>JAVKLA010000027.1:23946279-23957728 GCA_034782735.1 Sagittarius serpentarius | reverse complement strand
GACATGGTTTGGTGGTGGACTTGTCAGTGCTAGGTTAACGATTGGACTAGATGATCTTATAGGTCTTTTCCAATCTAAGCAATTCTGTGGTTCTATGATTCTAAGTGCCGGACCAGCACTGAGTAGTGGGGTCCTATTTCTTTTCTGTCTGGCAGTCACACTGCACAGCAAAAACTCAGATTGCATTTTTTACTCTGGTGAGAGTATTTGGCCTACAAAGCTGAATAATACTCTGCAAATTTCAAGCTAACTGAAAGAATTAGGACTAGATTTTAATTTATAATCTTATACTAATGAGGAGTAAAAAGGACCCCTGGATGTAAAGCTTTGAAAGAAGGAAAGGTAAAAAATAAATAAGTAAATAAAGACCAGCAGAAAGTGTGCTTTTGGATCAAGATGAATGATGAATAAAACTGAAACAGAGTCTTATGTACATGCTGATTTAAAGGGCTCACCTTGGGTATATAAGGAATGAGAAACCTTTTTTTTGTCTCATTCATGAAGTATGAAACTATTTTATACTTTCATAGTAAAGATGTAAGCCTATTTTACCAGGAGGAAAATAACCCTATTTCACGAACAAGTTACATGAATAGTGTCATGTTATAATTTGTGAGAAGAGGGTTATATTTTATTGTTTGCAAGACTTTAATTGTTCTGGTTTTGTTCTATAACAAAAAAATGGAAATGAGTAGTGAAATATCTGTAGTGCTGATGAAAGCTAAGGTGGTGGAGAGGGAGAGGGGCCTGAGCCCAAGGGGAAGGTGAGGAGGAGCAGGGACTGCAAACATCCCCTTAACTGAAATGCTGGGGATTTTTTTCTCCATTTCTATTGCTGCCCCTCCTCCTTCTCTTACTACTCCTCTCCCCTCTTCCATCCCTCTCCTATTGCTTCCTTTTCTTTCATCCTTCTGAGCTGTGCCGGTGCCAGGGGAAAGGTCCAGAGCAGGAGGGAAGATCCAGCAAGTCTGAAATAAAAAAACATTACAAATAAAAGGTAAAAAGGATCCAGAAATTCAAATGAACCCACCCAGCATTTTAAAATATACTTTCCTCTGTTTGTCACTGCAGACCAGTGTGACACGGGTCTCTATGGAAGGGCTGATTTTGATCTTAAAAGATCTGAAAGTGAAAAGTAGCCAGTCGTATTCTGGTTATGATGAATATTTACAACATTCATTAATATTTGTGACCAAGCATCAAGAATTTCTGAACCCATTTTAAAATTTCTGAGATGAAATGTCACACTATATAGAATGTTAACTTGTGCATCAAATAAAAAAAAAAAAAATTGTGGCATTCCAGAAATAGCTTGCTTCCTTAAACTAAACTGTAATTATTTTTCTTGTAATGTCTCCTTTCACAAGCATGTCCCTGAACAGACATTCCTCTTTCAGGGTCCCTGAACCACCTACTCGCGCAGAGCAGCTGGCAGAGTTAGACCCAGCAACATCAAATAGCAGAGCTTGGCTTATATGCCCTATTCTCATTGAGAAATTCAGTTGTGCTCGTCTATGCCCTGACAATCTGTGGTCACGAGAACTTTATATTCCTGTGACAACGCTGTGCTCCTAACTCTGAGCTAAGACGCAAGAGTGAAAAATGAAATGTTATGGTGCATAAATGAAACAGGGGAAAGAGGCAAAAACTTCATGAAGTCAGCAAAGGCCTTTATCCTTGTAAATCTGTTTTATGTGAATACTGCTCAGACAATGCATTTTTGAGGGACAGTACAAAAGCCTAAGGTAGAAATACAGATACATTGTGAGGAACAAAGACGAAGACCAAGCGGTGGTGAAGTTTAACGTGTTCTGTGATTCTATGACACCGTAGCTGTAGCTAACAGTCCGCAGAGCATATTACTGCGCTTGTTTGAAACAGTTATTTGAAATTGCTGAGAACTCCAACTTTTTAGCTCCTCAATTCTGACAAGTCCATAAGATTTCTGAATCTACAAACCATTATAATGTGGCTGTTAGAGCTCACAGCTGCATCTTACTTTATCATGGCTTGTGCTTATTCTGATTATACCGAACGGTTCATTTCTAATTTAGATTCGGCTTTTCTTCAGTTTCATACTATGCTGTCAGTGAAAAATATGGCCTATGTAAGCAGCTTAATGACATTTGCACAGGCTCCCAGATAATGCTGCTCTGAGAATAAGACAAACCCTATGGTGGAAGCGTGTACTCTGTGTTCACATATTTCAGTACCCATACAAAATCTTACAGAAAGCCCAAAGAGATATTGAAGGAAATAGCAGAATTCATAATTTGTAGAAAAAGAGGATGATACCATAGCATACTGGGCAATGGCACAAATTGGCCGGTGCTTTTGCATCCTGCTGCTAACAACAACTTGGGACAGATCTAAAGCAAGTCATTGAAATAAACTTTGTCTAAGAGCTGAACTATACAAAGGTTAACACTCAGTCTTATAAAATTCCAACCTTCTCCAGAAAATTACCTGAGACAGGGGAAAATAAAATCTATCTGGATATTCAAAAATACAGGTTTTACTGAACTCTTTTATAACAAGCATGCATGTGAGGATATTAGTGGTATGCCGTCAATAGCTAAATAACCTACATTGCCTGGATCACCTCAGTTCACAAACTATTATTTTTTGCTATTTTATGTTTTAAAAAGCCTTCTGCAGAGCTATCTGGAACTTTGAAATTCAGGTCTTCTGCTGTTTGTTGATCTACTAATTTTTTTCTAACACTGTGACTATACATCTACATTCATTTGTATATGCAAAGTGCAAGCAGCTGATTCCATTGCCAACCACATAATCCTTATCTTTCCATTATTTTTAAAGGTTTCTCAAGTGAGGTCTATGAGTGTACCCAATAGCTCAAGTCCCTGGATTTTAGAATAGGACTCTGTGAGGAGAACTCATTGAAGAATCAATTTGTAAGATTGTGTTATATACAGTCAGAAAACTGGGTGAAGCAATGGAAAAAAGGTGTAAATTCTTGGCCCCAGCAGAAATCTTTGGGAATTTTGTCATAGTCCAGAACTGATTCAAAGTGTTTAGAAAGACATTTGCATTTCTGTAAAAAAATTTCTGTAGAAGTTGAAAAGAAATTAAAGTAAAAACTTTAAGCCATGAAGATTCTAGTGGCCAAAAAAACCCCTTTTCAACCAAATATTTCATTAGGAAATTAGTATATTGACAGATGGGGGGCGGGAAGCATGAGATTCATCTCCTCTAACTTGATTCTTCTCCTCTAACTTAATCCATCAAAAAGTTAGGAATTTAGTTTAAATGCCCCATCTAGGTTCTCTCTCATCAGTAAAAAGACAGAGGCATTTTAGGAAGGTTGTTCATCTTAGCTATCCCTAGATGCCTCTCTTGGGATGTAATCTGTAATTCTCTGGAGGTGTCTATATATCTCCATTGACTACAAAGCCTTGAGCGACTGTGTTAGACTTCAATGATGAACTTTTAGATGGCTAAAATGATGACTAGCTTAGCTCTGAAAACCTATTTTTTAACAGCAAGGTTAAGTGAGATGAATTGAACCTTTTGTGTAAAACACTTTATCAAAAATCTACAGAAAAAAAAATGCTTCAACAGGAAATTTTGACCAGCATCCGTATCACTGATTTTAATAGGACCAGTGTTCAGTTCTGCACCTTTCTGTTTCTGCATTGCGCACCAGAGCAGGGCACATGCTGAGGGATGGTAACACAGTATGCTTTTCTCACAGGAAAATAAACAGTAAAAATAGCATCAATGTCCTCATGAACTATCCCCCTAAAGTAAAAGTGACATAACATCAAAATGTAAATGTAGTCTCTCTTTTCATTGTGCGTAATGTACATTAATTGTCCACAACTTACAAGTGCACAACTAACTAGAAGATGTTAACCTCTTCAGAGCCGATCTTGCAGTTGTCCCATTTACAGAACTCCCATTTAACTGGAAGTTGTATATGCAGGAATAAAACATAATTACACCCTTCTTTTGCAGTATGAAAAAAAAAAGGAAAAGTGGACGTGATTTATATAGAGAGTATATTAGAAAACTGAATTACTGTGCAACATCTCAAGTGTTGGGTTTTACCCTGAGAAATCAGTGGCAAATACAAGATGAGAAATGAGATAATAGCACTGATATTTCTGTTACTTAGAACACAGTATAATTAAACCCTTTTATACATATCCAAACAGGAAGTTTTGTTTTAATTATACCTTCAGGGTGTCTATTTCGTAGACACTGCCTGACAGTTTGCACAGCACATTTTTAAATGTTAGTTATGTAACTTCTAGCCTAATATTTATTGGGTGAAGAATCTTTTGATAAAACACTGTAACTAGGTAGAATTCCTTTTCTGTCATAAAAAAAGTAATTCTGCATTGTGTCTCAAGCTCAGAAGGATGATGATGCAATTACTAAAAGCACAGCGTTTCACTGTAAAAAGTCAGTGAGTTATGGTAACTCCCTCTACCCACAAGAGGAGCTGCTAGCATTCAGTAACCCCTGAGTGTGGGCCTGGTGTGCAAAAACACACAAAACTATCTTTGTTACATTCATGCATTTTGATCCTTTGCGTTTTATTAATTCATATTGTTCTAATAAAGTGGATGCTTAGGGCAGCGCAAACATTTTAATACTTCTGGACTCCATTATAACACAGCCAAACAGAAAGGAGGACCAGCATTGCCAACACCGTGCAAACACAATTCTTTGAGACTGAAACTCCAGTTCTTAAGTCAGCCTAAAAATACTGCATGCAAGGTATACATGTGCAGTGCCTCTTCCAAATTGTAAAGTTACCACTATTTAACAAGATGTGTCTTGTATCTATTTGACATAGATGTTGTTCAGTTTCTATGCAAATCTCTCAGCGAAAACGGAGACATCTTTTTACTGAATGAACTGTGCTAGTGTGATGTTTTTCTACAGAACAAATTTAGCCTTGCCTCAGTCAGGTGAAGAATCCCATTAATATTCGATTTGTGCCAGATAGCCCCTTTTTGTTGACCCTGCACAACACAAAGCACATGCCTGACTCAAGGTGGGGTCTTGATGAAAGAAACCCATGGGGACTGAGCAGGCTGAAATAAAGGCTGTTGGTATGGGGCACAGTTGGAAGACTGGGACCTGGCTTTCACCAAGTCGTTTAATAATTATCAAGGTCCAATAATTATCATTGGATCCTTTATGGTTTCTTGTTCTTTAAACAATAATAAAAACAACAACAACAATAATAATAATAACAACCACTTGTATTGTTTTTTATAAGCTATGGCTATCCAAGGGACTGTAAGCACTTCTCAGAGGACCATAGAACTTCCCATGCAAATTCTCAGTTGTTTTCAGAGCTCCACATTGGCTTGGTTGCTCAGAGACTGCACGTCGGTAGAGGCAGTAACCGCCGACATCGGGAGAAGGCCACCTGGGAAGGGCCGCTGATGTGGCCCAAGTTTAATCACAGCTTTGGGTGTTTTGGGAGAAAGACTCACGAGTGTGCAGAGAAAAAATAAAGAGCTTGGGGACTGTCATTCATATTCCACCATGTTCATACCCACTGTTGGTCATCACTCATATGAAATCCACCTCTGCTTCAAACCTCTGCCAGCCAAGTCAGACTAGAAATTATTATGCTTACTATCATAACCATGAAGGAACTACACCAGAGCGAAAAACTGTTCCTGAAACTGAAATGCAACTGCAGAATAGTTGAGCCCCAACCTCCTGGCAGGCCACCGGGCACACAAGGAGCCTGGGCATTTAACTCTGCACCTTTTGTCAAGTGCAGTAGATAATATTGGTGTGTACAGTAGTACTACACAGAGGAAGTTAAACTGTTTGTTCTTAAACAAAAGCTAAACTGTTTGTTCTTGTTGGTTAAGCCCTAAAGGTTAATTAATTAATGTAAGATTTCTGTTAACTCCCTATCACACTAAAAAACATCTCTAAAAATATCTAGCTATATGATTCTATCTATTTGTCTACCTATCTATCTTTTTATCCCAGAATATCACAATGATAAAAACAAATTAATTGTATTCACACTAAGCAACCTGAGATTTACTTAATAATTTGAAGGTCTACTTGAATATTTGTTTTAATTGTTGGCAGACGATTCATTGAGATGGAAAATCACACTTCATTGTGAAAAAATAAACTTTCTCAGATAATACTTCCAAAACTGCAGTATAAATGCTTTTGAAGGATTAAGTACATTATAGAGACTAGAGTTTCATTTTGAAATAGGAAAGAGTAAAGGCAAGAAAAAAAATGGTATGAATTATTCTAATGTCTGTATATGTAAAACAATAATCTTCAAGCCATTTTACTCCAGTAATTGTTCAAAGATCATAAAATGATATTAGTACCTTAACAAAGGTGAAAATGTTACATGTAATCTTCATACCATTTAAAAGTGGCATTTTGGTTTCTTCTGTCAGTCTGGATCTGAGTTTAAGGAAGCTACGAACTGGATGACTACGTAGACAGTGTCACAGATTACATAATTTTTCATCAGGAAATAGTCATCTTTAGCCTTCTGTTCAGAAATTCTGTAAGTACTTAAAACATAAAGGATTCAGCTCCAGAATGTGACAGAGCACCGCATCCTCTAAGAAGACGAAGGGAAGTTAAAAACATTCGTCTAAGGGCAGACCTATCAATCTTGACAATCTTACACTTTGAACACTATTAAGCTTTTTTAGCTTTTTATCTTTTGAAACCTACAATGCAGGGAATGAAGAAAATAGGAATAATTACACTGTAAAAGAGAAATAAACTGCTTTTAGAATAGTGCTGTAGAAGACTACAGAGCTAAGATAAGCAATCTGGGAAGAAACTAGTAAGGAAAAGATATTTTAGAAAGCACTGTACCCAACTTTCACATTTATTCCTGGTAGAACGCAGTCCCTGATACAGCATGAGCTCAAGCCCATTCAGGTTCCCCTGGCTGGTACGAATAAAAAACACTGAAACAGTAAGCAGAAGATTCTTGGGAGTTTAAAAATCAGTGTTGCAGGAGAAATTCCTGCCAGTCCTTCGCTGTTACGTTCTAGCCAGAGAAATCCAGACTGGTTAGGCAGAGGAAGGGAAGGTCCGCACGGCACGAAGCCTGTTCCACCAGAAGAAGGCACAGCCACGAGCACAGCTCCAGGTGGAAAGACTCGGGCTGATGTGAGAGCCAGGAACCAGACTGCCATGTTTGCAGCTGAAAGCAGAACAGACCAGCCTGGGCAGAAGAGGGTTTGAATGCAGCTGTCCTGCTTCTGCTGCAGCATGACTTTGGTCAGAGTCAGTCTCAACATCCCTTCCCAGTGCTGGCCTCTCCCCAGTAAGCCCAGCAAACGTGAGTGAAAAGGGACTCTGATTTTCTCTAGAAATAAGGCCTGAAGAGGAACAGAGATGTGGAGAAGGAACCTTACTGTTTAGGGACTGGCACAAAAATAAAGGAGCGTAAACTGCCTGAGAATAAATTTAGGACAGGAATGAGGTTTCTAACAGTCTGAAGAGTGAGACTCTGCCCAGCCTTTGAAGAGGTGCAGTGGGAGTGGTGCCCCAGCTAAATTTAAACTGGAGATTGCTGAATCTAAGCAAAATAAGAAGACCAGCCTAGCATCACAGCAAACAGAGCTGATGACTCCACAGGCCTCTCTAGTCCTATCTCCTACGTAGAAAAATGCAAGAAGATTCAGGCCACTACAGCAGCTAAAAACATGTATTTATGAGTCAGTGCTCTGGGCACTATACAGTTAGTAACTTCTGTTCACCTGTTCATTTTTATTTGCTAGTAAGTACTGCTAATAACAGCTATGGAAGAAAAAAAGAAAAATCGCTTTACAAAGCTTTCAGTTTACAGACCTTTATAAAGGTATCTTAAATTCCTAAGCTCTCCTGAATATCAGAACAGATGTAAAGAAAAACAGAAGATGACATTTAAGTCTGGACACTCATCGCTTTCAGGAGTTAGGGCAGTACCAGTACATCTCATACTAAATATAAGAAATGTAATTATATCATCACTTGTAGAAACAACACTGCAATTCTTAGACAAAATTATTATTCATCTCAAAAATATAAAAGGACAATTGTCTTTTACACTGACTATGGCTTTCCATACGTGCTTTCAACAGCATTAGTCGTAGCATAACTATGGAAACACCAAGCTGGAACCGATTTCACCAACCCAAATCCTACTGTGCCGACATACTGCAGGAGGTAGTGGTAACCTCTTTCAAAATTAGCTCCTTTATTCCTATTTTAAATTCCCTAGGCTGTTTGATATATATAAAATCATACAACCTCGGATTGCTGCAATTGAAATGTATGTATAGTAATTACCATGCCACTCAGACAACAGGTGCTTTGTAGATGAAACCTGGGTGCTGAAAATAGTGCATTCCTAAAACTTTCTTTCTCAGACTTCAAGATAAGGCTAGGTGAGCAGGATTAGATCTTCAGTCAGCAACTATCTGTACAAAATTACTCACTCGACACACCTGCAATATTAAAAGAAAGGACAAAAGGAACATCATCTGGAAACTGCTGGCCTAGATACTTTATTTCAGTGCTTTAGGAGTATCAAAAATATTTTGCTTGCTGGCAGTTCCACATAATTTAAAGAAAAACTTTAATTTAAAAATAAGGAGGGATGGAAATAAAAAGAGGGGTGGAGGATAAAGTTTCAATCACTCTTGTACTTTAATGGCTTGCTTTCAAATTAAATCATGAAAAAATAAGCAGGCTGACTCTTCTTAAAATGTGGAGTATTGACCCAACAGATCGTAACTATTTCAGAGAAGCCATCATAATCCATCATGCAAATATCTAGACGGTGTTTTTTAGACACATGGATTACTGACCCCAATATACTGCCAAAAGTATTCCGTCATGTCAGAGCAGAAGCCATGCATAAATGTGTGCTAAATATTTTTAATACATTTAAGCTGGAAAAAGCCACCGTAAATACATAATACATATGTTTCTTCAAAGACAAATGAATTTATTTATTTTTCAACATGACTAATTGCATGATAGAATGCTGAAGACTTCTTATACGCACTTTCTACTTTAAAGGAAGCTGTTAAGTTACAAGAATGTAAATACAGGTGTTAGAAGTCTCGAACTTCCAAATGCATTTGTAGTCCTACGAATTATTTTTGCGTCTACCACAGTGAGAAAAGAAATATATCCCCTGTAACTTAACTTTAGTTTCCACATCCGAATACACAGCATATCTTGATAGTTATAAATCCCTTAAAGCTGTTTATATAAAATACATTAAGCAATCCCACCACAATAAAGTAAACAGCAGAGAACACTGCAGATCCAAGCATTCAGCAGTTCAACTTTAGCATAATATTGCACTGTATCTCTTTCTGGAAGGAAAAAAAACCCACAAACAAATAAACACCAACCAAAAAAGCTGAAACACCTGTCATCTGGAAAAATCTTTCCAAATTGTGTTACAGAGAACCAATATCCTGCCTCTGTATCAGGGGCAGCCTCCGTTAAGCATTTAAGTGCTCTCAATGAAAAGTAACAGTTTCTTCTCCAGTCCTGAACTCTCAGTGACCGTCACGGAAAGTAACAGTTTCCCATTCCCTGTCAGCCAGTGACATTCATAACCATCAAAACAAAACGGAACACCTTCAAGCAAATAGCTGCTTCTGGTTAATCTCCATCCCAATGAATTAAATTCAGAAGAGGCAACCTGCTGCCTTGTTTACGCCTTTTTAATATGAGGAGCAGAAGTTGGATATAAGGGTTTTGCTGCCCTTAGGGCTACGAAATATGCCTCATGTGGCAGCGAGCCAGCTCTCCGAGGGAGCCTCCTTTGCTGTTTCTCTCACAGCTATTTTCTAACGGGTAATTTTTAAACAGACACACACAAACACACAAGTCACCACAATACAGGGCCGGGGTTTTTGGTTTTGTCTGAAGTCCTGTAAGTATTTGTACTCATACTGAGGATCTTGAGGTTTTAACCAGTTTCGGTTTAGGGTTTAGGGTTTTTTTTTAAATGGGAGGGGGGGCGGGGGGGGTGGGGTGTCTGGATTGTTTTTCCCCAGCTGCCTTCCCCTCTATACAGCACAGCACATAAAACACCTCTCTTCAGCTTAGCTGACCTAGGCTCAATTCGTGCAACATTTTGCACACATCCAAGCAATTACGAGGCAGAGATATTTAGTTCAGTCCTCATGTGTATTGCACAGAAACCTTTAGTTAGGGATGGAAAGAGATTTCTTTAAAAAAAAAAAAAATCTCACAAGGTAATTTACACAGCGTGGAAACGCCTACAAGGAGATGAAGTACCTGCACTGGGGAGATGTTCAGTTGTTCACTTCATCTTCCGTTGACAAGGAAACCAAACCGCACTTCATTCTCCAGGAAAACCTTCCACTGCCATCATTTGAAAATGTATTTATTTGTATATATGTATATATCTATCATCATCATCATGATAATAATAACCATCATAAAATACTGCTGGCAAAAGAATAAAAAAGTCAAGGTGCAAAATGTGCAAAAGTAAGGATCATCCCTTTGGCTTTCTGTTTTGCTTTGTTATCTTTAAGGAGGAAAAAAGTATTTAAAAATTATAACTGTAACACGCTGCAAGAAAAGTTTCACATTATAAACAGGCATCAAAAACTGGCAAAGAAGAAAAAAAAAACCCTGCTGATTGCACTGAGTGTCAAAAAAAGAAAAAGAAACAATAACAAAAATAATAAAATTAACATCTTGCTCTGTGGCTTCCACCAGTAGTGCAAGATTACAAACTCTGTGTAAACACTGCTGTAAAATGCATTTGCAATTCCCATCTCTTTACGGAAAAAAAAAAAATCCCTTAAAAAGCACCCAAAAATAAAAATAAAACAACACCAGAGAAAATCCTCTGCAAAAAGAGTTAGAAACATGCCTTTTCTCTTATCTTTAAAAAATCAGCATCATATTTCACATCGCTTTTCCGTGCCACAACAAAACCAGTTGCATATATAGATATATAGCTACTAAATGTATATCAGTTGTTGCTGGACTGGCAAGTCTGTATTATTAATATTATCATTTTTCATTCCCAGTGACTCCCGGCCCCAGCAGCACCTTTTGCTCACAGTTTAGTAACCATCGCATGCTAGGAAAAAAAAACTTGTCATCAGCAAAAGATCAAATCCATTTAAACAATAATCAAAGAGGAAGAAAAAAAAAAGAAGAAAAAAAAACAAAAAAAAACCAAAAAAAAACAAAAGGAAGAAAAAAAAACAGGACAAAAAAAGGAGGACAAGAATGTCAGCGGAAAGGTACTCACCGAGCGGGAGTAAAAGGGAGGAATAAAAATGAGAGTTACTATAAAATACAGTATGGCGGTGGAAGAAGGAATGAGGCGCTTTTTTTTTTTCTCTCCTCTCTAGTCTCTGCCTCCGGCAACCGCCACGTGATCCGCAGCCGGGCGGACTCGCAGCCGGGAGGG
>JAVKLA010000027.1:23927782-23944795 GCA_034782735.1 Sagittarius serpentarius | reverse complement strand
GTTTTAGCTCCCCTCGCCTGTCTCCTTATTAACAACCACCGCAGTCGCCGAGAGCAGCTTGGCTCCGGCTCCGGCTCCGGCTCCGGCTGCAACGAGGGCTGCGCGCAGCACCGCCAGGCCCCAGCCCGCCGCCTGCGCTCGGCCGGCGAAGGTTGTGTCCCCGCTTCGCTGGCCCCCAAAATGCTCACGGCTAACGCTCTCCCCCCAGACTGACTTAATGACTGCTTCAGCGGTAGGAGGAAGAGCAGCGAGAGACTTGCGTATGAGAGAAATTAACGGAGGGATAGAAGTGTGCATCCATAAACCAGGCGCTGTGATGGAGGGAGCGATCTAGGCAATACTTCCCCGCTCCCTCCTCCCCCCTTCTTCTTCACTCACTTTTTTTTTTAGAGCCCCTCTCTTTTCATCCGGGTCAGGAGGCAGGCGATACAGTCAGACTATTACTCTATAAAAATTACTCTGGCCAGCAGGAGGATGCCCTGCTATATAAAAGACTGGTGAGGGCACCAGCCTGCCTTCTTCACATCCTCACACAAAGCTTTTTCCCTTGCCCTGGCCATTTCTTTCTTTCTTTCCTGCCCTGTATCACTTCCCCAGTGCTTCCAGAAAATGAGAAGAAATGCTTCCTTTCTTCTTTGCTCTCAACTTCTTTTATGAAGTATAAAAAGAACACTGGCCAAAATTTAAATATATATACAAACAGTTACGCTTTCTTGCTTGCTTTTTATTTTGGCACTGGGCTTGTTCTGGCATTTCATACCAGTCCTAGCCATTCTCCACCTGCTAAGTTTGGCTTTCAGGAGTAGGGCTGTACATCTGAGAAAGTTTAAAATAAACAAACAAACAAAAAAAGAAAGTCCTTAAAGATACAAAAATCTACAAGAAATGGAAATGTTTGGTGTGACAACCAACCAACTTAATTGTACAATGTTTTACATACATATGACAACTCAATCATATTGTCATGACGGTATCACAAACTACCACGTCTTGAGATTTCAGGTGTATTTCCTTGGACGGCACACTCTGATTTTGAATAGCTTTAGGTACTGCATGCAGAAATACGGTTCAACAGCTGAGGTGTTTTTTAAATGATATTTAACATCAAAACATGTTTGCAGAACCAAGGCCTAAATAACAATCCTATTTTGTCATTGCTTTTCAGTTTCCATTACTGTTTATGTAACTCTGAGCACATAAGTCTTCCTGAAATAAAAACAACAACCAAAGTTAAAGGATGGTGATTTAATAATCCAAAGTTGTATAATAGATCCGCCTTGTATATTTGGAACACATGGACACATATATGAAACTGGATACATACATCTTGGACAATATATTTTATGTATTATTTATGCAGTAGATTCCAAGAACTAGGAATAAGGTAAACATGCAAATACCTATGTTTTCCTTTTCAAGGTGTATGCATGGATTTGTTAAACTGTAAGTGAGTTAAAAAGTCGTTATGACACATTGGGTAAATTTGGATGTAAACACTTAAAGGTGCAGGGCTTAGGGGCAGCTTTAATTCCCAGAGGCACTGCAGTGAGCTGTTCCAGACCAGGTCTAGAGACAGAGCTAAGGGGGATCCGGCCTCAGAAATTGTGACAAAATTACTTCCTGCTACAGTTAGCAGTGTAATTATTGTGAAAATGAACTGGTTCCTAAGGAATTAACCTTAGGTTTACCTAAGGAATCACCAAAGTATGTTTCTGTTACTTTTCCGCTTACATTCCATTAAGGTGAAGTAAGCATTAGGGAGTAAGAGCTGCAAGAAGTTTGGCAAGAATACCTGTTTGGATAGGTTACAAGCAAGTAAGAGCTGGGGAGAATGCTGTTTTCACAGAATCCCAGGAAGCCTTTATTCATCAGTGTCTACTTTCTGGCTACTGCTGCTGGAAGTTTCCTCCAAGAGCAGTTGTACGCTTGATGCTGGACCAAAATGAGGGAAAGTTCAGCACGTGGCACACATTACAGCTTGGTTATGCGCAGTGCTGAACAAAGTACACGGTAAAGGAATGCAGCTGACAAAAAAGGAAAAGGAGCATCACTTAGATCATTTCCAGGGCATAAATGTTCCTGTGCAATCCAATGCATGCAAATAAAGTGCCTGCTGGCATTTTTTAGGCTTTCCGTTTTCCCTTCTGCAGGACAGCAACTGAGCTCCATTGCAATGTGACTGTTATCCATAAAAGTAACCAAGAATTCTGGGCTGAAAGTGTATGAACCAGCACTTCTGTGTGTCTGCCTTGGACACCAGCCCAGAGATGCTTCCTAAGGTTCCCAAAACGTTGTACTCTACAGCCAGTGCTCTGTGGCTTATGCTGGGCTCACTATTCTTCTTAGTCATGCCATACAGTCCCAATATTTCACATCCCTTTCCTGCACCTTTGCAGTACCGCTTCCTTCCCCCTTCCTGCTCCCCCCCCTACCCCGCTGCAGGAGCAGAAATAAGTACATGCTAAGATTACCTCATTGCCTATAATCTGTTTTTCTTGATTGCATTTAAACATCTATGCTCTCAGCACAGGGCTGCTGTTGTATATACACCTTGCTTTGGCAATTTTCTTCCCTTTCTACTGATGCTAGTATTGGAGAAACACACGCTTTTTTTTACATCACTTTCACTGCACTTACACTTCCCTAAAATAAAGAAGCTTCTCTTCGCAGGTAGTAAGCAATTAGTTGGAGCCCAGCACTAACATATCGGTTTTGCACAGATCCACCAGCATGAATCAGCAGCCTGCAAGCCTGAGCTCAAGTTGCAGACGGTTACTGGTATCTCGTATTGCACTGGCAAAAGTCAGCTAAAACACCACCAGATGCAGAAATAGCAACAGTAATAATAACAATAATGACAAAATAATTAGTGGTCCTTTTTGCAGATACAGCTGCCTGACCCTGCTTTAACGGCTAATTTGTATGTAATCCCTGCAAGACCATCCAGTATAACTATAGGGTTATAAGGTTGCGGGGTTTTTTGTTTGTACATGTTGTTTGTATCTACCATGACAACAGGAAAGGGAAAACTAGCTGACTGGCAATAAATGCTAAATGAAAGAATTACTTGAAGTTAGCTAAGGTATTACATTGTTAAGCTGTTAAAGGAAGAGAAAACTCTGCATTTCACAAACTTTCAAATTAATACAGAGTTAGCTATCATCATTTAAATCCATTTATGTCTTGGTTTTGTTTTGATTAAATTGCTGTACCTTAGAGAATATCAAACTGAACTACTTCACATTTTTAAAATCAACTCCAGTCCATGTTGATAAATATGGGATATTACTTTAGACTGAAACATATTTTAAAAAGACATCTCCTTCATCTGTTTTTCTCTGCATGTTATCATTGTTGTTCTTGCTTTTTTCTACAGACTTATTAATTTTCACAAAATTCTGCACTTTTTCTCCTTCTACTTGTCTTAGAGTGCTTCTAAGACACTCTCTTTATCTATAGAGTGAAGCTAACTCTCTTCTTATATTACCACCCTTTCAGCTGAAATTTCCAAGTGGCAAAGCACAATGCAGGTAAAAATGTCTGGTAATAAATGACAGAAGAAATAAAAGCAAGGCAGCTCTGTTTAAAGGAGGGCAAATAAAGTACCTGAATGTTACACCTGCTATGTAGGGGAATGGAGTATAAAATAGGAAATCTTCAACACTTTCGTGGCATCCTTTTTAACTTCTTTTGTTAGGTGAGAAGGGTTTTCGAGAGGGAAGAGGTTTTAACTATTGAATGCTTTCTACTCTGGAAAGTTCGATCTTTCAGCCCTCCTGTACTATAGTTTTTGAAACAATCGTAATAAGGGCACACAGCATGCAACAAACTTTATGTCCTCAAAATTGCTATTTTCACATGCTATTTTATATAAATAAACCAAAAGTGATATCTTCATTAAATATCAGTGAGAATCTTGTGTAGCCCAAAAGTCTTCCTAGTTTCAAAATTGTTGCCTTTTACTCTTTTAATTTGTTCTTTTCTTGGAAGGGTTAATTAATGAGTACAACTTATAATGAGCAGGTCTCGGTTTGTGAGTTTTGCAATAAGTAAGTCTGGGAACAGCGTGAGATAAGGCAGCTCATGATCAAATTCACTGGTCTGCACCATCTGTTCTTATGCTTTAATTTTCTGTATGATAATCTTTCCATAGAGAATTCAAAACATACTTTCAGGGTTTTTTTGTGGTTTCGGTTTTTGTTTGTTGTTGTTTTTTTAAATTGTGGTGCATCAGCCAGAATGAAATGATGGCTGATGACTGGCATTTAGGGTTGAATGTAATGACACTGAAAGATGAGAGATTGCATTTATAGGGTTAATCAGACACAACACTGGAAAGTGTGCCTTTGCAAGAACCAAATACTAACTCAAGAAGAAAAGAATATGTGGTGCAGAATATTAAAAAGAGAGAGAGAGAAAAAAGAACATTAAAAATTCCTGGCAACTTGAGAAGCAGAGTTGGAGAGATTTTTTAAAATGACATCTAAACTGAGAAACCTGGCTTTGGTAGAAACAATGGGAAAGAAGAGCTTTGTCATCTGTGAATCGGATACTACATGTTCAAGTTGGACACCCATAATATGAACATATATTGTATTAATCTTTCTAAGTCTAGTTTAAGTGATTCAGCAACCATAAAGTGCTTCTGTGTTCAGTCAGAACTCAGTTTACCAGCCAAGCATTCATCTCCCTAAACTTACAACAATTCTTGTTCTTCCTGCCTTCAGCTGCCTCACTTTTCAGAGACGTGAATGAGACATGAGCTACACAGTGTCCTCCTTTACTGCAGGGCCTATGTTTTGCATCCTGAGCACCATTCGTGAGCACTGCATAAGGCAAGGATTGGTGAAGAAATACATACGTGACTCTACAGCTGGTCTTTATCATATAATGGTTATGCACCAAGAGGTGAAATAAGGTTGCATAGGCAATTCTAATCCAGGAATTTCCTGAAAAAAGAAATTGTTATTAGCATTCCACTGTTCATAAACATCTTTTTGCATGCAGGAAATGCACATATATCCATACATAGGTACACCTGCATCACATACACTGTTCTACCATTTTCTTTTTTTGACTCTGCATTCTAGTTTTGAACAAGAGCTAATCTTAGCTAGCTAGTGAGATCTGACATGATTGCAGACCATAGCAGTATGGCTGGAGGCTAGAGGATTTTTGTGTATTTTTTTATTCATGTGTTCTCCTGGAGAGGACTGGAAACATCACGTAAGAGTGCAAAGCAGTCAGTGTCAGCCTCCAGGCAAAATACAGGTGAAGGACTCCTTCAAATAAAATTATATAAAATTTAACGTCATTTTTTTTTTAATGGAAAGACAATCTGTAATAGAGCATGTCTGACTCTAACCTCATCTGCCCTGCATAAATGGGGAGAATTTCTAGACAGAAGAAGACTTACTCTGTAATTACATCAGCTAAGTTGAGGTCAGTAATTTTGGAAACAGGTATTGGCGTACTGAATAGCATTTAGTAATTTATCTTCTTTTATTTTTACCCTGAATAACCCAAGCTCTTTTTCACAATCACAATTTCTTTTCTTCATCTCCTACTTATCAAGTATTATGTTCTAGGACAGCATCCCATTGTTCCTTTGAGGTAAATCATTAGCCTGTGAGACCGTCTAGCAAATGTGTACAAGACAGATTTCCCTTTTCCCCCCTTTCTTAGTGCAGCTGCACTAAGATGTTTCGGGGTTTGTGTTTGGCGCTCTCATATAGCTAAATCTCTGCACTGCTGCAGCTCTTTGAGCGCCTTGCAGCTTGTAAATGACTCAGGCGGCACACTCCCTTCCCTCTAGCCAACACAGAGAAAGCCTGGAAAACTGTGCTTGGGAATGATCCTCCTTCTGGCTTACATCACAAATTGCCTCCATTACAGGATAATGCCCAAAGGCACAATCCAGCTGGAAACACACAGTCGTCATGAAACATACAAATACAATTGTTCTTAACAGAACTTATATACCTAGCATCATTTACTATTCTAAACACAAATCTCTTTCAAGTCTACCTTTCCAAACTTCGAAAATTTGTTTTCTTTTTTGGTAGATGCCAATAACAGGCAGTTACTGTGTTTGATGTGAATGGACTATGTTACAAGCGAACAGAGACAGGATATACAAAGCCACCCAAACAAATTCCATTTTCTATGAGATTAAAGCAGCAGTTTCAGCACAAATGAATCTTGGAAAAGATCAAGGTTCTTCAAATCTGCCAGCTCCTTCAGATAGGTAATTGCTGCAAAGACCATTGACAGAAACTCAATTCAATCTACTTTCTCCTTACCAGCTATTGCCCAAATACCATCTCCCTCAAAAAAAAAAAAAAAAGAAATCTGCAAATTTACAATGTGTGTTTCAGTTAAAAAAAATTTCAAAAAAAGTCATAAATTGTCCATGAAATCACCATTTATGTAAGAAGCTGGTGTAGTCTGATCTTCAGAATCTCCAAGTGACCATGAAACTGTTGTTATGAGAACCCAGCCCTTCTGACAATCACGTCTATGCTGCTCAAGAGCATTACCAATTTAGCTATCGAAAACACTTCCACTTTTCTGTTAAAATACACCTCACTGAAAGAGGGACAAGTTTGGGCTCACCCTGTAATGGGTGACTTTGCTATTGTAATAACAGCCAAAGAAACAAGCACTTAGTTACCGTCTAATTGTGTTTGAGCATGCCGTCTTTGACATATACAGTGTTTCCATGCCAGAGAACAAAATCTCTTGTAGAAGATATACCATGCCTGTCAAAAAAATGGACTGGAGTAGCTTGCACTTGTGTTAAAACTTCCCTTTTCCCCACCAACCCAGCCGACTTAGTATCTGTTTCTTTTTTTCCACATGCTAAACCATTTCCCCAGTTTTGCACACCAAATGAGAACATTTTGAACTAGAAAGGCTTAAAGCAAGCTCCGGAAAGGTGTTAAATATAATACCTAATCACACTAAAGCAGTAATAGTAAGAGAATCAAGTATTCAAGTGAATGGTGTCTGCACCCTACAACTGCTGGTGCATGGCACCCACTACACCCATTGCTGCTGCACTGTAGGAACAGTTCTGCTTTCAACAAAGGCTCAAGAGCTAAGTGTCTGCTGGGAAATGAAACAATGCTAGTGAGTTTTTATAGCTCAAACACCCATACTGTTAAATTATTGGCCTACTTTTTGGCTCACACTAGGCAAACGCTTCCAAACAACTCCCAAAGACAGTTTGGAGATCTGGTTCTGGGGCACCTTTAGTGGAACAGAATGTCTGCAAACAGGGAGGACAGTGTTAGCCTGGTACTAGCAGTGATTAGTACCTGCAGAGAAAAGGGAGGACATGAGGTGGAATGGTCTGTATCTCCCCTACCGCTTACACAAACCAAACAGCGCTGGCCACTCTTTCCGTCTGGTCCCTGCACTGTTACCAGAAGCTCAGTCTGCAGAATCCCAAATGAAGTGTCATATGCTGAGGCAACATGATTCTATGCTCTTTGCCTTCCAGGTTCCTCAGTTCTTACAGCACATTCATCAGATGGAAGTCCCTGAACAAAAAAAATTATAAAACATAAACCAAGTCAGGAAAGCCTGCATGCCAGCACTTAGCTCGTTATGGTATCAGAAACCTATTGCTAGTGATGTATGACATTCATTGCTAGCATATTTTTGAAGCCCGTACTTTTCTAATTAAATTGGGAAATGCCTTGCAATTGAAAATTTTAGATAATTTTCAGTTGTATTAAAATACAAAACAGAACACGAGTACAAAGGGAGAAACACCACAGGTTATTTCTAGAGAAGGTATTGTTTTTCCCTCAAACTTCATTTAAAGAAAAATCCTTCCTCCTGTGGCTTTTGAAACTCCTAACATGCAACATTTTTCTCAGCCGCAGACCTGCCTGAGCACAAAAGAATGTCTATCAGAAAACTTTGGAAGGAGAACTTTTCCTTCATTTCTGAAGATACATATGGGAAGTACAACTACAAGCATCAAGTCGACTTTGGAGGAAACAATTGTTGGTAGCCTGTTTTTAGAGGTTTTTAAGAGGAACAGTTACAGATCTCTCAAGGTAGAATTATAGATTTTTACAGGTATGTTAGTTCTTAGCCAGCATCTACTGTATCAAGAAAGTCACCAGCAGTGCATTTGGTAATACCATAACATAGCAAACCCATAGTGAAGCATTAGATCAGTGTCAAGAAAATAGTATTTAGCTGATATTAGCTATACAAAGGGAAGGTAGAAGTAAGAAAGTGGCCTAGTAATATATATGTATATATTTACTTTCTTACACTTGCCTAATATTTTTTCCCTCTGTATTCCACATCATGACTGCAAGTTGGGATAAAGTGCATTTCTATTCATATATTCCTCTTTCATCTACAGACTATCTTACTTATCTGTTCAAAAAGGAAGTATATATTCTTGGTTTATAGTGATGCTGACTGATACGGTGTTGCACCACAGCTCAAAAAGAATAATATAAACCCAGGAGAAACCAGTGGCTTCTGGTGACCATTTTTATGAATGAGAATGACAAAAAGAGAGGGAGGAGAAAAGGAGGAAATAGGGAAAAAATGAACCAGTCTGAAGATTGCCAAATGGAATGCTGTTGATAATATAAGCAATCTGCTAGAAGTACTAATTATTGATGGTTTCTAGAATCATAATTAGAATATAAGGATTTGTATAATTTGTAGCAACAAATAAATCTGTACTCTGTAAATACGATGTTCATTTGTCACAACAGAATAACATTTCCACCCCTGTCTACATGTTGTAATTGTCTGTGTGTAAGAAGCATATTCTGTGATTGTTATCTGATATTAAAATCTTCCAATTACAAAAAAGCTGTACATCAATATGAAAAACAATTTAACTTTGAATATAAGCAGCGCATACATTTTTACATGTCCATTTTCTTCTTATGAGTTAAAATAATGTACATACACATAATATACACAGAGAAGCAAAACATACCATTTAAATAATTTAAATCTGTAGGAAACCAAGGTTCTTACAACTAACAGGAGTCTCTATATTGCAAGCATTCATTTAAGTGATCTTCATACAAGTAGCAGGATTGATTTGAAGTGAATGCTTCTGTGAGTAAACACTACTTATATTATTAGAAAATTGCAGGAAAGGTTTCCAGCTTGGTGGAGATCCCTTTTGGCCCCACCACCACTTCAAGCTGTGGGAGGATTTTTTACAATGTGGATTGACATTAGATTTTTAAAGCTGAAAATACTCTTGTAGCTTCATCAATAGGTGAGATAAGATCCCTGCTTTAAAAAGAGTTTGAAGTTTCAGGAAGAATGGATGGAGTAGAGGGATAAAGAAATAAGCAAAGGCTTTATCACGATACATTTAATTTATCCCTCTTTTTTTTAATTTATTTTTTTTCTTTGAAGGTCAGACTGACAGTTAAAGAATTAGGCTACTGGTAGGCATGCCACTCTGACTTCAGCCTAGACAGGGTAACCAGCCTACCCTCATGGCTATTTATCTCTGCTTCCCCACCTCTCTCCTGCTAGAGGTTCCTCAGATACAACGACATAACTGCATAAGCAATTGATCTGGTTTTGTCAAAATTATCCAGATTTTTTAAAAAATACCCACCATTAAAGTGTTTATATGGATAAGGATCACTAAATACTAGCTATACCTGATATTATGCTAGGAAGTCCAAAGTCATGGTATCAGCTGGAAAGGATTAGTGGTGAAAAGCTATCATCTTGTAGATGGCAACCTTCTCATTGTGTAGCCAGATCAGCATATTTAAATTCACCTTGTTTGCCAAAAAAAAGATCCCAAAACATAATGAAAGATATAGACTCAAGAAATCCAAAGAAAATTTGGATAAGGCTGAGGACTAGAAGAGGTTTGAATTTGGATAATAAGCCAGCAAATAACCTGCAAAATGGTTTAGAAGATAAGTAAGGTGTATTTTTTTTCAACCTCTTTTGGAACATTTTTGAGAGAGAGAGAGAAAATAAACCAAGTAATAGAGGTTAGGTAGAAGCTGCAGGAGATATAGGTGAAATCTGTAAGAACTGGAGGAAAAAGGACAGAGAATTAAAGCCAAGAGGAAGTCATGAATGCAAATATGGAAGAAGCACTTTAGAAAGTAAAAGGAGTAAAAAAATAAGTCCTTCGGTTAGAAACTGTCTGAAGTAGGAGAAGTGAAGGATTTTAGGTCAGGCCATAGGCAGTTCTAGTAAAGTGAGTATGGAAAGGAATTTTTAATTCAAAATTGCAATAACATAAAAAAAGTTGGTAATCACAGAAACTATGTGAAAGTTTTAAGAAGATAAGCAGTGCTGTGGAGGATATTGACCTGATAATAAAAATGGAGTGTGCCTTATAACGGTAATATTCCTCTTGATAATTTCCCAGAGATTGCCTCTTGGCATTTTTGGAAAGGTAAAGTAGAAAGTCATAGGCTGTGAGGTATTCATCTGCATCTGCTGAGATTTTATACGGTCTCAGAACGTGCATAGCGCTTAATAAACTTGGTCAGGAGACAGGACAGTTGGCAACAGGATAGCAGTCAGGAACACAAGTTGCCTCAGTAATGTGTGTGTTGTGTAGCTGTAAGTCATTGAATTGGCAAATGGAAGAGTAAAAGGAATTTCATTTTATTTGATTTATGAATCAGTAACTCCTTACCATGGCAGCCAAATCCCTTAAAATATTTAGATTTGCTTTTGTAATCTGTTCAAAGACTAAAGCTCTCCATTGTCTCCCCTTTTCCAAAGACAAGGAACAATCATAAAGTATGTCTCAGGAGTATCTATAATTCCCAGAGTTTGAGCCTGCATAAATGAAAGTAAAAAGCTTTATTCAGTCTGATAGAATCCCCTCTGAATCCGTTGGCTGAATGCAAAATAAGCATGCATGGAGAAAGGACCACTCTTCAACTGTCTTTTCAGTGAGGACTGGGTTCTGGCTCACACATCTGTTGGCTTCACAGGTAATTTTAGCTATCTATGCATAGATGAATACATCTTTACAGAGAAAGAGAAATTTACAGTGCACGTCTTTGCAGTGCATGTCCTGTATGTGTGAACAAATTCAATAGCTTCTTTTTGTTAGTGTGTAATTCTTCAAGATTGTTTACTGTAATTAGTCCTGTACAAACCTTCATTGCACAGAAAAGCATGCAATACACATCTATAACCTACCATTGTATGTACTAAATGTTAGAGGGACTGGAAGATCATTAGATCATTAGAACAGGATGAAGAACACAGCATGGAGCTGATGTTCAGGTGTTTCTCTCTGTTTCTACATACCAATTTTTCTTACTCAAATGAGCCATAATCTCTCCTGTAAGAGACATACACACTTGTTGCAACAAACTTGGTCAAGAGAAATAGCATCTTCAGTGTTTTCTACTTCAACTAGCATAGATTTGTCACAGTGGAAATACTTTCCTATTTGGCTTTTTCCTACCAAGTGGACTGGAATTGCATGTGGTAATATACACTAATGGAAAGCAGTGGAGGTACAGCCCAGGAAAATGTTTACTTCCTCAGGGATAATCAAGGGACATTGGGACTAGTAGCTCTTGTGTTTCTAAATAGGACTTTTCAATATCTACATGAGAGATCTACAGATAATATGGTGATCCTTCTCACAGACACAAACAACAGTGTTTTCTAGTACTGCTGTCATACACTCTTTATTTGGAAACAAATCCTCTAAAATAGGTAATGCTACCTTGTTCCTTGCTTTGTCATGAACATTGGCTGGGGACTCTCAAAGATTATAGAAACTTTAGCCTTTAATTAAGATTGTGCATAGATAAATATACTATGCACAGAACTTGAAGACATTAAATACATACAGATCGTATCAACATTATGCCTTAAAGCACTTTCTGTACTGGCAGTACACTAGTTTCCCTTTATGGGAAATTGTGCTGGAGTAAGCTGGAGACAATTGTTGGAGTTTGACAGAAGCCAGGACAAATCCTGTGTCTTCCCTCCAGGAAGGGCATGTGACAAACAAGCAACACTCTACTATGAGGAAATAAAAGGTTATGAACTCTTAGCTGCATGAGAAACCCCACCATGATACTTCGCTTGAGCAAGCAAAGGTAAGACTGCATGTGAGGTATAGTCAGTGTCTTTAACGACAGATGTCTTCGGAGTTCCAGTCTTATTAATGGGAGAACACACCCTGGCAAACATTGTACCTCTGCAAGGGTGTATAAAGGGAATAGACCTTTCAACCAGACCTGCAATTCTTACTGAAATCTTGCTAGGGTAGACCTGTGTAGTTCATCAACTGTGTATAGCAGCAATGTTTTTCTTTACTTTTGATCAGTAGCAGGGATGCTGCCTGCCTTTGGGAGCCCTCCGTGTATGTGCTAACGTTACAGCTCTCCTTTATGTGAACTCGTTCAGCTCAGCCAACATAATGACAGCTTCTACAGAAGGGCAGAGAGGAAGGAGTCACATCTGACTCCTCACTCATCCAAAGGTGCTGTCAAAATTTGGAATTTAATCTTTGAGATTAGTGCTTAAAAACTCAGAGCTCTACAGTCAGGATTTAGGCCTCGTAAAAGTCAAGATACGTAATTATTTGAAAGCTCAGTGGTCAAACCCAAAAAGCTCAGACTTCAGCTGAGTGCATCTTTTAATAATGTTAGTTCATAATCTCTATAAATGCACAATAGCATGTATATAGAGTATGGTATGGAAAGGTATGGTATGGTAGAGTTACTGACTGAATGAGTATATTTTCCTACTGATAAGAACTAATAAATCAGTTAAAAACATTAGCATGGTATACAAAACTTTCGAATGATGTTATTCATGAGGCAGCTGCCTAGCTGTGTGCAGAATACGCTTGTGACAAGAAGCAATGATCAAAGACAGCTCTGATATGTATAGATCAATGCTTGAAGTTCCCGACTGTAGTGAACAGTCTCTGAGAAACTGAGGACTGTGCAGGATAACAAATGAGTTCAAGCTTATTTATGTACATTTGAGTTTTTAAAAGTTTTAATGAAAGATGGGTTTCTTTGGTTTCCTTTCTTCTTTAAATTTTATTAGAAGTTTTAATAAGCACACCTTTGTTTTGCTTTTTGGAAAAGAAGCAACAGCTTGTGCTCTTTGATGGCATACCTTTTAAGATGGAATGTCAAAATCGGATAATTTCTCTAAATGTGTTTATCAAATTTTTACAGATGCTTTTTTTTTAGACAGCTTGTAGTGTGAAAATAAAGCTGCATGTTTGAAAGTGTCAGTAAACCCCTGCTTCTCGTGGCAGATTTTCAAACTGCTGGAATTTTGTTGACAGAATTCTGTTGTGATGTCCTGAATCAATGATGATGGGCATATGTACTCAAACAGCTGAAATTGTGTATTTTGAAAAATCTAATTTCATAAAAACACTATACTACATAAATAAATAATTTGAACTGTTTTTTCAGCACATTTACTATTATGAAACTTTGCCATCACTGATCAGGTCTTAAACCCAAGGAAAAAAGATTTCTTCTATTCTATGCAGTTGCTTGCTTATACTCACTTTTTGATTCCCTTTATTTTAGCTGTCTGTATGAGATAGCTGCTGATTCATGAAATGCCATGTGTGTAAACTTTGTGTTTGGTTTTATTACTGTTTCTGCAAATTGTGATGTTGAATATTTGGCTATACTAGGTTTTGATAAATAGTATAGAAGCAGCTTTCTGCCATAACTGAAATTGTATTTGGTGTGGTGTAAATGACAGCAGAATCTGGGTTATTTCATTCAAAACAATCTCTTGTTTTCTGGTGTTTTACTGCTCTATTAAACTTATGTAAAGTATTTACTGTCTACTATACTGAGTTCACTTTCACAGACTATTAGTTTCTCACACACTACTAATTCTTAGATCTTGGCATTAATGGTGACATTACTGGATTCAAGAGGGGAAAATATTAGGAGACAAGGAGGTGAACCATGAGATTTCCATTGTGTGGAACTCTTTTTTTGGATGTGGGGCTGGTGTATCTCATTATAGCTACACCAAGATCTTTTAAAATAGGTATTTTTATATATTAGTCTTCCTACATGCATATTTAAATGCTTGAATAAGCGAAATGGTTTAGTAACTGCTGACTACTTTAGAGTTCATTCATTCAATTCACCTCATTCTAGTGGAAACAGGAATCAGTCAACTGAAGTTCTATATTCCTGTCCAAATTTTTTTTTAATGGAAAGATGCTACCATACAAATACCATAATGTTAAAACTACATTGTTTCATGTAGAGAGAAAGTGTTATTTAAAGCATTCTCATTTTAAAGGTTCTCACTATAATTCTTTCCTCTCTTCTACTCAAGACCTGAATCATCACAGAGTAAATGTAACTTGCATGAACAAGATTCACTGGATCACTCCGTTATTTTCTTATCATGGTACCTCTTGTTTGTTAATGTAAGTTAATGGTAACATTAATGGTATGTTAGTGTCTATAAAATCACACAGATGGCGATCAAAACCAGAAACAGTTACGGTTTTTGACTTAAGCTGTGAGAGTTAGTTACATTTAGGTTCTTTGTAACTATTGTGATAGTTTGTCTAGTTCATCAACACTCAAAAGAGTAGAGAAGTGAAAGAGAATAGATTAAAACAGGACAAGTTGCTGCAACAAAAAAAGAAGAGTTGGAATCTTTAGAAGTGTTGGGTTTTTTTTTCAGCTGGAAGTGAAAACACAAGTGCTTGCATTGCTGAAGGCAAGACAGGATTTAATATGGCCCTCTTAAAAACTATTTTCCTAGAACAAAGTGTCCTTGAATAATTGTAATTAAAAATCATTGGTTATTACATATAATTTCTGCATGGAACTTTTCTTACATCAAGTGATTTAGAAAAACAATATTCTTCAGATGGTGTGTCTTAGAAGAGACTGCAAAGAACATGTTTGAGAGGAATGAGTTTTTGATTTCAAAAGAAATCTATAGAGGAGATAATGATGTTTATTATTATTATAGTAGATCTTTTAAAGAGAACAAAAGTAACACAGTGCTCTTAACATGTCATGAATTTGACAGTGTTTCCATGAAGTCAATGGTACATCTAGAAAGGAGGAACCTATCATAAAAAACGATTGAAGTTAACATGGAATATCGTTTGGGTAGGAATAACTTACTGAATAGCACTTGAACAACTTTCTCTTTTACACCCCTGCATTCTGTTCGGAAAAAGTCCGTAGTTCTCACTTTCCAGCTGGCCAGTCTCTGCTCATTTTGCCAGTCCCTGCCAGATCCTTGTTGAGAGGAATGGCAGTGTTCAGGCTTTTCTAAAAGGGCCTTGACTGCTTAATTCCTGCCAGACCTTCACATATTGCCCCTTTGTTTTCTAAATCTAAATAGATTCCAACAGTTAAAAGTGGGACAGAAAATAAGATTTAAAAATGTTGGTGTTAAACAGATACAGAAGAAATGAAGTTTCCTTATTGTTACGTGATGGGTATCACATAAAGATTCAATCCCTCACGTTTTTTATTTTATTCCATGCAGAATCCTGACCATAATAGAGCACACAGCAGTAATGCAACCAGGCAAAATGATTTGTGATGAACATTCATTTTGAAGGGAGAAGGTGAAACTCTTCTGAATTATTGAGAAGGGCAGAGTGATCAAACACGCTTTTTCTAAGGCACTCCTACCACTTCTGTTCTACTTTCAGAGTCTCATTTTATGTCATCATGAATACTTTGCGTTTATGAAGTGCCTACCACCGTGGTATGTGAGGCCATGAAAATAGCAATCGGATTAAAACTGTGAAAGGCCCAGGTGAATCAAAGAGTTTAAGTAACATGATTCATACACCCAAACTCAAGAGACTGTCCCTCAAGGAATAACATTATTTTAGCACTGAATTATTTATGTCATTTCTCTTTATTTCTGAATTTCACCTGTGTGTCCTGGGGGTGTTTGAAGCCATAACGCATTAGATAAAGACATCAGGTGGCTTTAGTCTTGCTATAGATACTGTCCTGGTCTGCTAGGTTGTGGGAGGTCTCCTATGCCTTCTGCTTCCCCCACCTCCATCTTCTTCAGCTCTGTGGCACAAGTCCTCTCACAGTCCTCCCCTTCAGCAACTCATTATTCAGCACCCCCCCAATGAACAGAATCGCCTCAACCACATGTCTGCCCACCACCTGGAGTGAGGCACAGTCAAAATGCTGATGGCCTAATTCCTCCCTATGGGATGAACGGAAGAGGAGGAGGAGGAGGTCCAGTGTGTGGTGGGGAGAATAGAAAAGACCCAACTCCGTCTCGTGCTGCAATTTTAGCCAGGGGATGAAAGTCCTACCAACACAGGGGCACTGCAGAGAGATTAAAAGATCTGCATGCTCACTCATAGCTCCCAAAGCTTCACTGAACCCTCTCTCTTCAAAGAAATATTGGTATCATGGTATTTGGTGACATTGTACTTCTGGGTATCAGCATCACGAAAGATTCAAACAGTAACATCCAGAACTGCTAACAATAAAAATGCTTATGAATCCCTCTAGTTCTTCGTTTGGCCTTGAAAACAAACTGTGAGGGAACATTTATGGCATTGATTCCCAAAACAAAGTCATCCCAGATACTAGCTACAGTATTTCAACTTGCCTATTGTGGAAGTGTGTACGCAGTGACCTCCAAACAGCAACTTGTTCAGTGCGGCTACGAGTCAGCATAATATCAGTATTTTTTATTTATTCAGATCCATGAATAAAATACAGAATATAGGAAAAGGAGGAATGTATTGTGAATTTAAGTGAGATTAAGGAATGGAATCTATCTTGATCTCCCTGACACTAGGTTTTTTTCAAGCAAACTTTACACTAGCTGTTAACTTCATTTGATTAAAAATCGAATCAATGAGGGTAACTGCACAAAAATTGGAGAGCAAAGTTGAACCCTGTAATGGTTTTATATGGCAAGATTTTGGTAGCAGGGGGGCCACAGGGGTGGCTTCTTTAAAAGTTGCTAGAAGCTTCCCCTGTGTTTGATATAGCCAAT
>JAVKLA010000027.1:23901574-23920754 GCA_034782735.1 Sagittarius serpentarius | reverse complement strand
GGCAAGTGGTGAGCAATTGCATTGTGCATCACTTGTTTTGTGTATTCCAATCCTTCTATTATTATTGTCACTTTATTGTTGTTATTAGTATCATTGTTAGTTTCTCCCTTTCTGTTCTATTAAACTGTTCTTATCTCAACCCACAAGCTTTACCTTTTTTCCCATTCTCTCCCCCATCCCCCTGGGTTGGGGGGAAGTGAGTGAGCAGCTGTGTGGTGCTGAGTTGCTGGCTGGGGTTGAACCACAACAGTCTGACATGTATAAAGAGAACATCACAACTACTAAACATGTTTAAGTGTAACTATACTGAGTGCATTTTATAATCACTGACAGTTTCAGACTGAAACATAGAAATGGGTTACTTCGTCTGTGATATAAGAACTGCAGCATGAATCATCAGGTGGGCAAGAAGGGCAGTACGATACAGGTGAAAAAACACTGAAAAAGACTTCAAAATAATTTTTCTAAGATACCAGAGAAAAATTTTAGGATAACACACTGTAGCCAGGCCTGTTAATTTACAATTGTGGCCACATATTGAGAGGAATAGTAGTGGATAAGCTGAGGTATAATAGCTAAGTCTTTCTGACCTCTCAGCAGAATCCCATGGCCATTTCTCAGACTACCAGGAATTCATGTGATAATATATGGACATCCCATTCTGAGCCAGTCACCGTAGACTCCCTCTGTAACTAATAAAAATCTGACTGATAAGAATCAATGAAGCCTTAGGCACAATTCATAAAATTTTTAGATGATCTTCAAAATAAGTCTATCAAATTGTGTCTACTTCCACTTCAGGTGGTAAGAATGAGCTTAGCATGCCTAGCTCAAAATTTAGATGAATCCACCTAACCTATTGTCTGGGCTTTCCTCCAGACTCCACCAATTGTTTCTTAGGGAGCATGATACTAAGCCTTATAGTCCTGTCACTTATGATAGGTATGGCATGAGAAAGAAAACACTGAAGCATCCTAAGTTTTGCAGGACTCTAGTTTCCTATTAATGTTTAACACTTGTCAGGAACAGTGGCCCATACCTGTTGTCTAAGAATATCATATTATTTCTTAGTTTAATAGCACAGCCTTTGAAAATCTGCCTTTCTATCTTATTGGGGGAAAAAAAGCCCAAGAAAAGACAAAACCAACCTTTGGAACCCATTTTTCAACCCTTGATCTTAAAATTAAATGCATAAAACCATAACTAAAGTCTTAAGTATTTGAGCTAGTTGAAAGATGATGTTTTTTCTTTTGGACAGAGGACATCAGTTTACTGAAAGTGAAACAATTTGTGAAAAAGTTTATCTTGCAACAATTTAGAAACATACATTATAAAAGAACCTCAAAACTGGATTCCAATTTTTAAAGTAGAAATTTAGTTTTACTTTTAACATGGAAAATTGGAAAGCTAAAAAAAAAAAAAGGGAGCTTCTGTAATGCTATGATAACTTAGAAATAGCCACACTGAAAAAAATTAGCACCTTGAGCCACACTGCAAAAGCTTCGTATTTTTGGTTCATTTTTTACTGAGACTTTGCACCTCATTTACAAGAGAGATTTTTTTATTTTAATTTTTCAGACCTTGAAAAATCAAAAAGCAGCTCTGCAGTGCTTACATGAGACTCTACTGAACACAAGTGAAGTATTTGCTAAAGGGAATGAAGCCTATAACTCCTACTGCCTAAAAGTTGGGAAGTTATTAAAATTGAATGTCAGTCAAGAGATATATCTTAAAAACTGTAATTCTCAGGAACAATATTATCAGTTCATATTCTGGGAAATCACTCTGTCAAATGCTAGAGGAGGAGATAAATAACTTCCTGGGAAAAGGCTTCCTGAGCACACAAATGGCTTGAGAACTTCTGTATCATAGTAAAGAGGGATGCGTTCAGCTTTCAGAAGAGAAGCATGAAAATTTCACGCTTATCTAATATCTCATGCATCTTTGGAGTTCGGGAACATATTCCTTTCTTTTGTATTATTATTTAAATTTCCAGGCTGGCATAATGGTCTACACAGCTGCCACACAGTCAGAAATAAATAAGGTAAAAAAACCCAGATGAATAAAATGGTGCTGTTGTTGGGTTTTTTTTCTCTTTTTTGTGATGTTCTTTGAATTTGGGATAAGGATGGAATATTGTATTTCATACATTACTTATAACTAGAGAGAGCCCTAAATGAGAATTCTAGATATGATTTCCCAAAAATTGTAAAAAGTTGAACTGAGATGGGAACCTTGTGGCTATCCCCCCCAGTACTACTAAGCGTGTCCAGTTAGACTTATAGGCTATCTACCACATGACACAGTCTTGAAACACTTCAGTATTTTATTCACAATCCATAGGCAGATAGTCTTCCTCTTATGTTTTCCACCTCTGCTCTAGTGGGATTGGAGTTCTTTTGGCTTGTTGTTGTTATTCTGGGAAGCCTGTCTGGAGGAATGTTTTGCTTACTGCTCTGTGCTACTGCTGTTCACAGTCATACTGCTCAAAGCCATACCTGAGACTGCTGAGTATTTCTACATTGTGTATTTATAAGTCTGTCTTTGCTACTGAAGCACCTATGGGATGCTGTGGTATGTAAGAAAGGACAGACTCGGAGATAATTTCAGCCAATCACACTGACAAGAAGGGTGAAATCTTGCAGCTAATTTTTTTTCCCAAGGACAAGAGGGTAAAGACTGGGGCTAATCTATTTTTTTTTAATTGTTATGTTTATATTCTGATTCACCTGTAGCTACTCAGAGTGAACGAATGAACTCAATTTAGGGTTTGATTTTGGAACTTATATGTGCCTGGACGACATTGCAAATTCCCGCACGCAGAAAAAATACTTACACAAATACAAGCTGTGATTTTTTATTTTGAATTTAACACAATATGATACTTTTTTAGCTAATTGATGTTTTAGTATAATCTGTAGTTATTTAAACTTTCAATACATTAATATTTTTTATCTTAATGGAGATATGGCAATGTTATATTAAGTAGTGACTCATTCCCATTTTTTCAGAAAAGACCCATAACGTATTTCATGTACCTGGATGAGGCAGCAAACTATTCATTTTGCTTTCTTTCATCTCAGATGAATTTTCATCACACCTATTCCGGGTTCCTTTTTGTTCTTAGAGATATTGGTGGATACTCTTAAAATTTACAATTCTGCTTTCAGATTTAACAGTTTTAATGACAAACTTAAAACAATGTTCATAAAGTAGACTGTAGTGCAAGGATGGACAAAAATGGCTAATTAACTGTACAGAATTTGATATTTGAACATTTGTATTTCTGTAGTGGGCCATCACAAAACCACTGCATACATTTTTTGTCTTTTAAAAATGGAGAAAATTCTGTATCAAACACTGGAAGGCTCTGAAAGTTGGTAATATTAAATATATTGAGATCCTAAATATCTAGAAAAAACAGATAATTTTTCATTTTATTTTTCTCGAAGTGTGAGTTTTTCATTCTTGTTTATTTGTATAGATTTGTTTTTATATCCATAATGATATGTCTGTTTAAAAATACATTTTTATTACATTACATTTCAACTTCAGAGATTATGCACATCATGTCTTAGCTATGACCAAACTGCCATGGGTACATACAAGGATATGAACACTAAAATACCCTATTTATATGCAAGGGAATTCTGATACTATGTTCTATATAGGTACAGTAATAGTATACAGCATTACTACACTTCCTAATCTGGTACTTTTTAAAAGAGTAGAGACTCTTAGTTGGCTGTGCTATTGGAATTCAAGACTCCCAGTTACAGAAATCTATTTCTAATTGGGTAACTGTTTCAGAATTAAGAGTCTGTTGGTGGACAGTGCTTTTACAGCCCTCCAGTTAGGAGTCAGTACAAAGCCTTTTCGTTTTTGGCTTGAAACGTATGATGTAGCAGGAACAGGTCTGATCTATTTGGCACTGTTATGCTGAAATCTCTGTTTTTCTGCCTCAAACTGTCTTGCAGTTACCTTTTATTCCCTCATTTGTCTGTTGCATTTTTGGAGTAAGTGCTGTTTTCTTTTGTGCTCGTCTAATATTGTCTACAGTGGTGTTTTGGTCTCTGACTGGGGTGCTAGATGTTACAGCAGCAAACAGCAATGAAATCTCAAAGACTATTCTACCATCTGGAGCTTATTAAAGCGCAATATCATTCTTCCCATAAGCTTACTGTATCAGTTTGTGAAGTCGGTTACGGCAGTCCAAAGTCACCTGCAGATGCCCAGGCAAACATGAGATTACTTAACAAGTGAAACTAATAACGTTAAAAAACCCTGCATTCTGCTCCTACTTGCCTAAATAGAGAACAATAATACAAAAAGGATGGCTGTATTATCTGGATTTTCACCTAGCCTGCGTTCATAATTTTTGATTTTTCACTTTACTCATTGATCTGTGGGGATCTATTTCCTGTGCTGCTCTCAGTTCAGTTCATCTGGGATTAGTTCTTAGAGTCATGTTTTCTTTGCTTGTTTTGTATAAGACTAAATGGTCTAAACCAACGTTTTAAATCCAGCTCTTAAATGATATTGATATTGACCCAGTTTTTTATAATTATCCTGTTCTCTGTCCAATCCTTTTTATTCCCTGGAAATAAAAGTATATTAATCAAAAACATTCCAGTGAAGAGGGTAAAATCTCAGTCATATTCACTCTATGTGAATCACAAGATTTATCTTACCTTGCATTACATTTTCTAGGAAAACATGAAGCTGTCTGGGGATGTACCCAAATTATGTAATCTTTATAACACATTTATAATGAAATTTCTATGGATTAAACCACATTGTAGATTAGTCTTTGCTAATTTTGATTTCTAATTTTACATTGAACAAAAGAATACATGATGTTGATTGCTATGTAATCTCATTGACTGGCATTCAACTCATAATTTTGGCAACTAGTCTGAACTAGGTAGCCACTTTGGGAAGAAGTGAACTACCCTCAGAGGAAAGTCTTCAGCCTTCTTTCTCAACCAGAGAGGTAGCCAAAGCAGCAAACTTTCTCTGCACACATAACTTGCAGTTGGATAATGCTGGGGTAGCAGAATCAGAACTGTTGCAAGACTACTTTTAACATTTCTGTACAGCAGCACAACAAATTTTAAACAACAAATTAAAACATATAACTGTCTGAAAAAGGACTAGTCAAAAGGTAATTGTGATGACATCTTTAAAATACCTCTGCCAGGATGGCAATTCTATCTTGCGGCATCATTTGCAGTTTCAAAACTTGCTTTTGTTACATGCAGGAATATAGAGTTTTTTCAAACTTTTCAAAATGTCTGAGTTTTTATGTGTGGAAAATATATGTAAGCCTTTTTTTTAAAGGGTACATTCAAGGCTCTCACACACCCCAATCCATAAATTCATTTGTCTAGGATTTAAAAGTCTTTCACACACAGAATATTCCTATGAAACTTTATCAAAATGATATATTAACAATGTAGCAGAAGAGCACTTTTGTCCCAAAATTGATATTTGGAGAAAAAAATAATGTATCAGACAGCTCTAGTCATAAAGCATTTTAGAATGATTGACCCTTCAGATGAACAGGACCTGTGATATTGTCGTGGATCAGTGTTCTAGTTGATACTTTAGAGAACATGCTAATGAAAGTTGTGTTACAGATCATCAGTTTGGAAGACAAAACAAGATGAACTCTTTACATTTCTATCCATATTATATACAGAGTTTTATATTTTATATTTTATCCCAGATAGCTCAAATGCTAAGCTCTATTATCTATTAAGACTATATTTGAATTTTCTAAAAAATAAAACAATTTGTACGAATACCAATTCAAACTCTGGAAGGTCTCATTGATTGCTGCACTAAAAATGATGGTTTGCTTGCATGCTAGTTTATTATGTTAAGTGAAAAATGTAGCACAGTCCCAGCCTATAATAAATGTCTTGCTACTCTAAAAGGGTCAGTTTCCTGATGCTGAAACCCATCAGCTACAAAATGGGGTGGGAAGAATGTTAATGATAATGGAGAAAGTGAACACATTTTATTAGATGCCATACATCCCTCATAAAACACACAATTCTGCTTTCACAGAAGATGGCTTTTTTATTTTAAAGCTATCTGTGTTGAGAGAGAAAGCAGTCATTAAAAACCTAACAAAAATAACAAATGGGAAAATATCTGGGCATACAAGTAAGTTAAAAGTGTTCATGAAAACCAGTCTGTGGCCAGGATTTATTTCCTTTACTAAGGACATGGATAGAGTACAGACATGTGAAATTCTAACAATTTTATCACTATTAGCATAGATAAAGCTGATATAGTTTACAATAATTCAGAAGACTCTTAAGTAGTCAAAATTAATTCCCACTCAGTATTTGGAAACAAGAGCAGATCCAGTAGTTACCAAGGGGTTCACTGAGGAGCATATGCTAAATATTTACAACAGAAGTCAAGGATTACCAGCAGTGAAAACTATTGAAATACCTGTCAGCGAGTCTGATGAGCCCTCTGAAACCATGAGTACCATTTATTATCATCAAGTAGAAAGCTAGTAAGTAGTCTAAGGCCCAATTGGAACAACTGAAAAAACCTGTACGACTACTTGAACAAAATACAGATCTGGATGATGTAATTAATTTTAGGAGGGTTACCAACAACTAAACAATGCAAGAAGTAAAACAGGAAGCAGCATGTGTGTAATTAAAGGAATAATCACATTGACTCTAAACAATGTAGTTTATGGCCAATAGGTAAGTAACAAGCCCAATACATTATAAAAATGAATTTTTTTTTTGTTTGCTTGATAAGTGCATTTAATGGAAGTTTATAGAGTATTTTCATAGAAAATAGAAGCACAGTTAAAAATAAAATAAATGTTACCTAAATTAAATTAATAAAAAAAACCCAAATAGATTAAAAAATGTTTAGAAATAAGGAAATTATTTTATAGAGAGAAAGCATGACACATAGGTGTAGTATTGGCCTGAATTATTATTCTTATAATTTACTGATGATTTGTGAAAAAATATAAAATCACTGCTTGCAATATTTTCAGATTATATTTAAATGTTCTGTTTGTGGGCATAAATAGTTTTGGGAACCTGTCATTTATACTGACTAATTAGATTTGAGCCTTTTTTCTGTTTGTAACCTTCCCACATCAGCAACAGACCGCTTCATGTTCACAGGACTTCCTGTAATCCTGGAAGACATCTTTGTTCTTGAAGCTTATGCACAATGCACAGTATGTTTGTCTGTTGCCAATGTAGGCAGCCATGCTTATGCTCCTTCTGCACCATTTTCTCATTATATTCCTATAGAGTTTAAAATTAAAATATGTTGCTATAATTAGATTTTAAAGCTGAGTGATGCAGGCCCTGTGAATAGCCGCAATTTAACTCAAGGGTAAATTATGTTTACTGTGAGCTCTAAGTAAAGGCAGTGTATAGTTCAGCAAACAGCCCAGATGACATAACAGTAACCAAATTGTGACTCAGGCAATCACAGCTTGATGTTTATTTTTCAGAAAGAAAGGAAGTCCTAAAGCTTTTGCCTCCATGTTAGTTTAATCACGACAGCCACAGGCTGTGATATGAGAATTATTGTCTGCATTTTCGGGCTACTATGGTTGGAGAGGAGAAGCATCCTAGTAGCATCAGTATTCAACACCTAAAGAAGTAGACTGTGAATTATGATCTGTCCATCAGTGAATTCCCATTAGTCTGATAGAGTGATTTGAGGAGGAGATAACATCATGTGCTAGAACAAAAAAAGATGACGCTGTTGTTACCGTGAACTTCAGGATGTTCAGCTTGCGGTCCTTGAAACTCTTTTTAGCTAAGAAACAAAAGAAATTTTAACTTACACAGTAACTAATGCAGTTCTTATATTCAGTCAGATCTGTCTCTTATTCATTTTAGCTGCATAATTTTTAAGTATTGAAAGTCAGAATGTCTGGTATATCATACCTTCTACTGAGAGTCAGGAATTCAAGCCCTAATACCTTCATACTAATTTTGATTGTTTGATAAATCAGTTAATTTCCCCCGTCTCACTTCTTGCTTGCTTATGCTTAACTCTTACCATAGTATTGTAAAAATATGTTTCTGCACAAAGTTTATGAACAGGTTCCAGTGCTTCCAAAGCAATACATATGCTAAAATTTCAGAGGTTTATAAGAGATGAGATTTTTATTTCATTTTAATTTGTTTCTATGAGTCTGAGTAATGCTAAATTTATCTGTCAGTTACTAGTTATCAGTTTTCAGTTCCTTGGAAGGCTATAATGCCACTGAAATACAGTTCTTAATGTGTTTATGTAGAATTGTCTTCAAATTTATGCCCTATAAACAGGCACAACCATTTCAATTTAACAATTGCTTTAATCAGTATTTCAGAATGACAACTTAGAATTATCCTATTAACTTTGTTATTGCAGCATTTATAGCCTTTGCAATAGATGGCCGTTTGGATGCTATCACTATATAACTTCATTTGAAGAAAAGAGTGAAAGGAGATAAATGCACAACTTTAGTTTGTGGTGCAAGAATGTCCTTTTATATCTTACAAATGCCAATATTTTTAGGTCACTACTTAATAATGCTGCTAGTTGGAGAATGCCGTATGATCTACTTGTGTTCTAGAACATATTACTATACCACCATTAACCATGAAAAGATGATACTTTTTTATGGTAATACAATTTTAAATCTTTATTTTTCAACTAAATAAAACTCTTCTATAAATCTGGAAGAAGAGCCAGAAAGATATTTTTCCGTTATGTCCTCTTGACGACCTTTATACAGCAATCTCATCAGCCTTTCTTGGCTATAAAGGCACAGTGTTACAAGGAAACAAGAATACATTGGAATTGTGATAGACCTTATCAAAATGTAAGATAACAATGTAAAGAAATGACAATCTCTAGACAGATCTTTTAAGTAAATACATTTCAGTAGCATCTTTAAGTACTGTTATTTGGTGGCTTGTCCCTGACAAAATGAATGGTACTGTAGTTTAAGGACCCATATATATGGCTGCACTTTGAAAATCCAGCCGACACAGGAAATCTCTTTTCAGCTAAAGTGAAAGCTAGTTGAACTGCTGCAGACAACTAACTTTTAAGACTTGGATCATTTCCCTCTGCTACCTTTCTCACTGGTCTTGCCCTTTTGTGTGATATATTTAATAAACGTTTTTCAATAAATTTGGGATTTCTTTAAAAATAGTATTTTTGTAGTAAATGTTTTTAGTCCCACCCACACACCAAACAAAGCATAGTAAAGAACTGCCAGCGGCAATAAAGACCTTGCTATCTCCGATACAGAAAGAAAAAAAAGTGTAATTCATAGCAAGAGTGGTCTTACCCCTCTGTTATTCTGCTTTCAGGACTGCAATACCTGAGCTGATGTTAACTTGGTTGTGTTTCAGTTCAGTGCCATCATGCATGTAGACCTCACCTTGCATAACTTGTTGTTTGGAACTCAAGTTGCCTATTCTCCTTTAATTTGGTCCCTTTATTTAAGTTCATGATGATTCTATGTAACCACGTCATCAAACATTTATCCATATTTGTACTATTTCTTAATTCCTTTTGCCAGGGGGTCATCAAGTTCCCGCCTTTCAATCCCATTCTTCATTTAGACTCTGTACCTCACAACCCTGTTTACTTTCTTCCCCATTTTCCTGTCTGCTTCCCTTCTGCCTCTCAAGTTCTTTCCCACCTCTGTCTTCTACCAGATCTGTCAACTGCTCTTTCAACATTTGGAGCAAATGTTTTTCTCTACTATGAATGGGAACTGAAAGAATTGGAAAGTTCTTCATTCTAGTCATAGGGCCAGTATGAATTTGTGCAGGATTTGTAGAGGAAAATTTATGAGTCTGAGACCAGAATATAGTGGAATAGTCTTACTTAAGTAAGAATCTTCAAAAGTGTTAGCTTCAGGATTTTAACATGTACCAACAGATAATTTTTTTTACCCCAAATGGAAGTAAATTCATCAAATTAAGGTGTATTTTCCTTGAGAAAGCAAATGGCAAAATGTTGAGACATGGTTATCTTGATTGATCATCAAGATGCAATAGTTAACCAAAGAAATTACAAAGCTATGTAAAGAAAATAAGCACTGAAATATGTCTTTGGGAGTACTGCAGCATTCATGGAAAATTACTGACTTGGTAAGCTTGTTAGAGAATTGAGTCTATTGCTAATAAAATGTCAATTTTTTTTCTCCTTTTTACACTGTAAATTTGGATGAACCACTCCAGTTTTGGGGTTGCGGCTCAACTATTTTGTAAATGAAAGCAGAACCTTCTCCTTTCTTATAAAATTAAGATGAACATGGTCTGAGAGAAAGCAAATACTACATTTTCTAGAAGAAAAATCATGTTATGCCAACATGTGTTATGCCAACCTGTGTTATATTTGGCTTCAAATCCCAGAAGACGATCACTCTTATTTGCTAGGAAACTTGTCCCCTTCAGATTTTTCTTAGCAGATTGCAAGAAACAACTCTTCTAGTCAGGTCATTAAATTTTGAATAAAAAGTATCAAATAGTTAATCTACGTAATGATACTCTCCATAAAAGAGAAAGAGTCAGTAAAATTATATCTTTTAATTGAATCACTAAACAGTGAAAATCTCAGTAAGAGCAGACAAACATTTCTTGAACTTTAACTCTAAACAACAGGAAGAAAAAGAAGGTCTTTAAAGGTAATGTATTCAAGAACTAGGAACACAAAGCACATTACCAGACTAAGGCGTTCACTGGCTGAACAGTGAATGCAAGAGATTAATGTCTAAAGTGTGGTCAGTTGAATTGTATCTGTATCTCAGAAAAATGTGACTGCAAAATCTGTAGGGACATTCACAGTTTTAGATAGATTATCTAACTCATTTTGCTTAAAATAAGCAATGGTCTGTGTGATCAACATGAGGAATCTCTAATCTTTCTGAAGCAGGTAAGAGCAGTCATCGTTACTAAAATTCTGACAATTAGGGTATAAAAACAAGAGGAAGGCTAACATATTTCTGTTTATTTGCAACAGATATGACTTAGTTCTTAACAGCAGTACATCTCAGGGTATCAGTGAAGAATATGGCACATACAGTAAGGACCCCAACAGGCTCTATTGTCCTGACCCCAAATTTGCTTAAACAGTCTCAGTAACCTAAGACTTCACTACAGATACTCTGCTATAAAATACTTGCTCAGATATGAGGAGAGGCTGATGGATTTTATATGTGAATTAGAACGCAGAAGAATTAGTATTTAAAAAAAAAGAAAAGGAAGGTGAATGTTTAATGTATTAGCAGCCAGGCATATCCTGTGCTCTTCAGATTTTGGAAACATCTCAAATACTGCCATTACAGAAAAGCTGCTCTTAAATTTGATTCTTGTTTTCCATTTTAATGCACTGAAAATGTGAAAGATGACTTCTGCATTTTGAATCTTTAGAGTTCATTTCCACATCCGTCTAAAATACAGTCTGGATAATACCCATGACAAATGCCCCCATTACAGAGAGTACCTCAAAAACCCTTTTAAACAAGGTTTTAATAAATAATAATGTTTCAAGGCTTCCAGTCAGTCTTATTTCTAGCTTTTGCTCTGACCTAAAACAATGTAAACTAATAATTTAGAAGAATGCAGAATGACTAAATGACTAAAACACCTGGAAGTCAATTACTACCACTCTTAATTTGTATGGTCTAACTGTGCTGTACAGTTCAGCCCCCAGCTAGACACTTAGATACATATATATGTTCTATACAGTCTAGAAAAAGAGGTACAAGCTTCTATGGCCATCTGGGAAACTCCTACATTGAACTAGTTAACTATAGCTAACCAAGATGAAGCACTGAATACAAGTAATGTCTTAATTTTTTCCTTTTCCATAACTAATTGAAAAACAAAATAAAAATAAATTATAAATGTATTTTTGAAAGGTCTGACAGTATGTGTTAGGAGACCTTTGAATACAGTTACTGCACCAAGATTCTCCAAAAATGTAGGCACTACTTCATTTTGTACTCCAGTTCCCCACAGGCAGGAGCAGTGCAGGAGTTGTATAGCATTGATTCAAATAAAACTAAAAGGTGGCTCCTAGGTTAGTGAGACAATTATTTCTTTGGGATATATTTTGACTGTAGATGATAGGCCTGTAACTCTTACTTAAAGATGTTTGTTTACCCTGTGGATATCAACAGGTGAACTAGTTTGCTAAAGTCCTTTTGTGGCCAGTGGAGATGTAGTTACTCATCTATTTATTTCAGATATCTCTTTCAACATAAAATGAACTGTACTCTAGGAGCAATTGGCTATAAAGGAATGGATAATCAGATGAATAACTGAGGATTATTGAATATTAAAGAATGAACAGATGAATTACTCAGTTAAGGCCATATGTTTATGACCATAAATGCTATTTTGGATATAATCCTGAAACACTTCAGGTAGTTTTTTATGGTGAAAAAGAAGCTATAGAACAGCATCTTCATCACAGAGGGATCAAAATACAATGAAATATGACTGATGGCTACCACACTATGGTCAATGATTTGGTTTTCAGAGTGCTTTCTTTTCAATCACAATCAAACTTCAAATTATAATCCAGTTACTGAGATAATTTATCAGATTGGCAGTAATGTTTTTTACCCACATAAGCAGGGGAAAACTATGACTGCTACCCTTTCTATCAGTTCTTTTGGCTTCATTTCCCTTACTGTGTTCAATTACCAGCTGCTGGCGTATTCTTTTTTTTTTTTCTTTTTTTTTTCTTTTTTTTTATGCCCTGCAAAGAAACTTGCACTTCGTTTCCTGTTTATGTTGAGGGGATAAAGTCCATCTCTATTCTCACTTCCATCCTGACTGTCCTATAATCTTTCAGATACGGCATTCTTCTGAAAAATGGGAGATAGCTTCATATACACTCAAAGAGATAAAAACTTTATTTCAAGTTGCCTATATTCTTGATCCATGGAAGGACCTCTAAGAATTAATTTATTAAACAAAAGTACATCTGCTCTCTAAATCCATTTTCCTTCCTCTCAAATTCTCTTTTTCTCTCTCCTCTCTCTTATTCCCAAAAGGAAATCTACTTAAAGCAATTTCACAAATTTGGGTCAAATCCTGTTTTGGGATGAAAATGACAGTAGTTCTTCATAAACTTATTTACCAATTTTTTTTTAACTCCTTGAAAATGATAGCATAATTTGGCTTCATATTTATATGTAAGGTAAAGACTGAAACAATGATTCCATTCTTAATGTGATGACATGTAATTCTGCCCCTAATTCTTGACAGCATAAATTAATTAAGGCAGATCACCACACTAAAGCAGCTATACTGATTCTAATAACTAAACTATCACTTTCAAAGATAGCTAGGATTATCTCTGCTTGGCACTCCTTTGTTCTGTGTGAAAGAGCACATTTGTCTCAAACCTACTGGACACTGCACAAATAAAGATGCTACATACCTCAAATCAAAATAAAATTATTATATCTCCTCTGAAGAGTGGCTAAGTAGAAGATAAAATGTATTTTTAAATAGTCATTAATAGTATATTTATTTCTGCATTGATGAAATTGCTGAAACGTATGCTATTAGCATGATTTTCAGCAATTGAACTGGTGTGAATTGTTAGTAAATCAGGCCTGTAATCTTCAAACATACTCCCTAGGCCTTGAATCTAAAACCATCTGGACAGTGTGACAGTGTTCTATTTATTACATACAACTGCTTGGATACTGCCAATGCATAAACAGTAATTAAGCACACAAACCAACCATGCATGCCAGATTTGCTAGAACTATCCTTTGAGTATCTTAGAGTTTCCATGCCAATGAGCTTATTGAGGCATTGGCTGGTGATTAAACATTAATGATTTATGGTGCAAGCAGGGTTCATTTACTGCTTACTGAAATATGTTTGACAGTATCTTTGTGATTTTTCAAGAGATAATGCTTTCAAAGATATTTTTCCTGACTCATTTTCTATAGTATTTTCAGTAAGAATGTGATGTAGAATCTCATAGGATAGTTGTTTGTATGCGTGGTTCTCTTGCTGTTGTATACTTTGCAGCAAGAAAATGGGTTAAATGCAGCAGGAATTGGTAACTGTAACACAGTGTTCTTTTTCCTCAGTTTGAGGGAGCTTTCTAAAAATGAATTCCAAAGTGCAGTACTGCAGATTGTTAATATTGAACTGTGCGTCTATACAGGTGGATTTTTCCACTGATGTTTTGCTCATCCCAGCTCCAGGTGACCTTTCTAAGATTTGGGGTCCAACACACTTTTCACGGACATAAAAAAATTGTATATATTGCTAGTCTGTCTAGGGGCCATGAGAAAAGCCTGATGCAAACCAGGGACCAAATGTTCAATTGATCAGGAGAAAATATCACTGTACAGCAAGTGGATGACAGTGAGACACCATCATTAAGGAACAATGGTCTCAATGCCAAGGACCATTGTCTAATGTAACATGTTTATGTACATATCAAAACTTCACTGTAAAGGGAGGAATATTTTTGGTGAGCACAATCGTAAGTTTGGAACTGTGCTTGTGATGTTTGTCTGGAAATTATACAGGACTAGAGACTCATTATTGTACAGTTTCAGCATGTATACCAGTAGATAACTTCTCAAATGTGTCAGTGTTAGATGTTTCCTCCTTCACCACACCAATCCCAATTTACTAGTATTTCAAATTCCCCTAGGGAACTAGGAAAGCTAATTTCAAATTTGTACACCTAATCATGGAAAGAGAGGTATGATTCACTGGCTTGACAACACATGAGGGTGCTGATCAAGGATTCCTGGGGTTTTAATCTTAACTCTGGCATCAGACAGCTCTTGGACCTGAAATAAATCCCAAACTCTCCAACTGAACAAATATTTTGTAAAGAATCTTTTAATGCATGTTTTGGTAACTTCTGTGGTTGTATTGAGTAAGGAACAGTTTAGTGCCATTTCCTGATGTATTGGTCTCAGATTTCAGGATCACCGGTATGGAGAGATTAGTACTATAAAAAATACAAAGTACAGATTTTTGTAGTTTTTACCTTCCAGTAACACCCTACAGTCTGGGTCCAGGGACAGATGCTGACTTTCCATTTGGGTTACCTCCAAGTTTCATTATCCATGCAGAAAGATTACAAGAAAACCTGAACACCCAAAATAAGGTGGTATGGCAGTTTTCCACAGTGCAGGCAAGTTTAGACAAGTTAAGAAACTAAGCCCTACATAGGACTGAACCTGTCAAATAAACAGTAGGCTGTGGTGGTTTTCTCAGACATAAGGTCCCAGACTGTAGAAAGATTCTTGAAACAGCTCAGCAACATTTAGCTCAGAAATTGGAAGCAATACAGCAATGTTAGTGTCATGCCCCAGATGATAATCTCTGCTGAGATACAAGGGTAAATTAACCTGGAAACAGACTCAAATTAATGCTGTTAATACTGCTTCCAGGATGCAAGCAAGTATTTTCTTTCAGTGCTGCACTTAGCCACATGAATACACAAACTCTTTCAGGACTAAGACAAATGTTATGTGGGACACCATTCCCTCAGTGTAAATGTTGTGAAACTCTCCACCCCTGTTAACAATACAGGGCTATCCTACTGCCCCAGAATAGAAGGTAAAGGGTGATCTTCCCACATGCTCAGTGATTGTGTCAATGACACTACTTTACCTGTGAGATTCCGTACTGAAAAATGTCTTCATTTTACAGAAACCACTGCCAAAGGTGAAACCTGAAACAAGTGCCCCAGAGTTTTGTCTTGTAATTAGATTGATTAGTATAATTTGATTATTTGAAGAATAAAAGAAAATTGTCTGCAACCACACAGCAACAGAAGTCCTGGGTCCCCCATGGTTTTCTGCCAGCTTCGTTCCAGGACTTGGAGAAACTTATCTCGAAAGTCAGGATATAAACTGCTTGCTGCAGTTGTGAACCCCAGGTCTCATATGCTAACACCACACCAGAAGGCTTAAACTGAAGAGTCAGTCTGTGAAGCAAATACTCAGCCACCACTGGGCGGGAATTGTCAGCTTATTTTCCCCTTCAGGCTTGCAGATAGCCTCTAGCTAGCTATCCATTAGCTGTTAGCCACAGGCTACAACCTTGGGTGACTATCTGCCTGAGATTTACTTTGCTGTCTGTTTTAACTGATTTGAAGTATTGTCCTTCTTTGTTTATGCTATTTAAAGATACTTTTAAACACTGACAATTTTTCTCTTGGGTTTTCTGTGGTTAATATTATCTTTAAAGAAAAAAATACCTGCACAGAGCAGAGAGGTGCAGGATCACTAAGCAAATAGAATTCAATTATGCTGATCTCTAACATGGTTCTCTCCTTTCTGCCCACCTCATCCTCTGCTGGCAGGCTGTTCGGTAAATATTTTCTCTGCACGTCCATGAGTCATCCTTGTAGTAAGTTACAGCCAGAGACTCAGGGATAATTGGGAAATGGGTCAGTGCACTAGTCTTCTCTCTGGGGATCATGGTTAAAAATTTCACCCAGAGCACAAGTCTAGTGGTCTCGTACAGTTACCACGTGTTTACACCCCTGAGCTGCCACCACTGTTGGCCTGGTGCCTGCTGTAAGGAAAATGGGTCTCTCAAAGCCGAATTCAGAGTTTGATGAGTGCCTGCCTGCCTGCACAGTCCATTCAGCTGACAGACTTATACTCTTAGACAAATTGTTTTAATTTTTAATGTGGAAATCTCAATGTTTGTATAAATACGATATCTATAGATACAGTGTCCTCTGAAGGTCAGCTGGCCCAACGTCCTGCTGAAAGCAGGAGAGTTACTGATGTGACTAATGTAAGAGTTACGTTAGGTGGCTTGGGGCCCTGTCAGGACGCTCTCTGAACCTAGAACCCTAGAATCATTCAGGGTGGAAAAGACCCTTAAGATCAAGTCCAACTGTTAATATAGCATTGCCAAGTCCACCACTAAACCATGTCCCTAAGCGCCACATCTACCCGTCTTTTAAATACCTTCAGGGATGGTGACTCAGCCACTTCCCTGGGCAGCCTGTTCCAATGCTTGAAAACCCTTTCAGTGAAGAAATTTTTCCTAAAATCCAATCTAAACCTCCCTGGGCGCAACTTGAGGCCATTTCGTCTTGTCCTATCACTTGCTACTTGGGAGAAGAGACCGACACCCACCTCACTACAACCTCCTTTCAGGTAGTTGTAGAGAGCGAGAAAGTCTCCCATCAGCCTCCTTTTCTCCAGGCCAAACAAACCCAGTTCCCTCAGCTGCTCCTGATAGGACTTGTGCTCTAGACCCTTCCCCAGCTTCGTTGGTCTTCTTTGGACTCTCTCCAGCACCTCAATGTCTTTCTTGTAGTGAAGGGCCCAAAACTGAACACCTTATTTGAGGTGCGGCCTCGCCACTGCTGAGTACAAGGGACAATCATTTCCCTAGACTTGCTGGACACATGATTTCTGATACAAGCCAGGATGCTGTTGGCCTTCTTGGCCACCTGGGCACACTGCTGACTCATATTCAACTGCCTGTCGACCAACACCCCCAGGTTCTTTTCCTCTGGGCAGCTTTCCAGCCACTCTTCCCCAAGCCTGTAGCATTGCATGGGGTTGTTGTGACTCAAGTGCTTGCCAAGGTGGAGCACCCACAGCCTCTCCGAGTGACCTGTTCCACTCTATGGCCATCCTCATGATAAAGATTCTGTTCATATTATCTAATTGTAATATCCCTTGCTGCAACTTGTGTCCACTGACTCCTGTCCTTTCACTGTGCACCTCTGGAGAAACTGCCTTTTCTATGAGATAGCTGAAGAAAGGAATTAGACTCTATCCCTTTTTCCTTTTCCTCTTGATGCTGCACTACCCATTTTTGTTCCCTTCCAGCATTGCTTTGTTAAATACACATTAATTTGTTATTAATGAACAAGATATATACCATTTTTACAAGCTAAAGCACTAACAGCTGCTTCCCTGCATGAAAGGTAGCTAACTGTCTTTTCCCTCTAGTCTAAGGAAATATTACTGCTTTTTTTCAGGATACAGTTGTATTAACATTACTGAAATCTGGTAGGAAACTAGATGGTGTCTCTGACCATTGTAATATATTACTCTCAGTGTCTCTTCCCCTCTAGTCCCTCTAATTTATGGTCTCCTGAAGATGGCCATATCAGCAGCCATAGTCCTTAACCTCACCAGGGCGCAGACTTTTTCCTCAGTACATCATTTAACAGCAGTTTCCAGTGCCTTATGCACCTCTTGCAGACACAGCCCTCACAAGAATCTTTCTGTGAAGCACTTTATCACATCTTACTCTAGCAAGGGTGGTTCATCATCTTAATGTAAACTGCTTTCTTTCCATTCAGTATGGTTTGAGGTAAATATAGATCTATCCCAAACCCTTTTGTGATATTTTGGTCCAGTCCCTCTACCACATTTCTGTGCCACAGCTTAAATCATCTCAGATTTAATGTTAAAAACGTGGGGTGGTCTGGGCATTCAACTTCATCAGTCTAGTTATCCTCTTTCCTGTGTGACCATCAAGAGAAACAACAAAAACTCCTGTAACTAGGATAACTCCCCTCTTTTTCCCCTTTTGAAAGGACCACACTTTTTTTTTATGCTTCAGGTGACCAACTGTCTTGATTGCTCCAAATTTGAATCAATATAGTTATTTCCTTCTTAGAGCAACATTAAGCAATGAAATGCTTGATTAAACCTTGTTTTCAGTGCAGAATTCAGCCCAAAGAAACTGAACCTTTTAGTACAGTTTACCAAAGAGATGAAAAGAAAAGAAAGAAAAGGTTTTTCTTTTATTTTATGCTAAACCCGCACTCAGTTGCACAGCTGACTTTGTGTTTTAGACTGCATGTTGTTTCCAAAGACCTTCTGCACTTTCAGTTCGAATAAATAAATTATATATAAATAATATATATAATATTGTCCTGGTTTCAGCTGGGATAGAGTTAATTGTCTTTCTAGTAACTGGTATAGTGCTGTGTTTTGGGTTTAGTGTGAGAAGAATGTTGATAACACCCTGATGTTTTCAGTTGTTGCTCCGTCGTGTTTAGACTAAGTCAAGGACTTTTCAGCTTCTCATGCCGAGCCAGCAAGAAGGCTGGAGGGGCACAGGAAAGTTGGGAGGGGACACAGCCAGGACAGCTGACCCAAACTGGCTGAAGGGGTATTCCATACCATGGG
>JAVKLA010000027.1:23883439-23901474 GCA_034782735.1 Sagittarius serpentarius | reverse complement strand
TGTTGTTATTAGTGTCATTGTTAGTTTCTTCCTTTCTGTTCTATTAAACTGTTCTTATCTCAACCCATGAGCTTTACGTTATTTTTTCGATTCTCTCCCATCCCACTGGGTGGGGGGAAGTGAGTGAGCGGTGGCACAGTGCTTAGTTGCTGGCTAGGGTTAAACCACAACAAATACATTAAAAAATTATAAAATTAATGTGTTTTTTTATGGCAATATAAGTAGGAAATGCTTCTGCTGTGCAGGAACTGTATACTTTATTACGAATTTTCAGTGAATATTGCATGTGTGATTCAGCTTCAAAAAGGTAGAAAGAGAAGTCAGGCCACAGTTTTTCAACCTTTTGGAAATATTTACCCAGAGTCAGTAGCCTGTAAGTAGAGGAAGACTAAAATCTGAGGAGTTTTATGTCATAATACCAGGATGGCATTGAAGAAGAGCTTCAGAGCTATGTCAGGAAACCAGACAAGTACTTGTTGAATAGTATAGGAGAGATGTGAGGTGGAAAATGGCTTTAAAAGTCTGTGATACTCACGTCATAACATGCTACTGAGAAACCAGGCCAAGGTGATGTGGGGAACCAGGAACAACCAAGAGAACTGTTACTACTAAGACTCCCCTCAAGGGCTAAATAGGTGACTAAACCTGGGCTATCTTTGCTGATGTCTTCTTCATATCCCCCCAAAACCTTGTCATTTGGATTCAAGTCCTGTATATCTCATCTTAAAATACAGTCACCTGAGTGTTGATAGTGCCTTCAAAGCCAAAATATTTCTATTTTCTTTACTCTGTTACTAATATACCAAAGGATAGATTTGAAATGCATTTGAGATTATCCAGCATACACGAAAAAACTGCAGTGACAGCTACTGTTTGTGCTCAGGCTTTTATTATTCAAAGAGTATTTTAAAATGTGTATTTATCATAACCTATATATTAGTTTCATGGAGCATAGAACCTCGAATTGGTTGATCTAGTACATAGTAGGTACAAAGCAGGCAGAATGATCATACTAATTCAGAATTTTTAGCTGTTAGCTATATTCCCACAAATACTGTTATTGTAAGTGTGATGTTAACAATCAAAAACCTTATTTTGGCAAAGAACTGTAGACCAGCAATGACTGTGATCTTGACCCTGGGAAGTATCAAGGACCCAGGAGGCTTCTGAATGAGGCATGGAAGATCACTCAGAAAAAGAAAGCAAGAACATGGATGTGATGTGATGCAGTACATGAGTGGTCATTTTAATACATCTTTCTCTAGAAGAGATTGATTGTGAATGGTTGAAATGTTATTCTCTTATTTGGTCCTTTAACTGCATTTCCCATTTTTTAGGTTAATTTTCTATTTATTTCTGTTTAGCCTTGATTATTTCTCTCTTGCTTATTTCACTATTTGTCAAAATTTTCAATTATTTTCTTTATAAAAAAGCATTAAATAAAAACCAAGAATGCCTCCATTTCTTTTAATGCAATATTTTAGCTAAGTGATAGCGTGACAGATTAGATTCTGCGTGAGTTTGTAAAAGGCATAGGACCATATTCTTCCATTGTTACTCAAGGTTAGTGCAACCTTTCCTTACACATAATTTCATTCTTGTCAGTGGAGTTGTTAATGGAATTTTGCTTAGTTGCATAAAGATAAAGAAGTCTATCTTTTGCTGGTTCTATTTTAAAAACACTAAAAAAATCATTAGACCCAATAAAAATCAGCATAAAGGAAAGCATGCACACAAACACAAAGAAAAAAATGCAGAAATCTCTGTTAAAAATAGACAGCTCAAAAATCTACAAATTCTCTAAGTAAAGATCATCAATTATCTTTACTTGGCAAATGAAAGGCAATAACAGTAAAATGCGTATGAGCACCAACTGTGATGTGAAATTTAAGGCTCTAAAACTTCATTAAAATCAGACTGGTAATGATGTACCATATGCACTGGGCTGCATTTGCCTGAGGATCTCCAACCTGTGGCTCATTTCTTCTGTCACACCACCTCTTTATAAGAATGACTCAGAGTGCTTTGTTGAAGTGCTTAGGGGCTGACAAGCAGGGTAGGTGTTTCAGAAATAATAAGTTGCTTCATTATACCCTGGTGGATTATAGACATTTTCTGTTTATAGGAGAATCTTAGTCTTTCATTTCTAAAGTTAACTGACGACACAAAACAAGGCTGTTAACAAGTATTCTGACAATTTATGCTTTCCAAATAGGCAACTGATTTTTTTATAGCAAGTAAAAAGGATTTTTTTTTTAATAGCTTTTTACAGAAATAACTGATAATGAATTTGGATAGCACATTTCAGAGGGATTACAGAAATATATTAACTAGGTAAGATAGATGGGTAGACATCATAGGTGAAGGGCTGCATATTTCATTACCAGCTCTTGAGCAATTTAGTCCCCATGTGCTTATTTTATTATTCTGGTACTTTAGTCACTTATTTGTAGCTCACCTTTATAAATTATTCAGGCCCTTTTCCTTTTTCAGTGCTTTCATATATAGCTCTCATTAATGCCACAGCAAGCTATGGCTATATGTTGAAAGTAAAATAAGTGCTTTTATATGAACCTTCAGCTTATTATGATTAAAGATAAAAGAAAGCCCATACCAAAGCAACATTAAGCTATTTTCTTTATATGTTAAGAAAGATGAAAAGGTGGTGGTACCTGAGAGATATTAATTAAGCTGAAATTCATTTGATACCTGGTCATATTCTAGACGTTAAAAATTAAACTTCCCAACATATGTGGAAGCACCTCTAAACACTGACATTTAGCAGAGGTGTCCAACTTCTCACAAAAGACAGCCTGGTGGGGATGCTGAAACTGTCTTCAGCATGTCTGGCAGTCACAGACACTCAGAAATGCAGACAAAAGAAAGCAGGAGAGGTTCCTGGGTTGTCTGGTTGGTTCATTTGCTTTCAACATAAGAAACCTGCTGACCAGGCTATTTACTCAGAGTAGGAAAGCCTGTGTTTAACTCCATTTCCTGAACAAGAAAGTGCCTTAGCCACTTAAAGAAAAGCCTGGGAAGAGTGCATGTTACTGGCCTTGTAGTGCAGCAAGAGAAAAAAAAAAAGTAACCTTAACAGCTAACACGCTCAGGGAAGTATAGACCTTATCGGACATGGGACCATCTGTAAGATCTTTCCTTTTTCATGTAGTAAAATGATTAGTGAATATATTTTCTTGTTGCAGAAGTATTTTCCCATATTTCAAGTATTTTGAATATCATAAAAAGGATTTAAACATACTTTTTGCAAGGTTTTTTTTCAGGTTGTCTGTGGTAGCAGTTCAAAAAATATAATCTAACCTTTTACTGAAAAAACAAATTTCAGATTAAGTTTTGAAAATTTTGTGATCACTTGGCATAAAAGGGACACCACAGCTGAATAATAACTCAATGTACAGTATAGTGTTACTGGTGTCTGACCTTGTACTTTGAACTGAGTAACCACCGGTAAAAAAAAAATCTTGTGCTATAGGATGAGAGTAAAGAATTAATGGACTACTTATTTTCCAGTTATAGTTTTTCAGCCTTCTAGAAAAATCTTTACCAGAAGGGGATTATTAAAAGTTAATATTTTTTCATTCTAAAATATTTTAATTAAGCCTTTGAGTAGCTTCATACTTTGTTACACCTTTCTGCATCAGTACATAGTTTAGAGAAAATAATGAAGGAGCACATAACATCCATATTTTATTAAGAAGTGCATGCAAGCAATGGTGGAATGCGTTTTGCATTTGACTCTGCTGGCAAGTTGAAAGTGAACAAGCTGGTCAAAGAAAAAAAATCAGTAATGAGTATTTATATTTCAACTACATTCACAACACACTTAGAAAATGATGAAATTAAACAAATTCTATTCATGAAAATCAAATTTTCATCATAGTCCGTGCCTGTTTTGTGATTGCTGCCGTGGAGTCTAGCATTACCCAGCTGGCTAGAAACCCAGCCAACTAGAAATCTGGACCTCAGACTGAAGGACCTCTATTCTGAGTACGGTTGGGTTGGATACTGACAAACTACATTTCTGTATTGACTGTGTAAACACAGAATTACCCCAAATGGAGCTCAGTTAAAACAGGAAGAGAAGCTGTTCCTAAAAGGTGAAGTTAAATGGTGAAGGAAAATAACATCATACAATTCTTGATAGTTAATAATATAGTGAAAATATAGAAGTGCAGTCATGACTGAAGTCTTGAATTTCTTTGCATGGAATATCCAAGACACTAATTTAAATAGTCGACAAATGAATAACCATCACTATCCAATTTTAGATTCTTTGATTGGAAAAATGTTAAGTATGGTGAAATTCTAGTTCCACTGTCAGTTACCAGCTGAGGTCTAGGTACAGGAAGAAACTACTGCAGTTATAAATATACTATGGATTAGTATTTGCATAGCATAAGGTCATGCGTTCATGTAGTTGACTTAAGCGAGACCATCATCCTTAGTGCTGCCTCTTGAGTTCCCTGGATTAAGCACATGTAAATTGATGACTGGTTATTTTTAAGATGCAATAATGCTTATAGCCTGGTTTTATATCCTTTAGAAAGCAAAGTAGGTGTCATCCATTCGCCAGTATACTGAAGGCTGAAGAAGAGAACATTCCTGATTAGTTTGATGCTCCATTTTTATTCAACACTGTGTCTTTTTAAACTTGTGCACCCTTTCTCTGAAATGTAGACTTTCATATTAAGTCATATGAAATCAAGGATAATGCTTCTTTGTTTAATCAAGATGATTTGGTAGTGTTATCCAAGTGCAGCTTCACTTTTGCTCTGTTCTGTATTCCCAAATTAAAAAAAAAAAAAAAGGAATTCTTATCTTTTTTCCTCCAGTGTTGATTCCACAATCCTAGTAAGCATTTGGCACTGAGTTCTGCTGGAGACAGGATGCCATAATAGTTGGACCTGGAGTTTGGTCCAGTGTAATGAGTATTTTGTTTCCAGGGCTCTATCACTAACAGCATGAGTAAATGCAAGTCAGCATCATATAAAGCTGCACCTTTGGGAATGTTAGTAGAAATCTTGTATATGACATTATTTCCAACAGAAGAAAAAAAAAAAAAGAAATGGTTGAAATAGTTAAAATAAGAATGAAGATACAATTTTTACATAAATACATTCCTTTATTTGGTCTTCCTTAATGAGTTTAATAGGATTGCTCAGTTATAAAGAAACATAATCCTTCTAAAAATGTTATTTTCTTAATGACTTAATAACATTGTTCAGTTGCTAATAGACAGCATCATGACACAGCTTCTATATGTATTAAAAGCCCTGGTAATGTACATTTTTACTGCATACATATAATGGCTTAAATGACAACATCTTAAATAGAAAATTACTGGAGGCAAATTTTAACAACATCTCATGGCAGGGTTTCTATTACTTATAGTATATCCATCGTTTAACAAGTGCAAAGGAAATATTCATTAATTCTTCAATTAATTGATTTATTAACTTTCAAACATAGGATCCATTTCTGAGCAGCTACCCACCATAAAAGTATTGACCCCATGACTAAAATAATTCTACATGAAGCAAATAGTCTTCAAATGGAATCGCTGTCTTTTTTTTTTCTTCTGACAATAATCTATGATCTCAGGAAAAAATACATTAACTTGCATATCTACTGTAACCAGATATTTTAGTTTTTGTCATGCATTTCAAATGCTGAACAAGTTTAATGACTGAATAGGTAATCAAAGAACATCACTTCGGGGCTGCAAAGCATTCTATGAAACATTCAGCATTATTAACAAAAACTGCAGGTTAACTCTTGACGGATATATCATTAAATGGCCTGGCAGGATTTTAAATGGTGAATTGCTAAAATTTCAATATGTAGGTCAATATGCAATTGAGATTGGGAAGCTGATGCACCTAGGTTACTATGTGGCAACATCTTTCTTGGGAGAAACTCTGCCTGGCAAAGAACAGTGAGTTTTTCAACTCATCTCATATATCATTTTGACAGTAAACACTACAGATTGTCTCAAGTTTCAAAATTCACTTCCAGATCTGGAACTGCATCTCACCAGTTCTGGAAAACTCATATTACTAATTTTTTCCTCCTTATTATAAACAGAAGAGCAAGCTCTCTATAAAATGACCAAATTATGGAGCTGTTTAGTTTCATCTTTTTTGTTCATTCTTTTCTCAAATATGAAATCAACAACCACTATCCCTGTGAACTAATGTCACTTCAGAATGTAGTACAAATCACTGATTCTTATCCATTTCCTCATGTGGCATATAATTATGTCTTGGGGGCAGCACAAATCAGAGCTTCTTTTCTCTAGCATGTGAAAGATAGACTTACACTGTGTCACCAGTCCAGAAAAATAGTTTGACGAGCTGAGGGAAAATATATTTACCTAGCAAATATAACTCCATAGGCAGATCTTCAATGCTATGTACTTTAAAATGAGGCCTCAAAGAATATCTGTCCCCAAACAATCAGATGTCAGGAGGAACCAATAGAATTGATTTCACCTCTTGTCCTAACAGGCCATCCAGTTTCACCCAGTTGTGCCTGCAGAGTCTAATAACTTTTGTTAGATAAAACCTCCTCCCTCAGTCTGGTTCCTGATCTGAATGGAATACGTCATTGTACATAGGATCCTCTGCTTCCCAGTACTGTTTTTTTCAAGCGTTAATTATTCTCACTGTTCTCTCTCAGTATTAAAATAGAAAATAAGGTCATAAAATTTTGGCTTATTTCTAGCTGGATTTTTTTAGCTTTGCCCCTAGACACTGTTTTGTTCTCTAAACTGCATTTTCTTTGCTAGACCAAAAAGCCCATTAGAACCCACTGGTTTTCTCCTGCAACTGTCCTTGCTCAGGATAGTCAATTTACATGTCATTTTTCAGATAAAGTAGGTTGGGTACTCTTAACCTTATTATGGTATGGCAAGGTATCGTCTCCAGCCCTTGAAATGTTCTGTGTGCTCCTTTCACAGACCCTGGGATTTCAGTATCTGTTGTTAAACATAAATATCAAGACTGGATATTATTCTCTCATTAACATTACCAGTGCCAAAAACAGACAAAAATTCAATCCCCTGATTCTACATCCCTGTTATGCCTCATTCTAACCCCCCCTTTTCACAGTACCACACTGGAAGTTGATAATTAATTGCTTATTTGCTCTGACTTTCACACAAACAAACAAAAAAAAGACAGACATGAAATGAAACTGTCTTGGAACCAGTTGTTCTGCATCCTCAGCCTCTTCTCTGATGCAGTAGAAAATAATTTTATATATTGGTCTACCTAACTTATAAAAGCTTTCCCAGTATGCCAACCACTATGACATGTATTTGCAGCTGTTGCCTGTATCAACAGTTGAGTGAGTCAGGGGTAGCTTCAGAGTAACAGAAACAGGGCAAGAAATGTGACAGCTGTCTTCATCCAGGCAAAGGTCAGCTCAGCTTTACTAGATCTTGGAATGGTCAGCACCATACACAGTTAAACAAAAACCAGCAAAACCTGATATTTTTCTAGGTTTTCATTGTTCTTTCCACCTTTTTGCAACAGCTGTGATCAGTTTAACACAGCAAAAGAAAAGAGGCTTAGATAAGCAAACTCTTAGGAAAGTCATGAATATTATTCTTGGGGAATAAAACCCCAAAAGAGAAATGTTTGCAATTGCCATGTTTTTGTGCTTATTTTGGCATCAATATGGCACAAAACTCCCTGTTTTCTACTTGTCTCTGAGGCAAATTTGGTCACACCTCCTTTTTCTCCCAGGATCCACTGCACACTTGATTGGATAATATAAGCAAGTGCGTGCAATTTGCTTTTGAAGAGAATGATGCATGCTGTTATTAATAATGCTTCATGGTATTGCAAGTAATCTGTAACCAGCATATAGAAGATCCCAGATTTTTATAGCATGACTTTCCCACCTTCAGTTTCCCCATGCATTTCTCCTAAAATTCACCAAAATAATGGATAGTACTTAGGCAAGTAGAAGATTCACAGGAAAAAAAAAAAATGCTGTTTAGATTTTATGGCTTAGACTTTTTTTTTGAAACCATACAAATGAAAATAACTTGTAGACTAGCTTTTCTTTCATTTTCCAGTAGAATCTGAATGACACTTTCATACACATTGTTAAAAGCTCTATCATTTATTTGTGTCTAGGCTGCCTCTAAATGGGACAAAAGTGTCCCAATGCACCAAAAGCAATGGTAAGTTTGATTTGGCTGGTCATTTCTGCCTGGATAGATACTAGAGATAATACAGAGAATAAGAGCAACATGGATAATTAAATTTGTTCATTTATCATTAAATCAAGATTCATTATATACCATTCCATTGTTTGGATGAATTCACACATTGGCTTTTATTGTCCAAAGTTATCTGAACATTGTACAGCAAACTAACTAACCAACTCACATAGACACCCACAAGCAAGACTAGTAATATCTCCCGTAACCTTCCCATCTTCCCTTTCTGAAGGAATCTAAAAAAAATCCTAGATACTCTTCACTGCTGCTTTGAGAGCCTCACAGAAAGAGTTCAGTCTGAGAGAGGGTGGACAAGCAGGTGACGACTAACTTGCTACATTCTCACTTGCCAGGGTCCTCTAAAGACCATAGTATTTTTCCACGGGCATAGACATCTTGCCATCAAGTCTTACCACCTCCCCTGCCAACTCCAGTCTCCTGATGTTTGTGCGGTCCTTACACTAACATAACGTGGGTCTGGGGAAACCAGCAGTGTGGTTCCTGCACCTGGAAGGTTTTCCTATAGTGCAGCTGTAACAGTTGAAGCACAGGTAAAGGACCTGGTGAACTCCTGATAACCAAACCCATCAGTTTCATATTGTATTTGTAAAATTCATGTGACTGGTTAAAAAAGAAGTGGCACTGCTTAACACACACACACATATGGGTGTTCATGTGGGCATTACTAAGTATGTCCTGATGAAGGAGACATCAGACCTCTGGCTGATTACTGAACTAACTGGACTATATAACAAGTCTAGAAGCTGAACTAAAAGTCAGAATATAATTTCTGAATTTCTGTATGACTTCTGGTTTCATCTATTTCATTTTATATGGATCTATGTATTATTTATCTTCTAGGCAGCTCTAAGTAGTCATAATATTTATATTTTGATCTAATTTCTATGTGCTCACCTAGGCTGATTGAATTAATTGCCTTTTTAAAGCAAACTTTACAGATGATGCCTTAAATTAAAATCAAAGATTCTACTCCATAGCACTGCAGAAAACTGATTTAATGATTCCTCTCATTAAGGAGGAGAGGTACCAGTTTTGGAGGGGAAGTAGCAGTTTGGAGAGCTCTTAGGTGTTGGAGATACTAGGCCAATTGTCACCATGGCGTGTCAGAGGTAATTACGAGAAAAGTGAGGGAAGGAGCTGTAAATTAGAGATAAGAATGAGCCCAACTCCACAGTACAAATCTGTTGGTTGGCAAAAATTAGTGTGCCCTAAGCTACAATAGCTCAAGCTGATCTCAGTACTTTTTGTTTTGTTGGAAAGAAATGTACTGTACATTTAATAGCAAGGTGATCCTGTTCCTGAAGAAACTCAGGTGTGTACTTGTGAGTACATGAGAAGTCTATGATCCTAGACCCCCATAGACAAGATAATGTTTTAAAATCACCTGTTTCTTCATGTAAAAAATTTTTCTTCAGTTCAGGTAGAAAAAAACCAAGGCACATTCTAGGTTTATCGAAAAGCAGCTAGCTGCCTAGGGTGGCATGCCAAGGGTAAAAAATAATCCTGGGATTTGATCTTTTCTTTGTCATGGAAATAAAAATGCGCACTATGTAGTGCAATGGCTAGTGCTGATAGAGAAGGGGATAGGTAGGTCCTCTGGGAAATGGTAGTTGACATCCTTTGCTCTTCCATGCATGTCCAAAGGCAAGCCCATCCTGTGTGGATCTTCACAGTTCTTTCTCTGGTCTTTGTTATAATTTTACTCGTTTTGCCTTTCCATAGTAGCAGCAGTCAGACTTTTTATCTTTATCCAAGGCGAGGTAAAATTAGTCCATCTGGCTAAGAAGTCTCAGGCCAGCCCAGCTGAAAGTTGCTTGTTCTATTACAATTCAACATCAAAACACCATGCCTATTATTTTCTCATATGCTACAATTGTATTTTCTCATCTGAGCCTAAGGAAATATTTTCTTGAAATCCCATGAAAAACAAGCAAAAAAAATTAGCACAGAAACAGATCATACTGTGAGTGGCCAAGAGTAATTTGCTTTTATATCATTGTTTTATAACATAATTTTGCTTTATAACAGATAATAGCTTGTTGTGTTTTACTGAAGCAAGTATTCAGATTAAAAGGAGGATAGAATAGCATCTATGCTTACACTAGGCTGGATAAAATTTGAGGGTTATCAAACTTGCTTCTGGGTGATATACAGTGATAATGAGCTAACATCAAGCACAGATGCTGAAACAAAGAATCACACATTGCAATATCTGAGGTATTGTGCATCCATAGTGAAACAGTGAACAGAAAAGTATACTGAAAGCACTTGAGCTGATACACACACCAAATACACACCGTGGTGAAGCATTTTGCCCAGGCTTCTCTAAGGGAGAGAGAATCAGCTTATAAAGAGCACACTGATACATACTGTGCTTTCATATTTCAGGAGTTTAGTTCCCTTTATAATGCAGTGATATCTCACTCTCCTCTTTTTATTCAGAAATGCTGGCTAAAAGTTGCTGCAGGCGTGAGACTTAACAGGCTGTTCATAATGACTGACAAGTTCCATCTGGAACACAGGAAAAGGTAACGAAGCACAAACATAATAAGCCTTAAGTAAAGAAATAACTTCCCTTTATTGAGATTAGAGTGGGTGAGGTGGTTAGTGCTTTGGAAATGAAATGAGACAGTTAATGTAAAATAGAATCTTATAATATTTTTATTTTGTTTTTCATTACAAGACAGAAAAGGCAATAAACATATCCATATAATTCTGATATTTGCTCACTAGCAACTAAATGTAAATTTTGAACTTTAAAGGAAAAGGAACATACATTTCTGTCAAGGGTAACCTCCACTGAAATTAGTTCTTTCAGACTTAAGTCTGTATCTCTTCTTTAGTAAATGTAACCTCACCTTTACTTCTGTGATATTTTTTCATGAAAATCCATTTCTTATATTTACAGTCCTTTGCAAACAAAAGAGCTTTCAGCTCTTATAAATCTGATGACCGCTTTTATCCTCTTCATCCAGATTTTTCTGAAGCAAGTTAATAGAGGTCATCTAGATAAATGATTACCCTGCAGAACTGGAGGACCTTTTAATCAGTAAATAAAGCTGCAGAGAGAGAAATGTTATGGGAAATTCTAGCCAGATTATGGAACTGTGTTATCAGAACATCCTGTGTGGCTCAGGCTTGAACCATAGCTTTGCTACAAACTTTGTGTAAAGACAATGCATAGATGAACTACTCCAGGAGCTCATCATGGTGAATAGTTGCTGCAGTATAGATAAAAATCATACAGCATGTGATTTATTTGTAGTTTTTTGTTGTATTACTTATGGTAGTAACTAGAAACCAAAACCCCATTTTACTAAACCCTGTAAAAAATGATGACTAAAGAAACTATTTGTATGAGTCTGACTAATCTCAAAAGAAGATATGGGCATTAATGGGAAATATTTTTAGAAAAAGATTTAAATATAGTTATATGCAGAGTGGAACATGATATAGTTTTTCCTTCCACACAAATAATTAATTTCCAAACTTTAGTAATTCCTCATAAAACTTTTTTCTTTCTTAATTATCACATTGCTGTATTTTTCTCTTTTTTTTTGCTTCAGATGACACTTTTGTCTTTATGGGACCAAACATTCACTGACTGGTCGGTATGTCCTAATCAATATCAAAAATCATAATCTCCATGAAGTTATCCGACGGTGATGGCCATCTTTATTCACTAATAAGGTTTCAAGGCCTGAGCCTTCATGCTTTCTCCATCAGCACCTAAATGGTCCCCTCCCAGATCTTTTTTGGCTAATACCATGTTCCTTCATGCTATATTGTCTCTTTGGTGTTTGACAGCTGTGCTTGCATTTGAGACTAGGTTCACAGTGGCTTGTTTTCCTAGTAATCCTCTACCTGACTATCAGCTCTTTGATGGAGAGACTCTCTACGTTCTGCATTTGTACAGTGTTATGACAATAAAACAGAAAAGAAGAAAGCTAATGGAGATGCCACAAATATGCTCAGTGGAGTAAATCAGGACAACAGAGCTTCCAGAAACATTTTGCATAACACAAGTGACACAATGTGCAGTTTGTCAAGACCAAAGAAGGAAAAGGCATCAATAGCCAAGATACCTGACAATTTATAGTTCTTTATGATTCTTTGGTAAAATACTACTTCATTTTTTAATGTTTTCATTACTTCTACAAGCCAGCACACACGTGGATGTGTGCTTCTTTTGCTTCATGCCTGCCTTTGCTGTGTATCATGAACTCCCTGTGAACAGGGAGATGTCTCGATGATTCAGTCTGCACATTTCCCTCTGCGATTTACATTTGAACCATGGTTTTCTACAAACTCTGTAAAAACAGTGCTTAGATGAACTACTCCAGGAACACATAATAGATTGAGCTGAAATTACAAGAGCCATCTAATTTCTTTTAGCTAGAAAGAGATGATTTTGCAGCTGCATACTTGTGATTGAACATGCATTCAAAATATGAATGTAGATCACTTCTAGTTTCTTTGCTCGAATCTTACCAACTACTATTTCAAAAGCAAGATATTCAGAGCATGCTGGTCAGGAAAAAAAACCCTGAAAACTCACCAAAGGTAACTTTTTTTTTGCTAAAAAAAAAAAAATTGAAGCAAATATTTTCATTAAGATCTGAAGCAAGCATTTATTTAACCTTGCTCAAAGTATGCATACAGACTGTGTAAACAATGCTCATACAATGTACATGCGCAGAAAATGAGGAGAAAGTAGATAACTCAAACCAAAATATTAGTCAGGTAAATAATACATTATTGGAAAATGCTTAGACACAGTCAATGATGATGGTTATGCATGTTAAGACACCTCTTCTACAAAGTTAAACCAAACACAATAATAGGACTACTTTACGCAGGGAGATAACACAGGGGACTAAGAATGTCCATCTTGTCTTGTGTGTTCAGTCATTAATAAAGTCTCAGTCAAGTGCTCAAAGTGTGCCAGGCACTATGAAGAATGCTTCATAACAGTTAGTTCTGATGAAATCACATTCATTTTGAAGGTACTGCTTATTACAGTTACGTGCTGTGTCCCAAATGTATATCCTCTGCACAGCAGGTTTAGGATCATTCATCTACTGTTTTTTAGAGAGAGGCAGACATCTCATGTTATAAGGATGAGAAAGGCAGTTCTTTCACTTGGCTTGGAAAATGCTGCATTCTGTTCTTGGCATTTCAATATAAGAAAGATGTGAAGACACTGGTAGAATTTCAGAGGAAACCAAATATGACTAAGGGATTTCCTCAATTTCAGTGAGGAAATACTAGGACTAAATATGGCTAATTTGGCCAAATGATGACGCAGTGGAAGAACACCATAATTGTGCTTCAATTTTTGGAATTAGAAATTCCAATTGGAAAGAAATACTGCCCATAATATTAGAAGGGAAACAAAGTGACTAAGGTTATTGGGATGTCAATAAGTAAAGAAAAATTTAGGAAAAAAGAAAATTTAAAGACAAATTTTACTAAAATTTTATTCAGCTGCAAAATTATCACCCTATGGAGCAAACTCTGGTATCTGTAATTAACTAAGATTGAAAGAAAAATATCTACAAAACTACAAAAATTGTTGCTATTTGGAATTTAATTTTTAAAAATTTAAAAAAAAACAGAAAGGCAAAAAGGATGTTAATATTTTTCCTTAGTTTTCTTCAAAACTAGTTATCTACTGCATTAATTTTGAGATGTGGTAAAGAGAAAGGAGGTTTATTACTTGAACAGCTAGGATTTTAATCCCCCAAATTTGCACATGTTTGAGAAACAAAGGCTGCTGAATTTGCAGTCCACTTTTGGTGCCTGTCTGCCTATAGACATAGGATGACTTCAGTGGTGTTCTCATGCCTATGGACAACCAGAAACTAATAAACTATGGAAAAGAGAATGCAATGGTAAATAAGGCCAAATAAAGGTCCAGGATTTCATAGGCAACTTCACAGACAACTCTGGACTGTAAAAGGAAATGAAAAAATATTTTATCAAGATACCCAAAATTTTGTAAACATGTAAACTGCAAGTGTGATGCTGTTTCTTCTCTAGGACTTTGACATGCGAAGAACATAGTTACACAGAAACATACTCATGTCTCTTTGGGAAGGCTATAGTTGGGTGATCTGGATTGGAATATGGATAAAATGAAGCTATGGTTATTCAGAAAGAGATCTGCTGCATGTGGACAAGTACCCAGATTACTTAGAAAAAGGTTTGCTATCCAAAGTAGCTCTGTTCTCTGTTTCTCCATTTGAGAAACATCTGAATGATGAAATCCTGGCTTGTGGAAGTTTTGTCTTCTACAAGTAGAGTCTTAGTTGCTCTTCCAGAGCAGACCTTTAGTTAGAGATATATGAGAATATGCAGTGCTGAACAATATATGCATCTCACAAAACACATTGCAGGGTAGTAATACTTGAATATTAGGAGCAGTCTAGTTGCAGTAACACAGGTCCCTGTGAGAGTAGATTTGTCCTACAGATAAATTAACCGTTACAGAAAGCGTCACCATCGTTGCAAGCTTCGGAGAGCTGAGCTACCTAGATGTGATTAAACTAAATCTGTACTTGAATGAAAAGTTGGAATATTCTTCATTCTCTGAGGGAGATATTTCAGAAAATTTTCCTTGTCATTTCACAGCAGGAATTACTTGTTTGGGTTCGGGGTTTTTTGTGTGGAAAAGACCTGAAAAGTTTTAGATCCATGGTATTGATTAATTTACTTGCTTTGAAATACAGGCTAACAAAATGATGTAAATGATACCTTAAAATGCTGACTTTTGCCCTTTTTAAAAGCATATAAAGTAGGTAGCAAGATTCAACTTGTATTCAGATATTTATATGTTTAGTAGCAGTGTGAAAACATAAATATACTAATTAGAATTTCCTGTGCCTAGTTATCTTCTGTTCTTTTTCTTACAGTATTGATATGTGAAAAAATATCTAAATATTTTAACATGAATGATAGATAATTGTATTGTTATAATTCATGGTACTAATTATTTCATATCTGTTTCTATATTCCAATTATTTTATGTTTGAACTTTGTAATTTGTAGGTATTACAAGCTTTCTATAAATCTATGAAATTCCGTAAGAATACATTAGTTTCTTAAAATTAAGTTATATATACTTTTTAACACTATCCAGTATTCTTTTTCAGAATAAATAGCAGGTATTTCAGAGCATCAAGAAATTATTTTTGTTAAATATACATTTATAGTAAAATACTCCATTTCTTAATTTTATATCTTCAAAAACTATTCTAGTAGTTTCTAAGGACAAGAGAAAAACTCATGTAAGTTTCAGTTTGATTGTGGAACAGACATTTTAAATATCTTCCACTTATGTTAAATTTACATAAAATAAATATCTTAAAAAATTGTATGAAAATATTCTTCTGATTAGAGCTGCCTACACAAAATATTTGAAAACCCGTGCATTTAAAGAACTGACTTTCAAGAGCCCATTAAGATTGCAAAACTGCAAAAAAGCTCCACTGGTGTTTGGAAAAAGCTACTTCTTTCTTGACTTACTAAATGGCATTTTGTCCCTCTGGTGTGCTGACATTCTATCAAATTAACTTCAGTTTGCCAAAATTTTTGCAACTGATGTCCTAAAATACATCTAAAAATTATTCTACTACTGATTTCTTGTTCCGTAGACAAATTTGCCACAGCAATGAATTAAACATAAAAGGCTTTATTGCATATTTGCTGTTTGTTTTTTCATATAAATAGAAAACTGGCCAGCTTGGGGCTATTCTGCATGGAGATGATATGAAACATTACTGTGAAGCAGTGGAAGGCATGATGATACAGTCTGTAAGTTAGGTTAACGTTATTGCTTCCAACCACATGAGTGCTTTTAGTTAGAAATAGTCATATATGAGTACTGTATCTTAATTATTCTCCTCTGTTTATGTGTGTGTGGGGGGGTGTACAGAGAAGGTTTAACTTAATTTCCAAGAACATTCTATTCCATTTAATTTCCATGCACAGTCAAATCCTAAATTCCTTAAGAAAACCAAGGCAGGTCTATTTTGTCACATTTAAAACTTTCTATTTGCAAAAGCAGTTTCTACTGGCAAAGAAGAGATTAAAATTCTATCTATCACAGCTGGTTTATGGCTGGAATATAAATGTGTTGCTTATGTGTGTTCCTTGCAGTCCATTGAAAAGTAATGTAAAAGCTGCTATCATGTCTGGCCTGTATTACAGAGGTTCATTCACAAACTTACAGAGAAGACTGAGTTGGGATCCTGTATAAAATTGTTTTTCCAATTTGCACTTCCAAGTAAACAAAGAAAGTAATTGTAAATGGAACACCATTATAAAAATATTTGTTTTTTTCCTCAATAAATTGATTTCTCTTTTTTATGTTTCATATATTTAAAATGCTAAGTGAAATGTAGCAGATTAAGACTTTATTGAATTTGGAAAACTCTGACAATGACCTACCACCCTATGATTTAGAGGGAACTGTCTGACTGGCAATTACTTTCTAATACAGTCTTGTTTTTGTAGTAAATTGAAAATAAACACATAATCAAAAAAGAAGTGTGTGAGTGTGACAACTGAAGTTGAAGTGCAAATATATGCACATAATAAGGTAGACTAAAGTGTTTTTCTTGTAGATGTAGAAGCAGTGCGTATAAAAAAATGAGGAATTTATTAGTTAAGTGTCTGGATATGTTGTCTGTTGTTATCAACTTCTATGCAAATGCTTGCATAGAAGCAAGAATAAGTAGGATATTTGGGGATCAATCTTACTTTTACTGCATTTCATAAGAAAACTTATATTCATTTCAAATGGATGCAAGATCAGATTCTGGAAAAATACCAGTAAAGTATCCGGTATGACCAGCCAGACAAAGGTTATTGAGATGAAGGGGAATCTAAAAGTTTCTAAGAAGCACGGTTATGAGTGTATATTTCTTACAGGTTCCAATACTTGTAGTCTGACTCATCTTCCCTCTAAACACCTTCCCAAAGAGTATTACCAAAGCTTTCCTAATCTCTGCTAATGTTACACAAATCCTTCACAGAGATGGGAATCATGGGGGAGGGAGAGAGTCACCAGCAGCCCTGTGAGGAAGTGGTGGACAGGGTTGATGAGGAAAGGGCCTGGACTCATGTGAGCAAAAAGGAACACAAAATGAACAAAACAGGCCTTAAACAGGGTCACCTCAGGTATTTGCATGTAAGCAAGGAAGTGCCTGCTACGCTCCATTATGAAAAAAACACTCAGATAATTTCTGGGAAATGAGCATACTGGGGTGCCTCTCTGAAGTGCCTGTACAGTAATGCACACAGCATGGGGAATAAACATGAAGAATTAGAGATCTGTGTGCAGTTCCAGGGCTACAGTCTTGGTGGGATCACGGAGGCATGGTGAGATGGCTTGCATCCCAGCTTGGAGTGCTGCAGTGGCAGCATGCAATACAGGCTCTTTAGGAAGGGTAGGCTGGGAAGATGAGGAAGTGGAGTTGCCCTTTAGATGACAAAACAGCTGGAGTGCATGGAGCTCTGCTTGGGGATGGATAATGAGCCAGCTGACAGCTTATGGGTAAGGATTAAAAAGCAGACGAGAGTGGGTGACAGTGTAGTGGTTGTCTGTGACAAGTGGTGTCCCTCAGGGGTCGGTACTGGGGCCGGTGCTGTTTAACATCTTTGTCGGCGACACAGACAGTGGGATCGAGTGCACCCTCAGCAAGTTTGCTGATGACACCAAGCTGTGTGGTGCGGTCGACATGCTGGAGGGAAGGGAGGCCAT
>JAVKLA010000027.1:23868722-23883339 GCA_034782735.1 Sagittarius serpentarius | reverse complement strand
GCACCCTCAGCAAGTTTGCTGATGACACCAAGCTGTGTGGTGCGGTCGACATGCTGGAGGGAAGGGATGCCATCCAGCGGGACCTTGACAGGCTTCAGAGGTGGGCCCATGTGAACCTCATGAAGTTCAACAAGGCCAAGTGCAAGGTCCTGCACCTGGGTCGGGCTAATCCCAAGCACAAGCACAGGCTGGGCAATGAGTGGATTGAGAGCAGCCCTGTGGAGAAGGATTTGGGAGTGGTGGTGGAAGAGAAGCTCAATATAAGCCGGCAATGTGCCCTAGCAGCCCAGAAAGCCAATCCTGGGCTGCATCAAAAGAAGCGTGGCCAGCAGGTCGAGGGAGGTGATTTTCCCCCTCTACTCTGCACTTGTGAGACCCCACCTAGAGTACTGCGTCCAGTTCTGGGGCCCCAAACACAAGAAGGGCATGGAACTGTTAGAACCAGTCCAGAGGAGGGCCACGAGCATGATCAGAGGGCTGGAGCACCTCTCCTATGAAGACAGGCTGAGACAGTTGGGGCTGTTCAGCCTGGAGAAGAGAAGACTCTGGGGAGACCTTATAGCAGCCTTCCAGTACCTGAAGGAGGCCTACAAGAAAGCTGGGGAGGGACTTTTTAGAAGGGCAGGTAGTAACAGGACGAGGGGCAATGGCTTTAAACTGGTAGAGGGTAGATTTAGATCAGATATTAGGAAAAAATTCTTCACCGTGAGGGTGGCAAGGTACAGGAACAGGTTGCCCAGGGAAGTTGTGGATGCCCCCTCCCTGAAAGTGTTCAAGGCCAGGTTGGATGAGGCTTTGAGCAACCTGATCTAGTGGAAGGTGTCCCTGCCCATGGCAGGGGGGATTGGAACTAAATGATCTTTAAGGTCCCTTCCAACCCTAACCATTCTATGACTATGATTTTATAGGCCACCTGACAAGGAAGTGGATGAGGCTTTCTGCAGAAAACTAGAAGTTATCTCATGTTCGCAAGCCCTGGTCCTCAGAGGGGACTTCAGCCACCCCAATATGTGCTGTAGGAACAACACAGAAGGACATAAGCAATCCAGGAGGTTCTTGGAGAGGATAAATGACAGCTTCCTTACCCAAGAGACAGAGGACCCAAAGAGAAGATGACCTCTACTGGAGCATGCACAGATGTGGTTAGGAAAGGAAAAGCCCAACGGGAATTGCATCTGGTGAGGGATGTCAAAGGCAACAAGAACAGCTTCTGTAAGTACATCAGTGGCAAAAGGAAAATTAGGGAAAATGTGGTCCTGCTGCTGAATGGTGCAGGTACCCAGCTGACAGAAGACATTGAAAAGTCTGAGATACTGAAGGCCTTCTTCACCTCTATCTTTACTAGTAAGATCAGCCTTCAGAAATCCAAGGATGCAGAGGCCAGGGAGAAAATCTGGAGCAAGGAAGATGTACTGTTGCAAGAGAACCAGGCCAGAGAATATTTAAGCAAACTTGTCACTTAAGTCCATAGGCCCTCATGGGATGCACCCACAAGTGGCGAGGGAGCTGGCTGATATCAATGTGAGGCTACCCTCGTTAATCTTTGAATGAACAAGGTCGTTGGAAGAGGTGTCTGAAAACTGTTTCAAAAATGGCAAGAAGGAGGACACGGGGAACTACAGGCCCATCAGCCTCACCTCAATCCCTGCAAAGGTGACAGAACAACTAATCCTGGAAACCACTGCCAGGTACATGAAAGACAAGAGGGTGATTGGGAGTAGTCAGAATGGATTCACAAAGGGGAAGTCTCATAACTTGCTTGATCAGTCTCATAACCTTCTATGATGAAATGACTGGCCTGATAGATGAGGGGAGGGCAGTGGATATTGTTTACCTTGACTTCAGTAAGGCTTTTAACACTGTCTCCCATAAGATCCTCATAGAAAAACTGTTGAAGTATGGGCTTGATGAGCAGACTGTGAAGTGGATTGAAAACTGGCTGAAAGGCCAGGCCCAGAAGGTGATGATCAGTGGTATGAAGTCTTGTTGGAGGCCAGTAACTAGCAGTATAACCCAGGGGCCAATACTGGTCCAAGCCTGTTCAACACCTTCGTTAATTATCTGGAAGCTGGGGCAGAGTGTAGCCTCAGCAAATTTGCTGATGACACAAAACTGGAAGGAGTGGCTGATACAGCAGAGGATTGTGCTGTCATCCAGAGGGACCTTGACAGGCTGGAGTAACGGGCTGACAGGAACCTCATGCGGTTCAACAAAGGCAAGTGCGAAGTTCTGCACCTGTGCAGGAACAACCCCATGCACCAACATAGGCTGGGGGCCACCCAGCTGGAAAGCAGCTTTACAGAAAAGGCCCTGAGGGTCCTGGTGGACACCAAGGTGAACATGAGCCAGCAGTGTGCCCTTGTGCCGTAGGAGGACACGAACATGCTGAGCTGCATTAGAAGCAGTGTTGCCAGCAGATCAAGGGAGGTGATCCTGCCCCTCTACTCAACCCTTGGTGAGACCACAACTGGAGTACTGTGTCCAGTTCTGTGCTCCCCAGTACAAGAGAGACATGGGCATCCTGGAGAAAGTCCAGCAAAAGGCCACCAGGATGATTAAGGCACTGGAGCACCTCACATATGAGGAGAAGCTGAGAGAGCTGGGACTGTTCAGCCTGGAGAAGAGAAGGCTTAGGGGAGATCTCATCAATGTATATAAATACTTGAAGGGAAGGTGCAAAGACAATGGAGCCAGTCTCTTTTCAGTGGTGCCTAGTAACAGGACAAGAGGCAATGGGCACAAACTGAAACACAGAAGGTTCCATCTGAACATCAGGAAACAATTTTTCACTGTGAGGGTCACCGAGCGCTGGCACAGGCTCCCCAGAGAGGTTGTCGAGTCTGCATTCTTGGAGATATTCAAAAGCTGTCTGGACATGGTCCTGTGCAACCGGCTCTATGTGGCCCTGCTTGAGCAGGAGGGTTGGACCAGATGAGCTCCAGAGGTCCCTTCCAACCTCAGTCTTTCTGTGATCTGTCATGTTCTTCTTGAAGGTCAAGAGCACCTCTGCAACCAGAGACACAGGGACAAGGTTTGGTCCTTATCAAGCACAGAACAGGTGTGGCACGGGCTGTTTGTTAGCAGATTTGTTAAAAAATGATTAGTCAGAACAGTCAATGAACTATTTAGACCAATTTTGTGACAGCTGAATCTGTAAAAGAATAGTTACACAGTATATTAGTCATATTAAGATATATAAAGTCAACTTTGCTATGTAAAATGAACAAAGCATTAACTAGACAAGGAGACCACTTGAAAAGATTGGTAAATCAAAGAAAAAAACAAGCGTTTAATCATCACTAAAACATGATATAAAGAAAATTTTTTAAAACTCCAACACATCACTGAAAGAAATTTTAGGAAGTGTTGGACTGCAGAATGAAATGGTACAGAAAATAGAAGAGAAGGGAGATTCAAAGAAACAGATACAAGGCAGCTACCAAGGTGTGCATACATATAAAGTAATACATGCAATACAGAAGGATTAGAATATGCCAGATAATGGAACCAAAGGAAGTAAGAAAAGATTGTCTATACGTATTCAGACAAAAAACAACATTGTGAAAAGACAGAAATGCTAGGAAAATGCAGTAGGTAAGAAGTAAATAAAAAACTCAAAAGACTGAATTTTTAAATAGCTATTTTTAGTTGTTTTTCTCTTTAAAAATGAAGAAGAAATGAGACAATATTATGCAAGAAGCAGAAACAATGGTTAATGATAATAGCTGGAGAGACTGAGACCAATGAGTAAACAGAGTATCTGACCACATGCTGTTTGAACAGCGAATAATTCATACAGAACAATCAAGATCCCACTGCTGTGAAAATTATTTTAGGATCCACCTCCTGCAGTAGGATATTGCCCCAGCAGCTAATTTTTAAAGTTAAGTTTACAGGTCCCTTGGACAGAAGAAATGGCAGAAACAGTGTAAAATAAATACAGTGAGGGGTAAAATTACAGGACCAGTAGGACTGAGAGGTGTAAATTGCCCAGCTCCTCTCTCCTTTCAGTGAGAACTCTGAAAACTGAGCCAGGTATATTAAATGCCAACTCTTAACTATACAGATGCTGAAGTTTTTGAAGTTTCCTTTAGTTGCAACACCCAAATAATGTGACTACACAGTCCTGAAACATTTGTCCATAAAGCATCAGCAACTAAAACTTCAGCCCTCCCATTGTAATCGATCTATGAAAAAAGTTCTGTTTGGCAGATACAAAGAAAGAATGTAGAACTGAAGCCAAATCTATGTGACAAATTTCTGTGGCATAATTTTTTTAAAAATGGTATAAGAATATTTGATTGACATCTTTCAGAAAGTCTTCATGTAGCTTTTATTATACACACAGACATATATATGTATGCATACATTCATATTTATGCATACATACTGCTTTTGCTTTCATACTAGCACATCCTTGTAAGATTTTACTCGCAAATTTGTCCAGCTATAGATCTGCTTTGACTAATGCCATTAAAGCACATAAGAGTCTAACTTCTATTAGAACAGAGTGCTATGGTTCAAGAGTCATGAAAATCTTTAAACAAAACAATCCCAGTCTGCCATTCAGCAAGGTGACTTATAAAAAACCCAAAAGGCTGAGTCTATTGATTTCACTAGTACCTGCATCTCCTATTAGAGAAGCATTCCCTTTTGGTTTATTCTTTTAAGTGTGGTAGCCTTTTTATAGGGGATCCTTTATTTCAAAGTCTAAACAATAAGAAGAGGAAAGGTATAGGCATCTTTGTTAATGCATAATACTAGATCTACCCCCTCCAGGAAAAATGTGAAATGTTAATTTACAATTCACTGAACTTATTTATTGGTGAATAAAAACAGCAACTATGCAGTGTTTCAGTAGCACAGTGGATGATTAACATTTAATCTAATCTCATTTTAAATCATTCATATAGATTAGTTTCTATGAGATTCATTCACCTGCCCTTATGCTAGTCATTTTAAAAATAACTTGCTGCTTGTCACTCTGCTACTAATGAATTCTCATCAGTTCTGCATTCCTTTGAGAGTTATTTTGAAATGCAATCTGTTATGTGAAATACATGTTCCTGATTAAAAAAACAAAATGCACAAGTATGAATTCTAAAATCGTGGTGTCGATTTTTAGAATCAAGCCTTGCAAAACTTTTCCTGCCACCAGTGAGTAGTCAGCTGGCTTTCCCAGATTCCCTGTGGTCCTGTCCATCCCCCCAGACCTCTTGCCAGGTAGCTGCCAACAGCTGGCTCAAGCATATTTCCTCTCTGTTTGGTGCCCTTTTTCCCCTAATCATTTAGCCTTTGCTACATGCAGCTCTGAGCATATTTTGTCTGGGAAAAAAGCTATACATCTTGAAGAAGCTCCATGTGTTACAGACCCAGGAGAGTCCTGCTTCAGAAGACAAAGTGTCCTGAGTTTTTTAGTGTCCTTACTAATCCTGCTTTTCTTTGAAAGACTCATGGAGACTTATCATCTAATTGCTTATGCCCTGAAATCCAAAGAATTGAACATTTTATTTAATAGTCTGAAAATTCCAGAGTAGAGAAGGACAGTCACTTGGATGCCAATGGTTTCGGCTGTGACTCGTGAACATGAGAGGGTCCTGCTCATTATTCAGACTTCACCTCTATTAGCTGTCAATTGTAAAGTGAGCAAGCAGTGAAGGACTGATTGATAAACTGCCTGCAGAGAAGAAGAGGCAGCTGAACACATCAAACTGGTGCGTTCTGGAAGCAACAGAAAAACTAAGTCAGAGTTTAGTGGTTAATTTTTCACCATTACTATTGTTAGAAATGGGAAAACAGTCATAAAACAGCTGTCTCCATATTATAAATTGTCAGGCTGAAGTTTAGGTCAGGCATCAGTAAATTTGATTTCCAGATGTCCAAAGAAAACAAAAAAAGAAGTTTCAGTGACCCAGGTCTGCAAAGTTTTAAAATCTTGATTTGGTCCTAAGAGACCAAAGGATCCTTCTAATTAAAAGTGTACTAAATTTAGGATGCTGAAGCTATTAAGAGTTGCTTTTCATATTACAATCCAGAATCACAGATGCTTTAGCCAGAAAGTAGACCTACTGGTTTTTAGTAAACTCTTTCTTTTAATCATTTAGTTTATACTCTTTTTTTCTTTTATCAGTCCTAGCCTACCCTTTTTCATTGTTTGGTTCAGTCCATATTTTAATCCCCCAAATCAGACTCCTTGTACTAATCACACAGAGGAGGGCTGCAGCTGACCTAAAGTAATATGCATTTATTGAAGGCAGCACAGGTATGCTACTTTGCATCAATTACAGGGCAGATCCTGTGTTCAGAAGACAGTGAATATGCACTCATTCATGAAATTACCTTCGATGTATTAACGTAAATGCAACTGACTGGGATGTAAGTACCTTGCTGAGCGCTCAGTGTAACCGTGCCTATCCACTCTGACTTCCCAGGCCTGCACACTCTGGGTTTCACATAGGTTTAAGCTGAGACTACTGTAGTAATCAGTTCTCTTCCTGCCCTTACAGCTTCATCTCTAATTATGTGATCCTAAATCTTTCCTATATGTAACCTGAGTGGTTTATGTGACCCCTTTGTGAAGCTCATCACAAGCAAGGAGAAAACTAATCCAGCAACAAAACAAGTGAGTGTCTTCCTACTGGCTCAGTGAGCTGAGCTCACTCATCAAAGGGTGAGATGCATTTTTGTGTTGACACAAATAAGGAAGCAGGCATTTAGGGAGGGAGCATAGCAGAATCATATTCTGAGCTTATAATGCACCAATACATATATTTTTTCTTTATTACACTATATAAAAATTAGCTCAATATAACCAGGTCATATATGCAAATGCATTTCACATGACCATTTCATGTTCTCAGTGATTGAATTTGTTTGTTCATCAGTTTAATGCTTTGTATTTTCTACATTCAGTCATCCTAATTTCATTGGGTATTTTGGCTGTGAGGTGCATATCCTGAGAGAAGGCATTTTGGTGGAGACAGAAATACAGTAACAGACTACATGGGGTCACTTGCTTTCTTTAGGTTTATCTTCATTTTTCTGGAGTGTCTGTTTCAAAAATCCTGCCATCTTCAAAAGCAAGGGAAGCACCTTTGCTGTAATCAGGAAAGTACTGTTGCACTATTAGGAGATTAGGAGAGCGACCTGAACACGTGCCCCTGATAGGAACAGATTCTGGCATTTTTTTGCTGTAGTTAATCTCTGTGCTTATGTAAGTTATTTACATTTTTTTTACTACACTCATCTTAACACCTTCATCATATTGTATTTTCCTCTCAAGCTTCCTTTCCTTAAATTGTCCTGCAGTATATACCCAGATACCATACAAAAAAGACCCCTAGGTAAACTAAGAGTCCTGAAGTAGGCCATAGGGGAGCAGTCAAGCCTGAAGATAGATTTGGGCTAGATTTTATGCTTTTCATGACAAATCCCAGGCAATGGGGAGTTTTGACCTACAGTCATGCCCAGATCAAGTGAGGAAGCCATCTTTTACTCAGCATAGACAACATTAGAAATACAGAGGCACATCATGTTAAGAAACAGAGAAAATAGTCTCAGAAAAAACTACTTTATGACAAAAACTTATAATGTTGCCAGCATCAATATCTGAGTGGCCTATCTGCCTGCTATACACACAGTAGTCAAACCTGGCTTAGGAGAGGTGGTAACTTGCGTCAGTAAAACATTCCTTAGTGTGGTGAAAGTCTTGTGTTTGATAAATGTCTTTTTCATGTAAATTTTTGCAGGAGAGTTACATGACATGATTTTCCTCTTTACTGTGGCCAACACCAAAACACATCAAGATAAGAAATTAAGTGATAATTTTTTTTTTAAGAAAAAAAGTATTTGACATACTGGAATCAATGTTTCATAAAATGCTTTTATAAACAGAAAAAATTATGTTGCTTTTGAGAATTTGCGCCTCATGGGGTTATTTTGTTGGGGTTTTTTTTGTTGTTTTTGTTTTTGTTTTTTTCTTGGGGGTGAGGTTTCTGGGGTTTCATTTTTTTTTTTTAATAAAGACAACACATTTACAGTACATTAGGTTTAATCGTTACATTTGTTCTGCATTCAGCAGTTAAAGTAACTTGAAACATCACAGACAGAGATGATGTACTGAAGTTCAGGCCTTCTCAATGTTCTGATGACTTAAATGGAGGAGCTGTACTGTTGCAATCACACCATACATAAACCAGAGACTACTGAATCCATACCCCATACTTTATACTTTTGTGGACTAGGATATATAGCTTTTGTTTCTTGGCCAAGTGTCTGAAATATTATTTGAAATAAAACCTTCCTATAAATACATTTTAATAAAACAAAAGGAAAATACTTTAATTCATTGGACATAAAAAGTAGAAATAAAAACCCAAATTGTTAATGAATTATTTAATCATTTCTAATATTTATTTCAAGATTTAAAAAGGTAGCTTTGACATAAAAGATAAAGAACAGAAATGGAACAAAATTTTACTTACTTTCAGAGAAACACCCACTACTGGCTTTACATTATGGATCATCTGCTTGAATTTTGGCTACTGGTCCCTATAACACTGAGCTGGATGAAACCTCTCACTGAATCAGGACAACTATTTTTATATTTTAGAAGAAAAATTTGTTTCAGCTTTCTCAGCAGACAGAAGCAGGAGTTCAAATAGTTACCCTTACTAAAAATAGATCTGAAAAAGATGCTGGAGTGAAGTTTTATGTGCCTGTCATGAGCACAATTGTATGAGCAAGCAGTTGAAAAGGAGACAATGCTCAGATCTGTTTTATTATCAGAAACAATCAGAATTCAACTGCTGATGCACTCTCATCATACAGCAAGAATGTTTAATATTGGTGAAGGTATGCAATGAACAGAGAGAGCAAACATCCTACATCTGTACCAGTGTAGGCCATATGGCATCAACCTGAACCTGTAAACAGCTGCTGCTTCTGAGCTCACTGATATGTGCCCAACATTTCTATCAGCAAGTCCTAGCAACGTTTTGGTTCTTAAGACTGCCAAAGGGAAGATAAGAATAATAAGGTATAAGGTTTTAAACTCATCAACGTATCTGAAAGCTGTAACCCTGGTATCTGAAACCAAAACTCTCAGTTCAGAATCTGCCAGGCAAGCAGCCAGTATGTTCAGAAAATGGTGAGTATAAAATAAACCAAGAGTAGCATAACAGTCAACAGATAGGCTTTGTTACCAGTCCCATCACATTCCACTGTCCTCTGTTATCACTAGCTAGGGGTCCTTCTGCAGTACACTCCATCCTTAAATTAAATGAGACAGCTATGACAAATGATTTTAAAAGGGTTGATGAAAAGAGAATAGATATTATAGAATGCTGTCATAAAAGGATTAGTTTTATTATCACAAAACCAGAGCACCCCCCCAGACAAATAAAGTGTATTTCATTTTGAATTTTAACAGAGAGATTAGCACTGCAGGTAGAAGAAGGTTTTGCTGAAGAAGCCATTAGCTGAAAACATTGGATTTCAATTGCCTAAGAGAGTGAAGTCAAAATGAAAAATACATGTGGATAAACGGATGTTTTGATAGCTTTATGTTGTACAGGGAACAGGTAGATAGAAACATGCTAATTCAAGCACTTAAGAAAAGTAAATTCTTGGGTTTTCTGTTTTTGTGGCTGCCTATCTAAGGAATCTAGATGATCCATACCATCATAAAATTTCCAGTTATACATAACAAAGAAACAAAAGGTAAAAATCACCTTCATTTGAGAAGCCATAATCAAGAATTCCTAAAAATGTACAGTTAAACTGAGAAAAGGAATAAACAGATAACAAATAAATAGGACTTAGTTCTCCTAGTGCTAACTTCTCATAATTTCCTTACTCAATTTAATTCATATGTCTGTATCAACAGTCCCCAAAAAGCCAAATATGAGGAATGAACCATTTGCTCACTTCATTCAATACAAAGTGAAGCTGGGATTTTCTGAGCACAACAAATTTCATACAGAATTACATAACAGAATTACACATAGCTCTTCATTAACTCTGTGACTTAAACGAGCATGAAGATCACAGTGCCAGAAAAATGATTGAACATCTAAATCGAAGAGGTCCCCAAACTGACCTCTGTATTTATGAAGTTGCACCCAGAAGTGGGAGCATTTTGTTATTCATATTTAACTACTTTACACTGTGTACAAAAGTGAGCAAGTGGGTGGAAATGCAGAGGAAAGAGTGCTTGAGAGCCTTTCTTGCCACTGCTGGGACAGTTGGAAGGTTGGCTGATGGATGAAGGGACTGAGTTGGGATTAAACATAGACCAGTATCTCAGCCCCTCTCTACTAATTTTGAGTCATAAGTTTTGAAGGGCTCTTGGTAAAATCAAAATCTGCAACAGAGCAAGGTCTGTTTTGTTTCCCCATCAGTCTCTTCTCCCAGATAACCAAAGCATCGGCAGTGTATTTCATGACAGTTACAGTGACTTAAATTCATACTCCATGAACCCACCTTGCTCTCCCTCAGCTTTTCCCTCCATTGCTGTGTGTTTCTGTCTTCTCCAGGACTGCTGGCAACACAAGTATGAAGTGAGCTGTTCAGGGAGCTGGACTGGAAACTTGATCTAGAATCTCACAAGATGTTCTCTTAAAATTTCTTAAGAGAATCTCTTTGGAGCCACTAGCTCATGCAAATACGATTATTTGCCTGCTCCAATCATTTAAAGTGTGACATATTTTGTTCAAGGATTTTGTTTTTCATACATCCGTTCTGCAAATAAAGTAGAAACTGGTAAATGCAAACTGCCCACAGCTGTGGATGGTGAGAGAGAATTAACTCAACTCGGATTGCCGTAGGTTGCCTGCTCAGCTTTCCCCTGCCCTGGGACAGGACATAGTGCAAGGGAGCAGCTGTTCCCTCAGGTAAGGAAATCACAGTACTGTGCTAGTCAGTTCAGAATTGAGTTCACTTTAAATGTCTAACTGTCCTTTTTGACATTTATGAATGCTGTTCCTTTGCTATAAAAGTATCTTTTTTTTTCTGCCCACCGACCAGAACTAGTCTTTCTGTAAGGTGGAATGTTTCTTACAATAGCTGGGAAGAAATGAAAAGGTACTGTATTTTGGATGAGTTGTTACGATCTGAAAATTAGACAGTCTGCAATTGTCTGATGATTCTAACTTCCTTTAACAAGAGTGGCCTCTCTGCTGGTCCTGCCATTCCTCTTTTCTTAGTGGCAGCACGACCTTTCTGCTGAGGAGTCTGGCTTCCCATGCACTAGTTTCTGTGACCTTTATGGGAGCTTTGGTAGAATGACTTAGAGGCATAATCAGCATACTTCACTCTTATACTCAGATATATAACAAAACATTTTTGTAGATCACATCTGTGTATTTGCAGCAATAAAACAAGCAGAGCAATAAGTAAAACTAAGGATTATTTCTGAGTGGAAAATCTGAACAAGTTAAAATAAAACCAACTTGAATAAAAATACATACAATGAAGTCACAAAAGTTATATGCAAGTGTTTGATGGATGCAGGGTTCAAACACGTTTTTCTTTCCTTATTCGGTAACAAGGCTATTCGAATTTTCCCCATGACTATTAACCATGCAATCTCCCATCTTCCTCACCTACTACCAAGGTTTGACAAGGACTTCCTTTCACCTCGAAACACACTAGTATAAATTCAGTTTGAGCTTTGCTTTTCTAGTAGGCCATACTCAGAAGCAGTAAAAATCTCTTTTTCTGGTTCTCCAGAGAAGTTGAACACAAGAAAAGGAATTCTCCATTTTCCTTCTCTAGCTATGAATGCTTTTAAATTCATTTATTATTACAAGTGAGCTTTTACCTAAAAATAATACAAAAAAAGGTCACAGGCAGTAGAGCAATGTCAACAATTATTTTTTAATGTAAAATAACCTGAAAAATTCAAATGGATAGAGGAAAGAAAACTTGGTGGAAATCCTTTGTTAATGTTAGATACAGAAGCCAAGAGAGGATTGAAAAGGATATTGGAGAAGATTAGGAAAACTCAGTGAAGACACTCACACTGATTGTTAGACATTTGGTCAAAATGACAAATTCATTCATATAGCTACCTATTTGTTTAAACTAAAATTATGCCTGTAGATCCTGAAAATAATAAGAATGCAGTAACTAAGCCTCTTTTAATTTAAATGTGCTTTGCATATAGGAATTTTTCAGAACAGTAGTGGTATTGGAAGCAGCAAATTCAATCTTAGGCTTTTTTAGGTATATTCAGAAGAGCTCAGTTTCTTTATTCTTCTGAAAGAATTCTCATTTAAACACTATACAGACTTGTTCATAAAGATGTATGTGTACAGAAATGTATGTATGACCCATTCATAAAATACTTCTAAGAAGATTCTTTTTGGAAAATTAAATACACTTGTAATCAAAAAATTTTTTAACTTGCAAGTTTTCTTAAAACAACTCAGCAAATGTCTGCATTTCAATTTCTCTTGCTTGTGAATGTCTTTCAAAATATGCTAAATTGGATGAAACAATAGTAATCTAAATAGTGGATAAATGAAATTTTCATCTTAAGTTCAAATGAAAGGAACAAGTGGGTCAATGAAAGTGGAAAAACTCTTAAACCCACAATACAAGAGAATATGAAAGAATATTAGTGAATCAAAAAAATAAAGAGGCTTATGAAACAAAAAATAAGAACAAATATAAATAGTTTTTGCTACTAGGTGGGATTTTTCAAAAGCAAGCTGCATGCAGGCTTTATTGTGCGTACACTTAATCCAGTAATAAGACTCACACTGAATTAACAGAGAACAGATCTGAGCCAACACTGAGTACTTTCAAGATCCCACCACTAGCCATACACTAAACCATCAAATGATGAAAGAAAGCTTTCATATTCCTTCAGATAGCAAATAACAATCTTACTACATTATTTTCTGAGAACCTAGTAAGGTCAGAGACTACTTCAAGTATATTTAATACATAAAGCACCAATGTTCGATATTCTCAGTAGCAGATTTCCTGTATATTGTTAAAAACAATGGCCTGCTGGGTAACTGTTAAAATGTTTTTGAGACTGTAAGTCAAGCAATATGGCTAGGAGGAACATTAGCAGCAGCTGTCACAACAGAGAAGGTGGCAAAGATTTTGTCATAAACTGTCATGACAGGATGCTACAAAGACCACAGGCTACCTAAGAGCTGGATTCCAGCCTCTCTTTGAGAATTCATAACACTGGTCAGCGATTTGGATGACAGCTGTCTAGAAAACCTCTCCTTTTACAGAAAGAGTTTTAAGGTGTCCATGTCTCAAGCTATTTGTAGCAAGAGAAAAACCTAGTGTCCTAAAAACATTGAAGAAGATCATGTTGTCCATCTGGGTTTAGGGAAGTGAGGACCTGAACATATTTCAAACAAATACCTTTACAACATGGACACAACCCTATCTCAGCCTCCTTACTGGAGCTGTTCTGGTTTATATAAATCACTACTTATAAATGAAGTAAGAAAAGATTCTATTTGAAAATGACTGGTCTTTATCAGTATGTTTCCACAAAACACCAGCCACTAATGAGAAGATGACATGAAATCATAGGAGTAACATATCAGAAATGACATTATGTCTTGTGTTAACTGGCTACCTTGCACAGATCCAAGGACAGATCTACCAGGTGTTGGCTGGTGTATCAGCAGGCAAGAAACCAAAACTACGTGTTGGAAGGACCCACATGTTGGGTCACCAGCTTGGGACCTTGACAGGCTGGGAAGGTGGGCTGACAGGACCTGCATGCAGTTCAACAAAGGTAAGTGCGAAGTTCTGCACCTGTGGAGGAACAATACCATGCACCAATATATGCTGGGAGCCACCCAGCTGGAAAGCAGCTTTGCAGAAAAGGCCCTGAGGGTCCTGGTGGACACCAAGTTGAACATGAGCAAGCAATGTACGCTTGCGGAAAATAAGGTCATCAACATCCTGGGCTTCATTAAGCAGAACACTGCCAGCAGATCCTTCCTGTCTGCTCAGCCCTGGTAAGGCACATCTGGAGCACAGTGTCCAGTTCTGGAATCCCTAGTACAAAAGACATGAACATACTGGAGAGAGTCCAGCAAAGTAGCATGAAGATGATTAACGGTTCGAAGTGTCTCTCCTATGAGGAGATGATGAGGGATCTGGGAATGCTCAGCCTGGAGAAGGGAAGGGTCGGGGGGACCTTATCAATATATATAAATACTTGAAGGGAGGGTGAAAAAAAGATGGAGCCAAGCTCTTTTCAGTGGTGCCCAGTGACAGGGCAAGAGGCAATGGGGACAAACTGAAATACAGGAAATTCCACTTAAATATAAGAATTTTCTTTTTCCTATGAGGGTGGATGTCGTGGTTTAAGCCCAGCTGGTGACAAAGCACTACGAAGCTGCTTGCTCACTCAGCCACTGCCCCAGTGGGATGAGGAGAAAATATAAAGAAACATTCATGGGTCAAGAAAAGGACAGGGAGGGATCACTCACAGATTATGGTCATGGGCAAAAGACAGACTCAACTTGGGGGAAAAAAAAAATCAATTTAATATACTGCCAATCAAATCAAAACAAAGATAATGAGAAGTAAACCCAAATCTTAAAACACCTTCCCCCACCCCTCCCTCCTTCCC
>JAVKLA010000027.1:23810657-23861609 GCA_034782735.1 Sagittarius serpentarius | reverse complement strand
CTGGTCGCTTGCTTTAATAAATCAAATTTTGGAATTGGCCAGTCTCTGTCATTTAACTGGACAGGTAAACTATAACAGTAAGGAACAAGGAGCGGCAGGAGACAGGCTGTGCCCTGACCCCAACCCCCTGCCCCACGTGTCACATGTCGCCTCACTTAAGGGACTGAGTGTCAGCTGCGGCAATAACACGGTGGGAGGAGAGGCCTGCAGTGAAGGCAAGCTGGGGAAAGGGGGAGGAAAGTTGTTTTCTCCAAGTGTTTAAATGTTTGTCTTCTTTGTTTCCCAATAACCAAATCAATAATTAAATGTTTTAAATTAAGTTAAATTCCCCAGACTCAAGCAGAGTTGAGTCTGCTTTTCTTGTGACAGTAATTGCTGCATGATTTCCCTGCTTTTATTTTGACTCATGGGTTTTCTCACTCTTGTTCTTCCCCATCCCGCTCGGGAGGGTGGGGGGAGAGTGAGCAAGCAGCTGTGTGGGTGCTTGGCTGCCAGCCGGGGCCAACCCACCACGCTCACCCAGCCTCAGATAACTAAAACTTTAGTTATGCAGTCACCTAGACTACTTCCATAAGAATAGCTACTCACAGAGAGAGATTCAGCCCATTTAAGATAATGATCAAGGAAATGGCCTCAACATTTTAAGACGGTTCCAATTTACAGCTCTTTTCTTTCCAAGGCAGTGATCTAGCTGGCTTGATACAGTGTGTTTTGTGAAAGCATAGGTTTCATAATCTGCTGCCCAATAATAACTATCCTCTTGTAGTAGGAAGACTAGTCTCTCAAAACTTTGTATGTTTTAATATTTAATAAATCAACCTTAGCTTTGAAATGTGTCCAAGACTGTGGCAGTTTGGAGTAAGCAGAAAAACAGACTTAGAAGTGCATGCTAAAATTAAATGCATTGGTAAAATCTTGGCATCAAAGTATGCATGAATTTGTAGATTATCCTCTTCAATGGGCATGAATCCCATTTTAGATACCTGCATACTTTATACATGAGGACATAGATCTCTAGCTCACAGCAGGACTGTGTGTCCTTGCTTATGGAAATTGAGGGGTTGGGAGGTTATCTTTTGAAATAAAAAAACTAAATGCTGTACCTCATTGTCAGTATCTTCATGTGAGCCATGTGTCTAAACTTGTATTATATTTGCTATGGTCAATGGAGTCTATAATCAGCTGAACAACAAATGTCTGCCTACTGTAGGGCAAAGTGAATGGTTCTCCATACTCTTTTTACTGTATTGACCAGATATTCATTGATTATAAGGGGAGATTAGGCACCAAGAGCTTGATCCAGGTGTCCAAACATAGGCAGCACAGGCCATTTAAGCTATCCTGGGATGTTCATGTCTCCATAGAGGTGATAGACACAGTTTTTTTGCAACTCACACCCATGCCTATGCTCTTCAAGAGCAGCAACTAGACACCAGCAGGGACAGCAGGCTATCCTGCCATCTCAAATGGCAGTAGATACCTGTGTTTGGGCATCTTAATTGAACTCTTGCTTGACAGGCAAACAAAGAAAGATGTCTTTACCAGGTACTGGATCCTATGCTATGCACCTATAACCATAATCAAGAATGGACATACCTCTAAAACAAATGGATGTGGAGGAAAAGTCTGCATAATCATGCTATCATGTTGTACTGTGTAGAAACATGTGATGTACCAGCCATGTGATTCCGGAGGTGAATTTGTGATCAAGTCCATCCCAGTAAATCTGCATCTGATCATAATAATATATTCAGTAATATGGAATTACTTGCCTTTGAAAATTTGGCCTAAGTCTTTTAGAGGATTTAAGAACTTATTTCTTGGTCAGTTATTGTTAATTCAACTGTGATTTTAGCTTTGAATATGTGCAGTGGAAAGTAAGAAAGAGGTATATATGACATTAAGCAAAGGCTGGAAATGTTTGTACTGCTTTTTAAGGGAGTGCTGCAAGGGAGATAACAACAGAATATTCCATCAGTATTTGAAAAGCTATTGTGCTGTGCATACAGTTTCCAAGATAGCAATGAGATAAATATGCAAGAAAAGCTGTTTGTGCTTGTGATATGAAGCAGTGTTACTATAGATCCCAGCCTGAGAGCATCTGAAAAGCAGGCCCAGGGGAATGCTGCAGGCAGCTAGCTGATGCAAGACTGTCAAAATTCAAGGACTTTCAGGACATTTTCTTAAATGAAAAAGAGACTGAAAATTGCAAATTTACTTCTTTGAAGCACTTCTGTTTCATCTGTGGTGATTACTAGGGTGTTTTGCTATGCCTAAAGATTTCTCTGAACTTAAAATAGCACAGACTAAATTCTTCCTCTCCTGTTTAGACTTGAAGTACTTAGATATCCTTGCAGTAAATGGACGACAATTTGGGAGGATATGCAGAAAATAAATTCTTTTTCATATTTAGTTTCGAAGGCTATGCTGATTCAAAATTTAAAATAATGACTACTTTTTCTGACGGTCATTTGTTTGCAAAGAATGAAAAATATTGTTACTGGAATGTTTTCCACTGTGGTTTTTGAGTCACTGTAAGTGCCCTTTTAGAACAGCTTAGATTGGTCAGTGTGCATCAAGGAAAACAAAATTCATAGCACAGAGAAGTGTAAATCTGGGTCATGTTTGCTCAGCTATGCCTCTCACATGTCTGAAGTCAAACTCCTGTTTTCAGACTGAACATAAAGAAGTGAGCTGCTGTCTTGAGACTGTTCTTCACTTAGTCGTTAACAAACTGAATGGCCAGAATCATTCTCACTACTAAAATTACATCATGTCATTTATACTAGCAGGCTATTGCTGTAAACTTGTAGCAGGGAGCTGAACAGGATGCAAAGGCAGGACATCAGAGATTTAACTACGTAGCTCAAGAAATGTAGAATCCCTTTTTGCAAAAGTTTTTTTGTCCTTAGCATAACTTTCTTTTGGAGGGGCTGTGTAGGATTTCTGGTAAGTTTCTTCACCTCTCCTACTTGTTCGATTCTTTTTCCCTCTTGATGTTTCCTTGTCAACTCTCAAAACATGAGGTCCTAGCTAATTCTTTTCCCTTGTCTTATCTGGTAATAGGCATTATTCTGACATACCTCCTTAGCAGTCATCCTTAGCAAAGAAATTATGGAAAAAATATTTCCTGGTTTCATACTGTTACAACTGTCCATTTGCAGTAGCAGGCAGACCAGTGGAAACAAGATGGAAGACCACAGCTCATCTTAGTAAATGTTCTTTCTTTTGGAAATTTTTGTTACCTTAGTTCAGGGACTTTTTCCACTTCTTTTCACCATTTTACTTTTTAAAGATTTCTGACTCCTTTCCTTATGCCTAGAGTGAACTGACATTTTAAAAACCTTGATTTTTAAACACAATACTTTTCATACTCAGATACAAAAATTTATCCTCTCTAATGACAGTCTCTTGCCTTCTTTGAGTAAGTTTACCAAATACACTCAAAATGTTCAGAATTCAGGCAAGAAAGAGTATCCTGTTCTTACCTAAGGAATCTTGTATTAATCCATATTTTACCACTTTTAAGCATATGCTCTTACTCAGACATAAAATATTCAATATTCTGATAAGTCAGTACTTGTATAAAATATAGCGAGTTTAACATCTTGTCCTAGATTTTAAGAAATGGTCTTTTTGTGTATTCAACTTCGCATGTACAAATAACTGATCTTCAATTTCTGCATGCATAATTCATAACAGGTGCAAATATTCTTTGGGTGATTAGATAACGGCTAATATTTGTGCTCACATTCACTTTAGGCACATGAATTCAGGTCAATGATTTGTGAGCACAAAATTGCCTCAAACTGTGAAGGCAGGCAGACACATGTAAATCAGGCCTTGATTTTGCTGACTGATGGTAGATTTGTTCCTGCAAGGTGCTGAGAACTTCTAAGAAGTTTTGAGATTCCACTACTGCTCTTGTGATGGTTAGGAGTGCAGGGTGATCAGCACCTTGCAGGATTGAGAACTATGATATCCCAAAAACATCCTTTCTGCACAGACTCACTTTCAGGCTACAATTCAGGAAGCATATGTTTAACTTAAAGGGCAAGTGAAGTGTCATTGTAATGAATGGACTCACTTATGTGCTTTAAATTAACCACATATTTAAGTACCTTGGTAAATCATGACAGTTTATTAAGAGGCTTGTAATGGGGGAACAAGGCCATTAACATCAAAAAGGCACAGGACATTCAGGAGAACTTAAAAGAAATTAACCATCGCACACTTGCTACAGAGCATTAAAGCTTTGTATGGATGCTTTAATTCAGATGTAGAGTGGTCTTGGGTCACTTTATCTTAATCCTCCTTGAGCTAGTGAAGAAAGGTCATTTTACTTCTGAATGAAGGAAGTCATAGAATGTTTTAATATGCTTTAATTTTGTTTTATCTTTTCTAAGTAGAAGCAATAGGCTATATTTAGGATGAAATAGCTATTTGTAAGAAAATTACAGTTCATTGACTGCAAAATATTTTGTATGAACACACAAACCCCTGTCACCCTGAGGTGCTGAACCAAGGGCTGAAGGTCCCAAGAGCTGCAGTTCTAGCTGAAGATCACCTCCCCAGCTCTGTAAGAAAGAAGAGAGAGACAGAAACCTTGGTTGAAGCCAGCATTGTCAGAGTTTCACAAACCTTGCTGCAGAGACCAAACTGGGCTGAATTCCAAAGGCGTTTATTTGGGTAATAACCAAACCACAAGAAAATAAACATGAAACATCTCTCCTTAACCTGTTCTATTCCTCACCATTCTTGCAGACATTTCAGAAGACCCTTCTGGAGAGGGTCTATTTACTCAGAAAATCAGAAGCTGGAGGCTGGGAACTATAAGATATTCTTGAGTTTGGGTTTTTCTTCCAGACTGAGTTCTATATATGTCATTTATATCTATAATATCTTATTATATATAATTATATATGCATATAAATATTTCATTATCTATTATATATACACATCAGTTATAATTAAAGGAAGATTACTACAAGGACTGATAACACAGAAGAAATTTTAAGTGTGATCAGCATAAGATTAATTCCTTTGGTTGAATATTCACCAACTTGCCACAGAAGATCAAAAGAAAATTCCTTAATGAATAATAACCTTTAATATGCTGAATATACCATAAAAGCAAATTGGGATAAAATACGTGGATCAGGAACTTAATTAAAAATGTTATAGTTGATTATTGTGGAAGGATGTTGAATTAGAAGAATGTCATATTGTCCCTTATACTAATGGCGGGTTCTCACATGTGAACCCAGTGCCTCCTAGAGAATATAAATGAAGGTTCTACAAAGAGGGAGAAGACTGACATCCCTGCTCTGACCCTCCACGGATGTCAGGCACTCAGTGTGCTGCTTTGGAGCAGAGTGCTGACTTTGCAGCCTTGTAAGGTTGTATTCCTTCTTAACAGGCACCTAGTCAGAGATGCCCAGTGTTTCTATGCTATTGTGCAGTATAACTGAGTTTACATTCATACTGTTAGGCAGGATTCTTCATGCTTAGTTAGCATACAACAGTTTCTGTTTGTTACTGCTGACATTTTTTTTGCTGGTGTTATTCTCTGGCATAATTACAAATAAAGAAGGAATCTACTACTGCTGTAAATGAAAAGTAAAAGTCATTTCACCAAACTGCATAGAACTCCATCCTGAACTTAAGTAGTTATGGAAGAAAATATGCGGGCCTTCTAGGAGGCAGAGATAGAGGAAGGGATCTGAACTACATAGTATAAGGCTACATTGGCACCTGTCTTTCACTGGTTAACCTCAGAAAATCTGGGCTTCTGTCCAGAGAAGGAACCATAGAACCTCTTTACAAAGCATAGTGGAAGAAAGCTAAGCCCTTCATTATTAACACAGTCTAGCTAGAAAAATCTCAGTGTTACAATACTGTGTTCAGCATATTAAACTATTCATTTTTTCTTAAATGGAGGTCTGTGGAGGTCTTTGATTCTAATGAATGTCTTTATGTCTACTTGTATATCATGAGCATCGGCAAGGAACTGTTTTACAATGCAACTGGAGCCATTTTCTTTCCACAACTGCTATTTGTGAAGGGGCTTTTAATTGTCTCTGAAAACTATCTTTGAAGATGTCTTGTCCCAGGAACGCTGATTCTTACAGACCAGATACCCTGCCTCAAAGGGCTGGCTCACCTGCCCCACTGAAACTTCTGCTACTTCAGGTATTTCAATTCAAAGAATGTCAAATTAGATTTTTCATCCTTGGATGCCTACATGTGGATTTAATTTATTTTCTTTCTTACCACTTCGAAATTTGGCATATTTCTCTTATGCTAGAAATAAACCGGATTGCTTTACCAAATTTAAATTATGATTTGTCAACTACATAAAATAGAAAGAAGCGGTGTGATTTTTGTAAAGCTCTATAAAGTGAAGAATGCCAATAAGTCCTATATGTGTGTTGAGTTCATCAGGATGATTAAAACATAATCTCCTCTCAAAAGATCCTTTTAAGGCCTTCTTGCACTGCTAGAGTTGGACAAAACAGATTTCAATTACTTAATTCAGCTGCTGAGGAGCTCACTACAACAGAGGAGAGTTCTCAGCTGGTGCATGTAGGCAAGACTTACTACACACAAGCTACATCTGGTCTCAGCTGCTTAGAGGAAGTTTCAAAGCCAGGTGGAGGTCAAGAGGAAGAAAAATGATGTCAACACATTGTGGTAACCCTGATGCAGGAAATACTCACTGCTTGCAAAAATGAATTAGGGAAGTCCTAGAACTTCTGGGTTTAATTCCTGGAAATGAAAGATTAAGATATGTGGAACTGTGATATAAACACCTATGGTCTTTCCTTATGCCTGTGAACTTAATACATGATTTTTTTAGGGGTGGAAAGTGTTTTGGTACTGTTTCTATTGACTTTTAAAGTAGGATTTTTCATAAAATATAGTCTTGTAGAGAGGAATCTTGTTTTAGTATGTTGCTAGTAAATACATATAATATATATACATATAGATAGTATTTCAGAATAGCCCTTGACTGAGCATTTTTAGTTGCTATGCACCTAAGTATCTCATTTTGCCTTGTGACTCAGAGGTGTAGCTAGCCGAGTTCAAGACACTGTGTAGCCTCTGGAATGCGGTGGAGAGAGAGTGTATAATTGAAGGAGAAAGAGAAAACTGTCAAACCACAAAACCATACAATGCGATTAATCTAATGTACGTTGATTACAAAAATGAATTTGATGGGTCTTAACAATAAAATACACAACTAGGAACCCATGATTACCATTGTGGGTTTTTTTTAATGGTCTGTTGTTATTCTGATCTTTATTATAGTTCATTGTAGTCATTTAACCTATTTATTATTACTATCCATAGCAAGGAAATGTAACATACTGATTCACCTACAGAGAATACAGTAAAGAAGGAGAAAAAAAATGCACTCTTACCGGACACTGGCAGAAAATACACACTACAGAGGTAAAAATACTCAGACCAAACCATTATCATTAAAGAATGGCATAATACTATGTATTATGTGCATGTGGAAATCTTCCTGAAAGAAAACTCAGTGAGATTAATGTATTTTCCCTTGAAAATATATTATCCCTTGAAAATTTTACTTCTGTTGTATCTGGAGTTTCTAATGGCAAAAATTATTGATTAATACAAACCCATGAATTTCATCTGACCCTTAGCTTAATTTCTCATGTACCTTGGATATATCTAGAGATCTTGGTTGTGTGTGTAATGGTAAAGGACCAGAGTTCAGATGACTTGAAAGAAGCATCTCTTAATCTCTGTATCAAAATGCCGGAACCACCACATATTTTAACTTCTCAAACAACTAGCAACATTTTTTTTTGCCTTCAGAATGGCAAAAACTTGGCTTCTGAAGCTGCTGACCTGACACTTTACAATAGTATGAGTTCCCATATTTGCTTTTTTCTATGAGCTGCCTGAATAATTTGGGACCAGTCACTTCAAGTCTTTGTGCCTTGGTCTCCCTATTTTTTTGAATGGGTTTGATATTGACTGACTTTATATGAAGTGCTATCTCATAGACAGGAATTATTATTTCTTTTTGCTGTATTCAGCAACAGAATGGTCCATTATCAGCAAAGCAAGAAGAAAATCTGAGGATGAAGTTAGACACCTATTTTTCCTTACTTTTGTTGGCTCCTGGTGAATTCAGTGGTAAAGCACCAGCTGGCAAATAGCTGAAGAACAGTTTAGCCACCATGCAGTGTATCAGATGCTAAAGCATGATGCTGTGTGGCAGAATTTTCTCACTAAACAGCATTGTCACACAGCATACATGGATGCATGAATTGAAGGGGGCCCAGAGAGCCTAAGCTGGCAGGAGCAATACATTTAAGTTAATTTGGATAGCTCATAAGTAAGGCAAGTATTTTCAATCGTGAACATTTCTGCTGCCTCTTTTAGAGCAAACACTGTATTTTCATTTATTGATTCAGCTTTGATTCCATTGAAGACACTGGGAATTCTATCACAATCTTAATGGATCTTTAATTGATCAGTCTTCAAATCACTTACATGTTAGAAATCAAAGTCTCAATGCAACAGGTCTTATTTTTATGAGTAATGCATATCATAAAGGTAAACATATTAATGCCAATGTGATTATCCCATATAGAAGAGCTTTGGATAACTTTATTAAGGTGTCTAAAACAAAAAATTAATTCCCACTGTCTTCTGTCAAGGTTAGATATCTCAACAGAAGGTCTTATTAGGGCTTAATCTCCTTGTCTTCATGTTTAAATGCATTTCAATGTCTGTCTCTGTCTGCAGCAGTAAGACTTACAGCAGTACAATTTGGTATCACAGTCCTGCCATTTATTTTCAGATATGAGTATGTGATCCAGTTGTTTTCATAGCTATTTTCAGAAAGAAAGATGTTATTTTCATTATGCATATGGATTAGCCTTGGAATTCAATCTGATGACCCTCTACAAAAGCCTTGAGAATGCTTCTGCCTGCACTCTCTTCTGTAAGGATGTCAGTGTGTGAATTAAATGTTCTAATTTGTTTTACTAGCTGTAAAAGGCTGAATGGAAGTAGACTTTGTACTGTTTTTATGAGTAATGTGGGAAACTAGCCAAAGAGAGTTCTGAAAGGTTAGGATGACTTTGATAGTGTTGGTGCCTAATCATTGCAAAGAATATTAATGTGACAGACAGGTGCTTTGTAAAGTACTTTTTTAAAGGAGGTAGTGACTTACTAGAAGGAAAAGGTATTTCAAAGTCTGAGTCTAAATCATTTCACTGTTTATAATTCCTTGCCATTGGTTTCCAAAGGCAATGATTACATTTCATTGTAATATTTTGCAAACAGTAGCTTTATAGGTATTTTACAAGATATGTTACCAGTGTGCATAAACACTAAACTATGATTGAACTAATTTTGATTTTGATTTAATTTGACATGTTGGGAGCCTTGTCTCAACATGTGTTACTGTGTAATCATTTAACCAGTGTCAGTTGAATCCAAAAGCCAATTTTATACCTGCACTAAAACCTTGACTATGCAACAGAACTTAGGCACTGGCACAATTATTTCATTTTGGTTTTAGTGACAAATTAAAACTGACAAAGGAGAAAGAAAATTAACAAACTTTGAAATGGAAGCATGTACAGTCTAATGGATTAATTTCTAAATTCACCTGCCATCTTTCTGTTTCTGTAATAATCCTGGGGAAAAAAAACTAATGAAGTAAGATGAACACAGATTTCCACAGGACTCAATTTCCACAGGACTCAAGCACAATGGCATATTTAAGAATCTACTAGTTTTCCCAGCGTTAGCTCACATGAAAGATATAGTTTAGCTACAAGTATTTACTTGAGTTAAAATGCAGTCTACAAAGACTCTTGCCAGTCATAGGTTTTTAAAGGTTAATTACTTGAAGAATTATGGAGCTTATTAAATAAAATTGCTGACCTAAATCACAAGCTATAGGTTGCATTAGCTAATATGAGAAAGAATAATTTGTTTAGATATCACTGATGCTGGTTTTAGATTTTGTAGTCTTATAAAAATTAGGCACAGTGTGGCTATAAGTACAATGAATTTCATGATTAGCATAAACGTAATTATCAATAAAACTGTGTGGGGACACAATGTCACTGTAGGTCCTTGCTTTTCTTGGGAAGTTTCCAACTCAAATTCTAACTTGCCTCTGTGGTCACAGACACGTGTATCACTCTCATATGTTTGCCTTGCTTGCTCTTTTAATTTACATAAAGTGATCCATACTCTAGTAAAACACTTGATTTTTGCTACCTATTCATTTCGATATTTTGCTCCTCTGTTTGCCTCTCATCTCAGTCTTTCACTTTCATCATACTCTAGTGGTTCCAGCTTTATAGTCAATTACCTTTACTTCAAAATCCTTTACATAAAGACCTACCTTTCTTTTTTTCTTGAGAAAATGAGCAGTGATTAGCAAGGTGAATGCCAAGGTTCCTCATTTTCTAATATTGCTTCTGTAAGTGAAGTGTGGTCATTCCATCATAATTCCAGTTCTCTAGACTTAAAAGCAGCAGCATGAAGTAGTGCTCGGTTGTGCAGTGCTCAGACATTCAGTCAGAGGCTTTTTCCTGACATTAACACTGCTTTTTAAAAATAGTGTAATTATCTTCTGGAAAATGTGCCACTTCACTAGATAGATACACTTACGTAGATTACAGTTATATGATTGTCTTTCTAAACAGGCTCAGGAAAAAGTAACTTCATGAGCAATGAAGGAGTAACAAAGAGGATAAGCTCTAAACCAGAAAGGGAAACCCTAGGATAAAGTTAGAAGCTGCGAGTTGCCCAACAAATTTCAACTGACCGATAAATGTTGAATGCTGCCAAATTTCCACAAAATGAACAGTGCACAAAATGAATGTGCATTTGCACATGGTTCAGGCAAATTATAATTTTCCATGTAGACATAAATGTGTATGTCAGCATGAAACTTTACACTTTAATATCACATCATTACTGTATAGTGGCATCCAGCAAGTTGATTTGCTTGCCATCAATGTATCATATTTTAACAGAATTTTATTGATATCCCTGAAGTTAGATAACTTGCACTTTTCCTTATATTCTTGTTGGCTAATATTTTAAGTTTGTTTGTTTGTTTGTTTAAGCAGTAGATTCATTGATTAAAAACACAATCCCCTATGCCTTTTTATAATTCTAAAGGCAGTTACTTTGGGGTTTTTATTTGTTTTGTTTTGTTTTGTTTAATTCTTGATTAACCCAAGTATTTTATCCAAATTTCATTGTCTGGTAATGCTAACAACTGATAGTTTTTCATCTGGAATGACAGTACTCTGCTTTACAGCAAGCTGCACATTTTAATTACGCATCAGTCTGGCAATTCAAGTCATGAACAACAAAAATAAATCACACTGCTTCTTAGGCAAGACATTGTCATTTTGTTGTAATAAATATGTGTTATCACTGTACTGGAAATAAAAAAGCAGTAACTATATCAAGAGTAATGAGCAGTCAAGGTAATCTGAAGTTGTTAGTATATGAGGGGTGTGTGGCTGGATCAGCAGGCACAGAAGCACAGTAAGTTCAAAGTTGTCAGTACTCTACATGGGTCATGGTCCTGTGAGAAGGTTTGTGGATATCTCAGATTTGATGTTTCCTTTGCTGTTTCAGGCGGCACATTAGCAATATACCTAACACACACTGACAGACCTAGGTTCCTTCCAAAAAGCTGCTCCTGAAGGATAAAAAGAAGTTCTCTATTAGCCTCGCTATTGAAATGCTTTGTCCAGGAGATGAGATTCTTACGTTCTGCTTGGCCTAGAAATCTTAAAACCTATGGCTTTTGCATCTCAGGAGAGCACCTGATTGGGATGGAAGCTAGATTCCCCTCCAGAGATTAGGATCCTAAACCACAAGAATCTAATATACAGAAATTTAAGTTCTTTCCAGACATGTTGTACATGTATTTTGCATGGATTTTCTGTTTAGAGACTTCTTCATCTGCCTTATCAACTCAAATGCCTATTTTTCTTCATTTTATGAAGAAAAACCCTTGTTCTTGGTAAAACTTCACACCAAAACAAAGAAAGACCTTGCAGTATTTGGGAAGGCCTTAATCATATCTTCTTTGGATCATTGTTCCTGATGTTGTTTTCAGGTATGCAAGGCTTGGATGACTAAAATAGGCATTTAAGGCTATAAAAATCACAGATTAATTAATCATGATCAGGTTCATTTTGTAAGAAAAGTAAGCCTCATTTTCTCTTACTTTCTGATGTATTACCAATGGCCCTTTTGTTGTTCTATGTCCTCCTCAGACTTTAGAGAGAATTTTTCCCTATGTTTTTGAAAGCAATTGCATCTCATTTAAAAATTTGTTGCATTTAGTTTTTTATAATGTTGCTTGTGTATTTTTCATGGCCAGCCAACTTACTGCATGATGAAAGCTGTTCAAAATCTGTTATGTCCCAGTCAATAGTGTGCCCAACATAGAAATCCTACTCAGTTGTATTTTTCCAGCTTTCTTATTCAACTGTTCTTTTTTTTTTCTTAAGTAAATCATCATCCCCATAAGGTTAGTATTGACATCAGGGTCAACTCTTGCCCTATATTAGTCCTGGGCAATTAGAAAATGGAAGGCAAGTGAGCAGAGGAATGGTAGACACTGGAATTAGTAGATGACCGTGCTCTCCAACTTGTATGTCAAAATTTTGTAACCTGGTCTCACGACAAATGGAAAAAAAGTAAAAAATAACATAAAAAATTAAAACCAGGTCTGGCAGATGGTTTGTCCAGATTAGTATTCCAACAGTTCCCTAGTGAAGATGAGTAAGGAAGGAGTTTTGGGGAAAATACAGAAAAAAACATCTTCTGATGTCCTCTCCCATCTTCCAGAATCAGAGGTGTAACACACGCATGCCAGCAGCCTTGTAGCCGAGAAAGGAAGAGGTGATTTACTAACTGTTTTCTATTAGAAGGAATCTCTAGATATTATATTCATTTCAGACCTTTGGACAAGAGAAGACTATTATAATAACTTAATTTGACTTTTTGAATAATATAGGTCATAAAATGTCATCAAGTGATTCCTCTGTCATGCCTTTTAAAAGCTTTGATCTTGATTTAAACTGTAAATCCAATACACATTCCACTGATCCTCATGTGTATATATACATATTACTGACTAATTACTTATATACTACAATTGTCCATTTTCATTTTATGTCCTTGTTTAGGCAAACTTCACACTCACACTGGCACCTCATTTCATTCTTTCCTTGTAAAGTCTAAGAGTTTCTTGTTTCAGATTCTGTGCTCTATCTTCTGTCTCCTGATCTTTGCTTCCCATTGTTTTCCAAGCATATACACTTTTCTTCCTTGCCATCTTAGTAGAAACGCTGTGAACACAGCTACATGGGACAGGTTGCTGTTTCAGTTTCTAATGGCACAGTAGCTTGGAGCAGCTATTGAAGGGAAAAATTGTTCAAGTTTGAAACTCTGAACTGAAGAAAGCTCAGAATGTTTGGAAACATAGAGGCCAAAGTTGTTCAGATTTCTCCTGAGGCAAAATTGCCGTGTTTTAAATGGCTGGATTTATTTACTGGATCATAAGTTTCTGGAACCTGCAGGTCTTAATGTAAGAAAGTATTGTTTCAATTAAAAAAAAATCCCTTTGCTTTAAGATCATTCAGTGAAAATTATGCCAGAAGATTCATGTTAGGGAGGTGGTTAGCTTCAAGAAGGACTGAAGGTAGTGGGGAAACACATCTTCCTTTCTCAATAGCAGAGAGGAGTTGGGGCGTTACTGTGGAAATTCACAGACTGAAGTAAATTTCCAGAGTCCTAACAGACTGGCACTGGAGAGATCAGGTTTGGAAGTTTTTTTGTTGTTAATCTTTTGGCTCAGATCCATACCCTGAGTGGCAGCCTTTTTGAACACACAGGACTTTCTTGATAGAACACTCTCTGCCTACGCGAAACGTGTGGTAGACCATGTCTGTGACTCAGAGGTACAGGAGCAGGAAAGGTTAATGACAGGTAGCAGTGAGCAGGAAGCTAATAAATGCTTTTCTTTCTTTATATATTTTTTTCTGCAGCTGCAATAGCAATTAAATCAGTGTCCACCCCTAATTTAATGAATATCTAGTGCAATAATCTTTTCACTAAAATGATGTTTACTTATGTTCCGAACAGCTAATAGAAATGGTAAAAGCTTACAGATGTGTCAGACAGGACAGCTGTATGAGATGTTCTCTAAGCTAAACTATCTGGAGTATTTCTCTATTGTAAAATGAGGGCCTTGTTATACTATGGAATGCAGTTTTACACTGGAAATATCTGAGGTTTTTGTGAATGAGCTGTAGGCAGAAGAGTATTTCCAGTTAATGAACTGGTACCCCCTGTTCAACCAGGTGCTTGTTGTGGAACCCATTCTGAGGCTGCTCAGCCTCACCCACCCATCTAGAAAGAATCTGGATGCTTAGCACAGTCCTCTGAGTTAACCAGGTTCCCAAAATTTAGGTATTATGGTACACAGCATTTCAGTTTTGAAGTACCTTTGTGAATTTTGCTTACTGCCTTTTCCTGTGAAGCTGTGTAAGAGTTAGCACCTTCTCCAGGAAACAGATATTCACCATTCTGGCTTCATTTGTGAATGTGCCAGATCCCAATGGTAGAGTAGCTCGAGTAGTGGAACAAGGTAGCATTATGAATAGAAGCGGTTAATAAAAACATGGCACCTGTAACAAAAATCCACAGAAGCTGAACAGACAAGCTTATGCTTATCAAAGAAAATTCTTACATGAGCTAGGTCACTTAAAGCCACCCAGCTTTTGGTGGATGCAGCTTCTCTGAAGCTATCTGAAGATCAAATCTAATTGCACAAACAGTAATAGCACTCACCTGAGCACATGTTGGTCTTTGCATGTGAAAGCCAATGGTGGCTTCCACCAGATTGGGGAGAATGCATCAACCTACCTTTTCACTTGGTCTGTTTTCAAAAAAAGTTTGCACTTAAGAATTTCAAGAGTCAGTTTCTTAGAATGATGGAATGAAGTCTTTTGTGGGTAGTTCAAATTTTTAAAGATTGATATGATGGAGATTCATGGGAAATCCATTAAGTCTAATTTATTTTCACCATTAGGAAGTTTTATTTCATAATCTGAATTTCAGATAAGATTCTGTGTTATTGCAACCGGTGGCTATTACTTCTTATTCTGTCTAACATGGACATGAAACAGAAACTACTCTTACTGTTTGTGATATATTTGTAGACTGCAATAATTTTCATCTTTCACTTCCACTTCTACTCTTTCTAATTTTTTTAGGATTTTTTAAAAATCTGGTCCTAATAGACCATGTTTTCTAAACCTCTCATCATTGTCATTGCCCTTTCCTAAACTCTTCCTAAATGGTGAATATTATTTGATAATTTTCCTGTTTAGGAAGTATTTTTGCTTTATTAACCTTTATAGATCCAATTATGACACTTAATAGCTGCATTCAGGGAGGGAACAATACAGAGGTTTTTGAAGGGTTAATTGGTCATATTTAGTGAGAGACAGAAATCCTGCACCATGTAACTGTTTCAAAATGTTCTTGTGTAGATACACCCTACTACTCTTCTTTTACTTAAAAGGTGGAAATCTACACTAAAGACCTACACAAGAACAGTGAGATCCAATGCCAGATCACTGTGCTGGTGGATAGATATGATTCTGATGCAACTTCTTAGGCATGAGTCGTATGGCTGATATTCAGATAAAGAGAACATGTTTTTTTGAGTATAAAATCTCTGCCTTTTTCTTTTCTTATTACTGAACCAGTGAATCCCGAGTTATCTTCAACTAATGTCAACCTATGCTGCAATCATCAATTCTATTTTTCCATATGCTAATTATGACATTTCTATTTCTGTTTTTTAAAATTGTTTTACAATCACATAATGTACCTAAAATAATGTAAAATAGAGGAAATGGATCAGTAATTTTCCTTCTCAGTATTTTACTCTCAAGAATTTTTAATTTAACCAAAATGGGAGCAAGTAGGAAAAAAGAAGTCATATTCATATAGGATAACTTTTCTTCAAGAAATTCTGAGAGCTCATGGTATGATACAATTAGATAAGGAAAGCTGCATTTTATATCAATGCAGTGAAACACTCACAGCAAGAATGAAAGACATCGTCAGTCTGACCGCATATCTTAATATATGCCAACAGCTTCTCCCAGCACAAACTATGCTATACAGAGATCATTGAATCATCCATCTGTGACCAATATAGCTATATCAGTAAAAGTCTCCAAAATAGGCCTGACATAAGATAGCCAGGGGTACGCTGTATTTCCAAATTGATAACGGCTACATGGGAGGGAGCTACATGTTGAGCTCCCCCTCCTCCATCAACAACTCTGCTGGCTATCTTTTGCTGCTATAGCTGGTGTCCACGAAGCATCTCTGACAGCAGTTGCAATCTAATTTGGGGTCTTAAAAAGGTCATAGGGATTCTTCTGGCCTTCTGAGTGGGAGTGAGTTTTACCCCATTCTGAGGAACCATTAATATTCTTTCGTATTTTTCTTTATCATATGAATGTGAAGGAGATATAATTTACTCCTTGCTGACTGAAAATTAAGCCAACTACTATACTCATCACAAGTAATTTAAGTTGTTTGACTATATCTTATGAGTAAGCATAGTAAGGCAAAGAATTTAAAAAATTGTCCCTGATTCACATTTTCATTTAGTGTTCAGGACATAAAGCCAGACAAGTTTGGCTTTAGTATTTACTCTGATACCTGCTTTTAATAGCAAAGACTCAATTCTTGAAAGAAAAAAAGGCTTAGTTTTCTAGGAGTCCTTGGTGATTCTGCCTGTCCGGTTTTGCTGACAACTGTACGACTTTTGATTTTCAGTAAACCTTCAAATTCAGTCTGTTTTAAAGCTATCCAAATTGACTTTCCAGTTTCACTAATGATTAATGAGAGTTTAGGGAAAACATTTTCAAAGTATTTAAGTAACTTAAGAATTCCATTCATTTAGATGCTTAAGTTCCTTGATGATCTGAGTCTTAGAGTCAGGCTTAACAGAAGTATTTGTTTAAAGATTCAGATAGGTACTTAGCGATATTACAAATAAAATATATTAAGCACCTGGCACCTCCTTAGGCACTTTCGAAAATTCTCATAGTAGCTAATGCATTTTTAGATGATTGAATAATGTTGTAACTGGGGTTTTCTGATGGGTTTAGGAACAGGGCTTTTTTTGATGTTCTTCAGGATTTTACCGTAGACTTTATGCTTTTATAAGAAAAAAAAGTTTATATAGAGAATGAAGTTTTCATTTTATAAACTTAACATACATTTTAGGCATATCTGATGAAAAAATGTGAAAAGATAGACATTTCTTGGTGTAGGTTTTCCCATTAGTATCACACTAGATGTTATAGATATTGCAACTTTAATTAACTACGTAGTTGACTTAGTCGATGTGAAACAACATATACTGCTGCCATTTAAAGTAAGCCTATACTAGCCACTGCTGTTTCTAAATATTTGAAAATACATTTTACAACAGAATGTGAAAAACATTGGCAAAAGCTGACTTTTGAAATTATAAAACCCTCTATAAATATATGAGAAGCACTTTAGGACACTAAGTGCTTTGTAATTTTTTTCCTTCCTTAACTCTGCTATTCTTGCTTTTTCCAAGTGCTAGAATATGCTTTAGTCACATCACTGAGCTGCCCATGTTTCCTCTGACACACATCTTTTCATGGCTAACTTTCAATTGTTTTGTTACCTATCTTAACGATATCAGCAAGAAATGTGAGAACTGACAAGTCACTTCTTCCTGGAACAGAGAGGTCATCAAATGTCTAGATAGTAGCTAAAAATCACTGTGTCTTTGTCTATAAACAGGTAGGAAAGAAATGTTTGAGACAGCTTCTGTCACAGATTGAGTTCATATATTTTCAAAGAAGTCTTTAAGTGAATAATGGACAATCTTAATGGGGTTTAGGGCCTCATCATTTTTAAAAGTGCTCTGCAGTTTTCCATACACCTTAGTTACATTTTTCATCTGTGATGTACTATATTCTCATAGTAAGGTGGAAGTTAACGTTAAGAACTTCAGAAACACATTTAATTTCACTCTATGTCAAGATATTTCTGTCCTGAAAAGTTCCATTTTGTTTCCTTTTCATTTTCAATGTACATTTTACCTTTCTCAAAAGTATCACCCTTCTGAGATAGTTTTTTAATAAAAGAATTACCTGAGTAGCATTGGAAATAGTTGTCTTCTACCTGCAAAATGAGTTCTTTATAAATTATACTATTTCTGAAAAGTAAGTAATGTTGCTATTAACAGTAACTGTTAATATTATTTTCAAAAAGCCCAGCAAAGGAGGACATATTAAAAAAGTCTTATTTTATATAGTTCCTTGAGTTCTATTCATTAATTTAAAGTTTGAATTTTTTCCCAGGTGTTAGATAGAAAGCAATAGGAAATGACATTTCAAACCATAGTTTCAAATTTCTGTTTTCACTCAGCAATACTCCTGTTTTGCTAAAAACACTGAAAATGCCAAATGAGCCCTAAATCCTTTTGGCTACCAGGTCACTTCTTACTGTGATGCTGATTTATCACTTTGGAGTGCAACAGAGTTCATACATTATTTATACGTACAGAAAAAGCCTCCATGCTTTACTAACACACAGGTTAAGTTATAAAAGCCCCACCAAGCTCTGTGCTGCCTGTATTTCCATGAGATGTGAGAATTTTATAGAAAGAAAAAAACCAGGGAAAATAGGAAAAAGCAAAAGCTCAGTTCTAGGAAATTAAGAATTCCAGAGACGATCTTTTCATGATCTTCACTTTGCCCTGTCTGATCTCCATCTTAAGAAATCCCCTAGCAGGTGCTTTCTGTAACAGTGGTGAAACATAAGCTTTCAAGGATCCATTACAGATACGAGCAGGAGTATTCGTCTGAAACATAGATGGTAGTAGGCAAAGAGGGAGTTCCAATATGGACGAGTGAGGTTATACAATGTTCTTGTTGTCTCCTGGCAACCCCCTGTGGGAGGCTCTCATGGAAGAGCATGATTTATCTGTATTTCCTTTTTTTTCAGACGGATTTGAGTACACAGAATGTTGAGTCATAGAATCATAGAATATCCTGAGTTGGAAGGGACCCATGAGAATCATTGAGTCCAACTGCTGAAATGTACATTTTGAAATCATTGGATTTCCAAATGGGTGGATTTGTTAGTCATGATTAAATGTTTACATGCGGTACTAAGATTTACAAGACTATTTAAGGACAAAGGATTTTTATACGCACATGCTTTTTGTACATATCTAGATAGACAGGTCTGATAAAACTCTGATAGAAAAATGGGTCAGTGTTCTACATTTTAATATGTATATAAAATAACAAAACCACCACTGTTCTTTTCAGGAAGTAAGAAATTATTTATACTAATAATGAAGTGTGCCCAAAACAAAAGCTCTTAAGAGTTTTAATTTAAAACATACATATATGTACCTATCTCATCTACATTAGCTCAGCCTAACACTCTGTCTGGTTAATTGCATTTCTTTGCCATATGTGTTTCAGTCTTAAAGGATACCAGGAGGATTGAGGTATCTCAAATGTGTATCACACATAAATTACAAAGTACAGAGATTATACTAATAGAGACTTTTAAGGCTCTTTCAGGCTCTTTTCTACAATTGGATGGTTTCCTTCCAGGAACAGAAGTAGTGTTCTGCTAAATCCCTATGAGCATTTATTTCAGGTATGAATATTTCAGGATTTTGAAAAAAGGAAAGAAATATCTATTAACATGGCCTACTGCAGAAATGCAAAAGCACAGGTGTTGAATCACATGAGAAGCATCTGCTGGACCAGCTGTTGCCACCATTTCAGTGCAAGCTGGTGCTCAGGAGAATTTTCTCCTGCAGTTTTGTTTGTTCATTTGGGGAGAATGATAGGTGATTGACTGCCAGGCTGAGATGTGATTATTGCATTAAAGAGTGATTTGGTTGACCTCAGGTGTACCATCTTGTTAGTGACTCCCATGATTGGACTGCTGCCAAGATGTATTTGCTGGGGAGTGGACAGATTTATTGAGTGGGACAAGAGGGAAAATAGTGTCTGTTTATTATATCTCCTCATATAGGAGAATCTGTATGAGCTGTTAACCAAGATATTATAGCAGAGATGACTAAATGTTTGTGATAGCCAAAACTCAATAATAATGGCTAAACTTTGGGTTAATGTTAATTCACTGAGCGATAAAAGCACCTAAGCAGTACTTCCTACTTTCTTTTTAGCTAAGAAGGCTGACAAGAAGTAGAATCTGATTTCTCTGAACTGTTAGGCATCTGCAGCTGCCTTGGAATGCGGGGTATGTGTGTAGCATTTCAGAAAATCACACACTTAGTGTTTTATTTCTACTCCTAGGAAGCTGTGACAGAAAGGCATAACTGAGACACTTGAGATACATGAAAAGTGTTCAAGAGCATCACGTTCCTTTACAGAGTGATGCAGGGACATAGCATTAAGTGATTATGCAGGAAATAGACCACAGATTGATAACCAGTGAGAAATTTTTGTAAACTTTTACTAACAGTTTATCAACTAGAGAGACAAAAAGCCTTAGGTGTTGTAATACTTGGTGTGGCAGTGCCTTATTTTTAGGTATTTTCTATTGCACTGGCAAATCCAGCTCTTCTAGTATATTTCAGAATATATAGCTTAAAAAGTTGTCTTTTCATGGTATAATGCCAAGCCTGCAAAGAAATTCTAAAGCAGTGTAAGATTTTTTACTCCACATCATCTTGCAGGAAGCAGAGTTTAATGTTTAAACTCCACTTACATATCACCTTTTTTCAGTTTCTGCTAAAAAGTCAGTTTTGCAGGTTTAACAATAAAACCATCTCCATGGGCTTATGTGTTAATTCTCACAGGCTGTTAACATTGAGTCCTTTATTGCTTAGACTGAAGTTTCCATTAGTATCAATAATTTCATCAATAGCATAAGGACTACGGATTACGTTGCTGTAAACATGTGTTTTGCAAACAGCTAGCCAGTGAGGTCATGAAATTCATTTTACGACAGCTTGCTCAAGCAACTGATGAGGCCAATAGTATAGCTCTTCTTATTAGTGTTGGATATAAACCTTTGCCACTAACAGTGAAAGATAAATGTTTAATTTAAACAGACAGCCAATTCCCTTTATTAATGGATTTCCAGTATATATTTGTAATGTTCTGTTTGGCGTTATGTTATTTTTGCAGATGCATTCTCCACACTTGGCTATTAGAATTTTTAATATCTTTAATAAAATGTTCTATAAATATCATTACTAAAATGCAAGTCTGATAGCAAACTGCAAGAGAAGGGTTTACACTATCAAGGTCATAGTCTAAACAATTTATAACAGCTGTAAATATTTAATATGAGTGGGTGTGTGAGAATATACTCAGGGCTGTTCATAGTTTTGTTTCAACTTTTTCAATAGAATTATTTCTTTCAAAATTATTTCTTCTAGGACAGGGTTTCACATGGACTATACCCAGTACAGCATTGCTTACCTATACTTCTGTTGTGCTCAGTATATGTAGTTTCTTAGTGGTTATTACATCAGATCTATTAAGATCATGTAGAAACAAAGATTTTTTTGCAATCTGTCAGTGGTTAGTCTCGGTCTGCAATCTGAAAGTCACTGTGCATTTTATGCCATGGCTTGCAAAAATCATCTTGCAACAACACAAGCTTCTTTCTCCCTTGCCTATACTGTCTGGAATGGAAACAGGCACTGGTACCATACAGGTATATTTTGACAACTGCCGGGAAGACAGGACTCCAAATAAATGTAGGAGATGAAATCTCTGCTTCCTGGAACGTAGCAGGAGTTTTGTCATTGGCTTCATCAGAGTTAGAGGTTCATGTTTTAAAGTAATTGGTATTGTTTTCACATTGTTAAATTTATGCTAATGGTATTTCAAGCATAACTGTTCTGTTTGGGTAATAATGGTGAAAGTAGGAACTATCCTTGTTTTGTTTTCTGTTTCCTCACATATAATGGTTAAAACATATACATTGATCTTTCAACCTAATACTGCTTATGCATACATCACACTTGAATTCATCATATGTAGTCTCCACTGACCCTCAACCTAACAAATGATACTTGATTATTATCCATTCACTACACATTTGATGCCTTCTGAAAGCACCTTTACACTTGTTTATTACCTTTTTACCTGTTTATTATTAACTGCCAATAATATTCTGCAGTTAAACAACTTCTGTCACATAATCTACCTTGCAATGCTTTTCAAAATGGATATTGAATTTCTGTAATGTAGAAGTTTTTTCCAGCTATTCTTGGAGATGTGAATTGTCAATCAAAAACCAAACCTACCCTTATTTCTGTAGCTATTTTTCTGAACTCAGTGTAAAGGTTTTTTAGCCTACACTAGAAAAGTGTTATTTTGTCTTTCTCCGGTGGGGTATCTCCGTTATCACTAGAGATTCTAAGATATCCACTGTGTCCCCGCTATACATGCTTTATAAGCTATGCTCTCCTTCAGCTTCACGGAACATCCACCAGGTCTCTGGATAAGGCATTGACTTAAAGCAGCTCTTTATCTATGTAGACACGCTGGGAGTAGTATTAGTGTTCTTCACAATTTCTCAGATGCTTCAGGCTTTTTGAACAGTGACATTATCATAAAAAAATAAATAATGATTTTTTTTGGACAGATTTATATCCTATGGAATTTACTGTTGTAGACTTATATAAGCCAAGCATAGCAAATGCCACACTTTTTTAGCATAGGTGTCTGGAACATTTCTCAGTCCTGACCTAAGAACATATCTTTCAGAGACGCAGATGTGATATCTTGCTGCAACCACAGTGGCTTGATAAGTCTTCTGCAAATGAAGCAATATCAATTTCATTTATTATGAAGGGCTGGGCTAGTTATTTGTCCATATCCAGTATCCCTATTGCATTGTTTTCATATTCAGGAGCTAAAATTGGAGTTATGGCTGTAGTCTTAATTTCACTGGGTCCATCCTTCAGAGAATTCAATAGATCAGCCAGCATTTTTTCCTGAGATGTTCTGAACTGTGTATGTTCTTTGTCAAGCACACAGTTTTAATTTCTTTTCTTCTGAATTACATTCTTAGGCTACCATTCCTTTTAGTCTGCTTGGATGAAGCTCTAGCCACATCCCCAGCAATTATAATTATTAAAGAAATATTTCATTTCCTTTATCAGTTTTATATTTAGTCCAATATGATAATCTGTAAGGCAAAGTACCTAGGATCCTATTTATTACTCAAGGTACAGGACAGGAGGATTCAACATCCAGTTTTACTTGTCAGTACTGATATTCATACTTAGAATAACAAAATCTGTCTGTCTGCCAGCTGGCTGTGAATGTCTGTAGTCATAGATCATTTCTGCTTATCAATGAGTTTAGCTCCTTCTTGCCTATTTTCTTTAGAAACTACTAAGCTATTGAGTAGGAACAATTGCTTTCTTGAAGGTGACAAAGAAAAAAAAAGAAAAAAATAGTTATTCTTTTCTTCTCCTGTAGAAGGAATCTGAAAAAACTTGCATACTGTAAAGAAGAAACACTCTTGAATCTCATCTTTAATGAAAAAAAAAATCAGGAATTTCCAGTCTTAATTTTCCTGTATTTGTCAGATAAGATGGCTATTCTAAAAAAGTCTAGGACTCTTTTAAATCTTTGAGTTAAGGAGCTGGAATAGTTAAATATTTATAAGGATTCTTCTTCCAGTTGTAACTGGAATGCTACTAGGTATTAATGTTAAACATGTGCAACATGAATGTAAAGGGATATCCAAAAAAAGTTATTACTGCTTTGCCTTTTAATTTATCATGATTTTTTTGTTACACATTCTATGAATGGTGTTATTAGGAGTTTTCTAGCCATTGATAGCATTTCAGATGAAAAGGTCAAGGTACGAGAGACTTAAACTTCCCAAAGCCATCTTTATTTCTCTTAGCGAAAGCAGTATTTCTTTTTACTTTTACATCTAAGACTATACAGCCTAAAACTGGATAAAAATAAGTATACTTTCATTCATAAGGGAAATGTTTATCATTTAACATGCTGTAGGATAATTTTGTACATAGTCTGTTTCACTTCTTGTCTTACAGTTTCCATAGCATTTTCCATATGAGCCATATCGGACTTTGCAACCTGTTCACTTACCATCTTCAGGACATAAGCAAAACCCTCTCTCTCCTGCCATTGGCAGTGAGAAACACATGTGAGACTTGAGTGACATTTCCTATCCTGCTTACCTTTCCCATTCTTCTCCAGTTTTTCCTCTAGAATTCAGAAAAATACCTTGATATAATGGAAAATAAAACTTACCAGAGATTCATAGAATAACTCCACTTAGAAGGGACTGCTGAAGGTCATCTAGTCCCTACCCACTGCTCAGAGGAGGTCTATTTAGATTACAGTGCCCTGGGCTGTGTCCAGTTGAGTCTCGGACACCACCAAGGATGGAGATTTCATCCTATTCCAGCACGTGTTCATTGCCCTTGTTCTATCACCATGTACATTCAAGAAGAGTCTGGCTCTGTCTTCTATCTTGCAAACCATTGTCACCAGCAGTAAGGTCTCCCCTGAGCCTTCTCTTATGGCTGAACAAACCCATTTCCCCAGCTTCTCTTCATAAGTCATGTACTCCAACTATGACCAGGTTAGCTGTCCTTCATGTGTCTCACTGTGCTATGTCAATGTCTTTCTTGAAATGAGCCCAGAAATGGACATGACAGTCCATACGTGCTCTCACAGGTGCCAAGCAGAACGGAAGGATCACTTCCTTTAACCTGCCGGCTCCACTCTTAGTAATGTGGCCAAGTGTTCTGTTGGCCTTGTTTGCTGTTAACGGCATATTGCTGGATCATGTTCAGCTTGTCATCCAACAGGACCTCAGGTTATTTTCTGCAGAGATGCTTCCCAGATTGTTGACCCTCAGCCTGTACTGCTGTGCAGGAGTACTCCACTGCAGGATTAAGACTTCACATTTTCTTTTCACAGAATCCCATAATCACAGAATGGTTGAGGTTGGAAAGGACCTCTGGAGGTCATCTGGTCCAACCTCCCTGCTTAAGCTTTGCCACCTACAGCCGGTTGCCCAGGACTGTGTCCAGATGGCTTTTGAATATCTCCAAGAAGAGGGAATCCAGAATCTCCCTGGACAACCTGTTCTAGTGTTTGACAACCCTCACAGTGAAAAAGTGTTTCCTGATGTTCAGAGGGAACCTCCCGTGTTTCAGTGTGTGCCCATTGCCTCTGGTCCTGTCACTAGGCACCAGTGAAAAGAGACTGGCTCCGTCCTCTTTGCACTGTCCTTCGGGTCTTTATATATATTGATGAAGTTACCCTGAGATTTCACTTCTCCAGGCTGAACAGTCCCAGCTCTCTCAGCCTTTCCTCATAGGAGAGATGCTCCAATCCCTTCATCATCCTTGTGGCCCTTCACTGGACTCTCTCCAGTATGTCCCTATCCCCTATCTCTCTTGAACTCGGGAGCCCAGAACTGGACACAGCACTCCAGGTGTGGCCTCACCAGTGCTGAGAAGAGGGGAAGGATCACCTCCCTCCACCTGCTGGCAATGCTTTGTCTAATGCAGCCAAGGACACCATTAGCCATCTTTGCTGCAAGAGCACATTGCTGGCTCATGTTCAGCTTTTTGTCCACCAGGACCCCCAGGTCCTATTCTGCCAAGCTGCTTCGCATCTGGGTTGTTGAACTCCATGAAGTTTCTGTCAAGCTATTCCTCCAGCCTGTTCTGGTCCTTCTAAATATGCCCTGTCCTGCATACTGACTGTCCTGCAACCCCAAGTTTGGTATCATCTGCAAACTTGCTGAAAGTGTCCTCCACTGCAGGTAGTTAATGAAGACATTAAACTGTATTGGCCCCAATGTTGATCCTTGAGGGATGCTACTAGTTACTGGCTGCTAGCTGGACTTTACACCACTGACCACAACACTTTAAGCCCAGTAATCAAGCCAGTGTTCCAACTCACCTTTATCATCCAGTTATCCAGTCAGTATCTCACCAATTGTTGATAAGGAGCCTACAGAGGACTGTATCGAAGACTTTACTAACAGTAAGGTGTACAAAATCCACTGCCCTTCTCTTGTCCACAAAGCCAGATATCTCATCATATAAGGCAATCAGGTTAGTCAGACATGGTTTGTTCTTGCTAAACCCATGTTGGCCATTCCTAACCATCTTCTTGTCCTTCATGTGCATAGAAATAGCTTCTAGGAGGATTCACTCTTTAACCTTCCCAGATACTGAAATTTGGCTGACTGCAGTTACCTGGATCCTACTTCTTGCCCTCCTTAAAGATGAGTGTGATACTTGCTTTTTGCTTGTCATCAGGAATGCATGCTGTTGCTCACTTCCTCCTGCAGTTCCTTCACCTGGTGACTCAGGGTTGTGACAAGGCACAGGGGAGGCCCCTGCTACCCTGGCCCCAGGAGAGGCAACAACCCTCTCTCCAGCCCCAGCCCTGGACAGAGGTGTCCTCCCCACCAGACGTCTCCTCTGTGCCACAGACATTTGCACCAGTCAGGTACAGAGAACATGCCCTGTGTTGTACTGAGACCATCACTGCCCTATCTTCCAGCATCCCCACACAGTCATCAGTAGAGGTGCCCTGTGCCCTTGCTGTGTGACTGCTGTGTCCCTGCTAGCTGGGCCTTTCTTTCTGTTCACCTCAAAGTGTGTTACAGAGTGGTCAGAAATTCAAAAGCTTTGCAAAAAACTCTACCCCTAACTGAGAACAGAAAAGCCAGAGCACAAACTTGCCTGTATCTGAGAACTACAGAGAGTAGTCCTACTTCATGACAGAACATTTTTCCTGTGTATAAGCAGATGAGAATATTTAATCATCTGTATCTTAATTTATTCCTCTGCTCTCTGTCTCCCATAATGCCTGCCTACTTGGATTAGGATGTCAGATTTTTTTCCCCCAGAAATAATATGAGTAACTGTGGTGAATTTGCCGTAAGTCTGATATTTCCAAAAAATGTTATATTTACTGTGTATGCATAAATCAACCCTTGTGAAAAAAAAATCAGATGTTTTCAGGAAGTGTCAAAATTGCTGCACTTGTACTCTGCTGTTCAGCACTGTGTACTCTGACAATTTCCAAAAGTATGACATTTTGGTCAGAATTAGTTTCATGGCTCTGACACAAGCATCTGGTGCTCTCTAACAGCTTAAAAAAATATATCTTTAAATCTTACTTTGAGAAAATTTACAGGTGGAAAAGGAGATATACCTGTGGAAATCTGATCTATATTAGCACTATACTTGGAGACTGCATAGGCAGTACTCTTTTAGGCAGACTGTCCCTCCTTTGAGTATCTGCAATCTATTCTTTACATTTATTTTTCTAATAGTCATGGTATATTGTGTGCTTAATTTTTACTGTCTATTCTGGAGAGCAAGAGAAAAATGCTATTACATATCAACAGTATAGTGATCAACAGCAATTTTCAGGAACGAAAGGGATTTACTTATTGGAATTCAATGAGCAGAGGCATTGATCAAATGTAAAAAGTGATATTAGCAAAAACTTGATAAGTTAACAGATGGTTTGTGAAAAGAATATTTCCATTTTTATTACTATCTACTAACCTTGGACTATTAGACTGTGGTTAGAAATATGTATTATTCTGCTTATACCTATTGACATCAATAGGAATTCTATCTGGCTATTAACTCACTCTCTTTTTCTGAAACCCCATGTTATGGAGTGTTTTCCACTTGCTTTGTGTATTTAGAAACCTGAACAAGCAAAAGAGTTGGAGATAATGTTACTTACAAATTAACATTTCTTCATATGATGAATGAAGCTTAGCTCTGTGACAATAATGTTTATTATATCTTCCGTATCAAACTGTCAGCATGACCCTTGTCTAATAAAGACGTGAATCTTACACAGTACAACTAGAAAGCATCATGATTTTAAAATACTTATAATACTTACTCAATAGCTTAGTAATACACCAGCCAAAATCAGTTCATAGTGATTTAGCCAGAATTTTAAAAGCCTCTATTCAAGGACAAATTTGACTATCTTTAAGCTACTAAGGAGTAACAACCAATTCTAATATGTTGCCCTACAAGAAAGAACTAAAAATATTACAAAGAAAGCAAAAATTGTGAATTGTAAATTTAGTTACATTTAAGAGGAATTTTATATTTTCAAGAACTTCAGGGAACAAATCATGCCTACTGGAAAGCTCATGCAGAACCCAAGGAATTCCCTTCAAACTCTATCATCTCTATCAACAGCAGACATTTACATTAGACTCTGGACTTTCTTCTGTATGTTTTTCTCTCCAAAACACTAGAATTCAAATGTAAGATCAGTGGATTTGGTCTCTTCCTTCTCTGTTTGGAAGTCCCTCCAGCTTCTAGAGAAAGGTAGTTCATGAAATATGTAGAAAAAGAAAGTGAGATACCAGTTCATAATAGATTTTCCACCTTACAGGAATTCAGGATGAAGATCACATTATCTCATTCTACATTTATACTCTCCTGTTTCTTACTTGTGAATCTGTGCTCCACTGGAGGACTTTTTTGGTATTCAGAAGTGGTATATGGTATGTGGCTGCCTCAATGAAGGCATCTATTACCATTTTCAATGCCTTACTGTAATCAGTCCTTTTTCATGGGTCTGTAAGACTGACAGATTTTTCATTGCGTCTGTTCAATTCTGTAGTGGTGACAAACCAGTTGAGATATCCCTGGATTCCTGAAATTGCACTAAATTCTTACCTGCATCCCACTCAAAAAGTTTTCTAGTTTTTCTGGGAGTGTTTTAGACTGCGCTAATGGCCAGATCCCTGGCTTTTTTTCTTATGTGGTAAATTAGCCTGTACAGACAGTAAACTAAAAATTAAGTTCTATTTTTACACAAGTATGTGTAGTCTGGCCATGGAGGCTGGAGAATTATAGCTTGATATTTTATCGCCAATTATTGATCCTGCTTGTAGAATTTATAGTACCGCATCATACAAATTATATGGAAATTGATTTGTTGATGGCATGATTGCTCATTATATAGAAGGCTTAATTGGTTTTCTCCTGAATTAAAAAAACAGTGTGTGCTTATATATACACACACACTTTTTTAAACTTTATTCATATAAAGGATGCAAAAATTCTTGACTTACAATTAATTATCTAGGCTTTCATATCAACATTAGTTGACAGAAAAACTAGTCTGCCACAGACTGATATAGTGAGGCTCAATTAATTAATGCTAATACAAAGGGCTGATTTGCCTAGAAAAAAATGCAAATACATCTGGATTTAATTTACAGTGAAGAACACCAAATTACAGGAAGGAGTCCAGGCTTCAGACAAAACTAATCTGGAGCTTGGAAAACACTTAAATGACACAAAGGCCTTAAAGTGTGTATGAATTGCTCACTCTGGATGATAAACTTTTATCTCACGACAAGCTATGATGAGATGACAAAGAAAGGAAAGGATTCTTCAGATATGCGAGCAGGAAGCAGAAGCACAGGGAAAACACAGGCCCATTACTAAACAGGGCAGGGAAGCGAGTTACTAATAATGCTGACACGGCAAAGGTTCTCAATACCTCCTTTGCGTCTGCCTTTACTGGCATAGCTGGACCCCAGATCACAGGATCAAGCAGCTACAGCAATGCATGTGTCAGCCCAGCAGTAGTGGAGGAAGGCCTCTTACAAAGAGCTCAACCCACATAATTGTGGGCCCACATGGAATCCACCCCAGGGTGTTAGGAGAAGTGGCTAACATTGTTGTAAGGCCACTGTCTATAATCTTTGAAAATTTGTGAAGATCAAGGTTGTCCCTGATGACTGGAAGGGGCAAATGTCATACCCAACTATAAGAAGGGCCCAAAAGAGGACCCAGTAAACTACAGGCTCATTAGCCTTACTTCAGTCCCTGGGAAAGTAATGGAATGAGTCCGCCTCAAAACTATCACAAACTAAATGAAGCAAGTGATTGGTAAAAGCCAACACAGATTTACCAAGGGCAAATCATGCCAAACTAACCTGATCACATTATACAACACTGCTGTGGAGGAGTGAGCGAGTAGCTGTGCGTTCCTTAGCTGCCTGCCAGGGTTAAACCACAACAGAGCCCAGCACAGGCTAGGATCTGTGTGGCTGTGGAGCAGCCTTGCTGAAAGGGACCTGGGGTGCCTGGTGGACAACAAGAAGCTGAACATGAGTAGGCAGTGCACCGCTGCATCAACAAACGCAAATCTGATCCTGGGCTGCATCTGCAGGGGCATTCCTAGCAGAGATAGAGACATAAACATCCCATGCTACTCAGCACGTTTCAGGCTGCACCTGGAGTACTGTGTCAGTTCCAGTCTCCACAATTCAAGAAAGGCATGGACAGACTGGAGATGGTCCAAAGAAGGGCCACAAAGATGATTAAAGTGCAGGAGAACCTGCCCTGTGAGGAAAGACTGAAGGAGTTAGGTCTTTCCACCCTGGAGAAGAGAAGGCTCAGGGGGAACCTCATGACAATATTCCAATAATTAAAAGACAGCTACAAAGAAGCTGGAGGCTGTCTCTTCACAAGAGAAGACAATGGGCAACAGGTACTAGTTGCACTGGGAGAGGTTTCATATTGACATAAAGAAATCTTTCACAGTGAGAAGAACCATTCACTGGAACGACATCCCCAAGGATGTGGTAGAGTCCCCATTGCTGGAAGTTTTCAAGACATGATTGGATAGGGTGCTAGATAATCTTATCTAGGCTCCCTTTCCCAGGAAAGGTTAGACCAGATGATCTTCAAGGCCTCTTCCAACCTGGACTATTCTATGATTCCATGAAAAAAACCCAAACCAGAATATTTGTGAACTTTGCCTGATTTTCAGTGATGACACTCTAATATAGAAATGAGGCCTATAAAGTGTACTATATATTAGGCTGTTTTGCAAAATACTCAGAAATGTATTTCTGAAGATATTCTGTGTAAATTAGGTTCTTCTGGGACCCTGAAAGAATTTACTGCTATCATTTGGGTATCAGGATTTGACAATTTTGGGAAATATAACCTTTGTTAAGGGATTATGTGGGAAGGTAGTTTCTTGCTTTAATATGATTTACCTTAAGTTTCAAGCACTGCATAGTTAAAAACCAGAAACTTCAGTGACAAGGCACATTACTACAGGCTGATTTTAGTGCTATATAGATTTTATAAGGAGAGCATATACTATTAACATTTACATACAGTATTGGGAGAAAACAATGGCGTGTAACTCCACATTTAAGTCAATTTAGAGATCCCTGAATCTATACATATTCAGGATTTCCATCAACCATAGTAAATACATCTTACTGAAAACCTGTTCAGTTCTACTACAGCTCTTAAACTATCAACATCACTTTATTATTTGATTCTTTGAGCATCCTTCAGTAATGCTTTAAGCAGTATGATCAATAAGTACAATTTGGTGTTTGTTCGCTGTTCTGTCAGGGTTATGTATGCAGTGGATTGTTTTGTTACAGTTTCCTTTTCCTTATCTCTAAACCAAATGTGGCTATGTGTTTATTTGAAAGATGTCAAGGTCAAATGGATTTTTTCACTAAGATAAAAGGGAGTAAGGTTTGTGATCATGTCTAGTTTTTCTGATACTTCTCATGAGAGTCTTGGGCCAGCCCTCAAAATACCACTGATCTCTTGGAGAACACAGAGCTCTCGTAGTCAGAGGATATGTGTACTATTTTGCCTAATCTGTCAGGATGAGAATTAGCAACCTCCTAGGAAACCAGTGCAGAGAAGGAAAGGTAGGTCTGATGTGCTCACAGCAGCACATATTGCTGCAACAGTCTGTATTCAATGGAGTTTTTCTATGGGCTGAAGCCTTCACGCATAGCTAAACTGCATTGCTTTAGTCCAGTTCAAAATGTGGTCCAGGTAGGAAGACTACATGATGAAACACTAACTGGTAAAATACAAAGATCTGAGAGAAAAACAGCAATTGTAGTAGCTGATGTATTAGAATTAATGTCTGAAGTCATCTGTACAAACTTTTGCTTAAGAGGAAATCCAGAAAAATATTACCCTGTATTTTCCTCAAAGAAAAATATAATTTCATAGGTTCTGCCATTGTGTTAGGCTAGAGGATGCTGTGATATTGAGTTTTGGAGCTGAATTTATTAACTGAATTTTGGAAACAATTTTCAGAACTTTTAAATTTTCTTTTTCAGAAAAGAATATACTGGATACAACTAGTTAAAGATAACATGAACAGTGGTAGGAAGGGATTAACACAGAGGTCTGAAGGAAGGGCTACAATGGGTCTGATGAACCTTGCCACATCCACCAGGGATTTGGTAGGAAGAGATACCTTCAAGCTTTATGGTTTCAAGTGTAGAACAATCAGCCTATGAAGCAGGATCTGTTTCTGACACGCAGATGTGGTCCTGTGTGTTGTCGTTGTTTCTTGGAGGACAGTCTCACTCTCACTTCTAAGGCCAGAGACTCCTGAGTATAATTTTAGAATTTCACTGTAAGTTCTGGAAGCGTCCAGTCCCAAGTGGAATGCTCTCTTAGCAGAAATCAAACACCTGTGAGACTTTTGTGGGAAAACTAGTACAGACCTTGGCGGCTTAATAGTGACCCAAGACTTCAATTTTGTGTCACTCAACGAACCAAACTTCTATGCTAGGTTTTGCCAGCAGTTGTTGAGGGATATGTTTTCTAAAGCTTGTATTTTTGAACCAATGTATATCTTGGATGTGATTCTGAGCTTTCTTTCTGTCTGGGGAAAATTTTCTCCAGACAGAGCAATGGAAAAGTGAATGATTTTTTCCCACACAGTCCAAGGTGTCCAAAATTGAGTCCAGGGAAGAAAAAAGCCTAGATTACTTCTTAAACTCTTATTTTCTTTGTCTTCCTGTACTGGTTTTGGCTGGGATAGAGTTAATTTTCTTCATAGCAGCTTGTATGGTGTTATGTTTTGGATATGTGAGGAAAACAGTGTTGTTAACACACTGATGTTTTAGTTACTGCTCAACTTTGCTTACACAGCATCAAGGCCTTTTCTGCTTTTCAAACTGCCCTGTCAGTGAGTAGGCCAGGAGTTCACGAGAAGCTGGGAGGGACACAGCTGACCAAAGGGACATTCCATACCATATGACATCATGCTCAGCAATAAAAGCTGCAGGGAAGAAGGAGGAAAGAGGGACATTTGAGGTTATGGCATTTGTCTTCCCAAGTAACCACTACATATGATGAAGCCCTGCTTTCCTGGAGATGGCTAAACATCTGCCTGCCAATGGGAAGTAGTGAATTAATTCCTTATTTTGCTTTGCTTGCACATACATCTTTTTCTTTACCTAATAAACTGTCTTTATCCCAACCCACGAGTTTTTGCACTTTTACCCTTCTGATTCTCTTTCCCTTCCTGCTGTGGGGGAGTGAGTGAGCTGCTGTGTGTTGCTTAGCTGCCTACCAGGGTTAAACTACACCACTTCCTTTAAAGCCAAGGATTTGCATTAGGAAAGTAAGACTGTAAGTTAAAAGAACAAACATACAACCAACCAACCATACAAACAAACAAAAAACATACCAATGGAAAATAATGCCCCCAAAGTCCTAAGGAGACCAAGATATTGAAAATGATCCAGTTTCATGACTGATGTGAGCCATCTGCTGTCATAGCTGGGAAAAGAAAGAAACCCTTAGTGTGGCAGTCAGTTTTGCTTGTCCAGCTGGCTAGCTAGTAGGTAAGTTTTACAAATTATATTGAATCACCTTCCATTGATAGTAGAAATATAGGCATCTACAGCACAAGCAAACACCTAAATTTAGATGTCTAAATCTGGAGGATAGTCTTTGTATTAGAGTGTTGTGCTTTGTTTAGTAACTTCACCCACTGAATGTGTGAAGCAACAGGGCTGTCCAAGGATGTTGTAAAAATACAATCATAGGTCCATAGCTATGGGTTTCCACAGGCGTAGACCATGTAGCTAACATACTTGGGAGTATGAATGTGCAGAGACTGCTTAAAGATACTAAAAATCTTTGTAGTGAGTTACATTTTTGCAGAACAGAAACCCTGACAGAGGTGTATTATGAAACACATTAGTGATACCTTTATGAAGAGGGCTAGAACACAGGAAACAACAAATTCACTTGGGCCTTTAAAACAAAAATAAACCTTGCTGAAAGATAAATTCAGTAAAGTGAAGGTGTGCTTCTTCATTGACAATAAACGTTACACATAATTCAGTGCTAAGAATTCCAATTTTGAGAAACTTTTTCCAGTATAATATAGAAGGGAAGAACCAAATTAGAGTTCATAAACATAAAGTGCTCTAGAATTTGAAAAAGTGCCTATTAGCTTTAGATCTAAAGGGTGCAGTAAATTTGAATAAAATATAGCTCACTCACTTTCTCTATAAGTAGACTAAAGAGCATGTAACATTTTAGACAACTGTACTTCTTTATCAAACTTACTATAGATTTTCTGCAGGACCAACACAACACAAACCATTTTCTGATTTTACACCTAGGGAAATACTAATATACAGAAGAATTTTAAATGTAGACCTGCTGTTATCTAAATTCAACTTGAACTTGGAAATCTAGTGTTATATAATTTATGATGAAAACGGCAAGAAAGGAAAAAAAAAGGGACTAGATTTTTTCCTTTTGTATCTCTGGCTAATAACCCCAAAAGTGATAACTTGTACTTTGAGTGGGGCAAAATACAGACTAGCTTTCAGTTAGAATATCAAAATGTATTAAGAGGAATAGGTAGTTTTAAGGTTTTAAATAGAAAGCAAAATGATAGAAGAATAAATTTTCTGAGTCATTTTCATCTCTTGGTCAGTCTGTCAGAAGATTCCATTAAGCTGGAACAGAGACAGCAGTGACGACAGCAGGTTGCCTAAAGCCCTGATACTGCATTTGAATGGGGCTCCAGACATACACTGCAGAATAGCTATTACTGAATGGTTTGAATAGACTCCTTACTAGCTGTGTGTATGCAGAAATTTAGCACTGCTTAGAAAAGTATATCCTCTAAAACTGGTGCCATTTAAAATAAAACTAAGTGGGGATTTCTGACTATAAACTAGGAATTGATATTCAGACATTTCAAAATTTCATTGGCAATTTTTCCATCTTTTTTAATTTTTCCCAGTTCTGATAAAAACTCAATGTGACATTATACATTGGAGGTGTTGACCAAAAAAAAATCTGTGTGTTTTTATGTGCAGTATTTTTTGTTGTTTTCTGTATGAAATGATGAAAAAAGGCAAAGCATTTAACTCTAGTATACTTCACTTTTTTCTTTTAGCTCTTCATTCGCATTTCTTGGCTTGCAAAAGAGGCAGGAGCACATTCATGCTTTGTGATATGGCTGACTGAGAATCCTAGTGTTTCATGAGTTCTTTTAGGGCAACAGCAGTAGCAGTGGTAGGTAGTCTGCTACTCCCACTTATGGAAAGGGGAACATGGCAAGCCCAGCATCTTTGGATTTATGTCATGTATGCGACTGAGCGTAGTAGATGTTAGCAGGGGTTGGGCTTTACTGAGTGCAGGGGTTAAAACCAAAAGCATTCAGAAAGAAGCAGAGCAGGCAGAAAAGTTTTCAGTCAAAGAGTTATTCAGCAGAAAAACTACTTAGATGCACTCATTTTACATTGATTAGTCACGGAGTAAAATACACAATTGACTTGGACATGAAAGCTTGGTGGTCTGTGCCCCATTGAGTCACAAGGCTTCAGTCATGCTCCATGGACTCTTTTCTTCAAAAGAACACAGCTTCAACAAAAGAAGTTAAAAAGGCAGGTGGTTTCTCTTCCTCCTCCCCACTTTTCAATGGAACCAGTCTATGCACCTTGTATGATTCACTTGCGGCAGCTGTGGTTGCAGGGAGCTTGATGTCTCTTGTGTACAAACAAAAACCTGGGGTTTCCTATACTGGCATGAGTGCTTTAATTACAACCTGACCTGTCACCTTCCATTTTCTTCTAGCAATATTTGAAAGAAAATGCAAGCTGTAAATGCCTTTTGTAAATCCCTATTGGTATGAATTAGACGAGGCTGGAAACATATCATGCTGAGGTTCGCAAACTGAATGGCCACATTCTTGTCCCCAGGGAGACTGAGACATGAGGGAGGACCCCAGCAAAGCTGGGTCCATGGTACTAAGGTGCCACCACAGCTCTGCAGTAGCTGAGCAGGGATTTTCGGAGTCCTTGTCTTGGACGGAAGGTCTTAACATTTGCTCTAATCCCTGTATAGCTATGTAAGTTGTATTTTGGTACTTCTGTATTTTTATACATAGGGTAGATGAAATATCACAGTTTTGACATACTGGCTTGGTGCTCTGTTTTTCGAAATTTAGTCCATAAACTGAAATTTAGAAGGAAGCTGAAATTTAGATATTTTTTCCATAATTTTTGTCATCTGCTTTTAAGGAATAAATAAAGACCGCAACCAGCAAAACAGTGCAAAGAAATGAGATGTCATGATTAAAGCAAATATCAAAGAATTATTATTTTCCTTTATAGTCAAAGAATACTCCATCTGCTTTTACCGATTTTTCATTCACGCATCTAAGTTACAGGGTACATATGTCTGAATTTATATTTTTTTCTTTTTTATTTTTTTGGCAGCTGTTAAAACTGTTTAATAAAAAGAAAACAAAATGCTTTCAATCTGCAGGAGTGATCCATAGTGTTACTGAAAACAATCAATCTCTGAATCTATTATTGTGAGCATTTAGAACAGATTTTATGAAAGCGACCTTCATCCACACTTAACACAACTGAATACTCAAGAGTTCAGTTATCCTGTATATTTAAAAGTAAGGTCAAGATTTTGAAAGTTGGTCAATAGCTGAGAATTGTTAATGTAAAAAAATGTACCTATATGTGATTTAGCACTAATCTAAACAGCAATTATTTAAGAATGTGTTCTTTTACCTTTCATTTAATTAAGAATGGAGCTTTTTGGCAACACTGATCCCAGCTACAGGTACTGACCACATCGCAATCTGGCTGTCTGTATACCTCTTGATACCCTGGTTTCTTTGAGATACAATTTAAATTGACTGTGAGTGAGTACTCTCACTGAATGAATTCCCTTGGTCATTCTGTATGACTGTATCTGATGACTTATCCAGGCCTCTGTGCAGATTTCACACTATTTTCTAACTCAAACTTGGTTCATTTTGTTCAGTTGTATAAATATAGTGATTAAGATTGGGATGTGGGAGGATCAAAAAAAAACCCCAGACAACAGATGTGTTGTGGAGACCCTCACAAAATTTAACTGAACCATTAATATCTGATGGATATTCAAGGAAACATCACCTACTGGCTTAAATTTTGTACAGTTTCTTCAATCAGTAATTGGTTGCATACAACTTTGACGTGAAAACAGATGGAAGTTAAAGGTCTTGCAAAATTTCTAAATGGTACTGCAAGGAAAAAAAAAAAGAAAAATAAAAAGGAAACCCTCTTAGAAACCCTGAAATTTTTTTTTTCTAAATGTCTGACTAAGGTTTGCAGAATCTTCAGTTGACTGATGATGAATCAAGTCATCTTGGGCTGGTATTTTGTTGTTGCTGGAAGCCAGGAAAGATTTACCAGTTCTGCTTGAGATTTCTCTGAGTTTTTTAGTTTTTTAGCACCTAATGCTCACAGAGAAACTCAACACATGAAAATCCACATATTTGGCCTGAAGAAAACTTTGTCTTTATTGACAAAGCAAACAAGATACTAGTTTCTGCAGTGTTATGGTTATTAATACTGTTCCTTTAGAAGAAAGAAACTTGCTATGAAAGAACAAGATAAGGCTTCTTACAGAAGTTTCTGTGATGATCACACATGACAAGCAAACAATGACATTTTATTTTGCATGTTTATGAGAAGCAAACAAGTACACCCTGAACATTATTGGTAAATACTGGAGTAGAGAAGCAGAAAAAATCCTTTCAAGAATTATGTCTCAACAGACTTTCAAATAGATTCATTGCAGAGCATTTATCTGAGCTATTTAAAACTGACTAAAAGAGACAAGAAAAATGTGCATTGGTAGCATAACATATTAGGTGGTTTAATCAGGGTTATTTCAGTTGGTAATCTTTGTGATTTGAATCTTTCTGTGAACATAGTCTGGATTTTCGATAGTGCTTTCTTCATTCCAGGATCCTAATAATTTAGACTAAATATGCTTACTTGCATTCTGATAAATGACATAAGAAATATAGATCATGACATACCACAGATATTACATCATTGTGGATATTCTTGGTAAAAAATTACTACATTTTTAAAATAATAGATTACCTCCAGTGAAGTTGTGAAAAGTCAGTATCTTAAAAATTCATGAACATCACAATGACTGTGTTTTCATAGTTCTACTGATCAGATTATGTTATCTCAACATTCTGTGCAATATATCTGCTGCTCAAAGCTTTCATCTAGTTAGAGAAAAAGTTGCTTTCTCTCGTTGTAAAGCATAACATTTAAAGAGAAAAATACATTAACCTATAGGTAAAATGATCAGGAGAGCATGGGCTGCCAGGGTTACCATTGCCATCTTCCTTAGTGTTTAACCATGATATGCTGTAGTCCTTCAAACAACCCGAAGAAGACCAGTCCTCCGACAACCATTATTTCAGATCTCTGAAGACCTGGCACTGAAAACATTCAAATAATATCACTGGCAAAATGTCTTAATAAATTAATAAAGTTATCTCAAATTCTGCTGTAATCTGATGCTTTTAAAGAAAAAGCAGATATGTACAAAGAAGAAGAATCTGAAACCCATAGAAGTTCCTCAGTAATCTCCGAGGCCTTTCCAGAAACTCTGTGATGCTCAGGGCAAGTATATATAAAAAAAAAGGTGCCAAAATATCGTATGAGAATAATATTAACAATCTCAGCCAGGGGGGCTATTGAACTTTTATTACAAAATGATGGCAGTGTTTTGGGGTGATAATGCTCATAAAGAATAAGGGGAATTTGAGCCTTTGCGTTGGGTTTTTTTTTGATACTAAACACAGTATGCTCATCCAATGTAGATGACAAAAGGCAAAAGGTATATGTGCACTGAAAGCTTTGGAGAGCTCTAATGCATTGACTAACAAATGATAAATGTAATTCATGTAAGATATAAGTGCAATAGAATTTAAACTAAAAATGCAATGAAAAAATTATCTGTTAAGCTGTGAGGTACTTCAGCATACATAGCAGGAAATAGATTAGGGAGTAATTATTAGAAAAATACCCCCCCCAAACATAAAGCTTTCAACCTAATATGTTGCTGCAATGAAGAGGGCAAACAGGACATTAACTTTTATTGAAGAAGAATACCCTATAACTCGCAGAAGGGGTTAGTAACCCACTGCTTATATTTTATGTCAAATACCATGTAAAACTGTTCAAAGTGCTTCATGAAAGATAAAGAAAGTGCGGTGCACAGTAGCTTAAGGAAAATCCAGTTTCAAGGGTGTAAGAAACAGAAGTGCTGGGAAAACTGATGCTGGGATGGTGCAGAGTTCATAATGACTTGATATGTACAAGGATTCATCCTGTTCTTCCTGACCACAAAGGCTTCATCCTGAAAATAAGGATGCTTCTAAAAGAATGAAAGGGATGAGCAATCCAGCCCAGTGATATAATGGAAGTGACTCAATCTTGTTTTAAAAGAAATGTTCAGTTTTGCTCTTTGGTGTATTTGAAGGTTTTTTGTAGGTAAAAAGTCTCAGAGCATATGAATTGGGCACAAATGAATGGGGAAGATGAGACATATGTCTTCACTAACCATTTTCAAACAGTCTGGGGTATCATTGCTGTTAAAAAAGGTGCTTTAGTGTCTCATCAGTATTTTCATGTAGGTTATCACTTTTAAAATCTTTTATTTTTTCAGTTTGTGGTGATTTATTTTGGAAAGATTATATGTCCCTGTAATGTATTTAACACAAAATTACAGATGCTTGTAGCATTCTCTGTTGCCTAGATAAAATTATTGCTAATCTGATAGTGGCAATAGTACCATTTCAAGCAGAAGACTGAATTAAATAATCTCCGAATTTCCTTCCAATTAACTTTTCTAGGATTACTTTGAAGTTAAAGATAAACTAAAAATTTGTAAGATTGTTGGCTTTTTTCCTGAAAATCCAGGATTAAAGATAACTCCAGCTAAAGCCCTTTAAGTATACAAATAGATGTAGATATATGGATGGTTGTAGACATACAAACATACCTTGAATATTGTAAGTAGTTATGCATTTGCTGAATTGAAAGCTCTCAATCATTTTAAACATTAAAATGTCAAAAAGGAGGTGAGGAAACAGACTAAAAAGTGTGAAAGAAGTTTTTGTCACAGAAATTAATTTTAAAATACAGTATTATATGACATGCAGTACTCAGAGGTCCAGAGCTGCAAGGAATATTCATAAAGAAGTGAGAAAGAAAAGAAATTAAGGTAGATAAATTCCTAATCAAAGAGAATAAAGAAAGGCACAGATAGATGAATGAACATGACAAGTGAAAAGGAAAATGTGAACCTCAGTAACGAATTTTTGGTTTTATTACTATAGCTGTAATTTTTAACTTGCTTAAAATAAGTATGTTTTACTAGGATTCACACTGATAGGTATCCTGGAAGATTAATAAACTGCCAGTTCGAAATATGAAGGGTATAGATATATATTTGTGGATAGAATCCTTCCTCCCTTCATTTTGTATCAAAAAACCAGTGTGACAAAAAAAAGCTGAAAGATATTGATGTCTTTTCTCAACTTCAAAACCATAGCCAGATATGTCATGCTATTATCTCTGAAGCAAAAGAAAGACCTGATTTAGACAATGAAAATTTTCTGACTATATTATCCTAAATGCTGCATTACCACATGAGCTTCTATTGTCCGTAAAAAGCTCTGTCGATGAATTTCCAAGTCACCAGCTTTAGGTTTTAGACTTAGAGAAAACGGCATGGCCTTCCGATTAGTTAAAATATCAATTATAACTGATATTAATGTATTTCAGAGGTGTTTTCTCCTATTTGTTTAGCCACATTCACGCAGCACTTTAAATAAAGGCCTTCAGATATTGCAGAGCAGGGCTTTTCAGTCTGCTTAATGAGCTCTTAAACACATATGGAAAATATTGGCTGTTTTCAAACCTCTAGCTGCTTGGTCTGTGACATGAGGAATACAGGGCATGATGGTGACTAATAGGTCTCTGTGCACTTTAAGTGTGAGGTAGTACAAAAGTTCATCTGCTTTCAATAATTCTATTTATCAACTTTTAATTAGATCCTTTACAGCTACATGTGCTTTGATCTGAGCTAATTGATCATGCATTGTGTTTTTAATAGGTTCCATAATAATAATGCTTTGCACTAATATAACGCTTTAGATTTTCAAAGTGCTATACAAACATTAACTAATTAACCCACAGAAAGCCCTTTGGGAGTTAAAAACAGTAAGTAAATATTTTACTCACTTTATAAAAGGGGAATCTGAGGGACACAGAGTGATTTGCCCAAGACCAGGGAGTGAGATGAGAGAAGTCTTCTCAAACAGAACGCAGGAGAAAGTGGGTTGAAAGTCAATATTTGCATTTTTCTGGAAATGTTGATAATTTGAAACATGGTTTATTTCCAGATTTAAACTAAATCATGATTTAGTTCATGAAAGTAGCATAAAAATAGAATTAAAAAAATATATCTTTGACTGGATGCGGCTCTGAGCAACTTGATCTAGCTGATGGTGTCCCTGTTCACTGCAGGGGGGTTAGACTAGATGACATTTGATGGTCCCTTCCAACCCAAGCCATTATATGATTCTATGACTTAAATATCAAATACATATGTTAATTTAAAATATAAATATATAAGTTAATTTGTTTATCTTTTTAACATGTCTTTATTGTAAAGCTCGTTCTCTTATGATACTATTCTTCATGACACATCTGTAGCTTTAAAATACTCTGTCAAGTTGCAATAGAACATATGGTAGTAGTAAACCCATTACATAATTTTGGTTTTCTTAAAAAGTAAGAAAGGAAGCTGCTAGTGAAGGAAATATTTTATTTCCATGAGGCACTTAATTGAAAATAACATGATTTTAAAAAGTCACAAAAAAGCAACTTTTTTTTTTTTAACTAAAAAAGCACTTTAACAATAAAGTTCCATTACAATTCCATAGTGTCTTGATGTCAGTCAGAAAAGTTAGTGTTTTGTGACATTCAGGGACAAGGAAGTTCAAGATACTGTTATTGTTACAAAAAAAAGTTGTTCTTGAAAGTTTGGTTTTTTTCTTATGTGATTTCTTTAAAATATACATTTACTGGGCACAGTTTAGAGATAATAGACCCCTATATTTCAAAACCTGAGATGACAGGAACCATTTACGTCAAACTGCCATGCTATTTCTGTCCTGAGAATTCCTCTGTAGTTGCTGGACAAATTGATTTTTTGTACCATTCATATCACTGTACATTTCTCAGGTCAGTTGGCTAATCATTATTTCTCATGTCAACTCATATCTCCTTTTATACAGAATCAGTTATTGGTCTGTAATTAATTAATTAATTAGCCTGTAATTTATAGTCATCCAGGTTGTACATAGTATTTAGAGCACATCCTCTAATTGCCAGAATATACACTTGAGACTTTGCAGTTTTATGCAATGTTGTTCAAATAGTGTGATAATGGCTGCCTGTCAAAAAAAAAAGCTGAGAAATGTGAGTCCCAAGGTTATGAACTCTTTGTTCCCCAAAGACCAGGTGAAGACTAGCTCTTATAGATCTAATATAGCTAAATTATCATTTTGTAACAGAAAATATCTATACAATGCTTTAGTATTGTATTGCATTGTAAAGATTTGTATGTCTATTCTAGAAAGGAGTGTGAGGAAATGGTACATGATGTGTGTAGCGTATTTCTGAAAGTTGGCGAGAATATATAACTAAAACTGAACGTTTATTTTTTATTGGAAAGTCATGATTAAAATCAAGGTTGAATTTTGATTGTTGATGCTTACCCTTCATTAGTCTTTTATTTCAGCCGTTTATCTCCATATGAATTTTGATGCTGGAAGGTTTCCAGTTTATAACTGGAGGCGGCAACAAGAGTTGGGTGATGAAAAAAAACGTGAGAGCAGGGAAGGAGATAACAGCTGAAACAACTAGAAATTAAAACCTGACAGTCCAGGCTAAAGACCATTGTGGCTCATCCTGTGGAGAGCAGCAATGCAAAAAAAAATCAATGTTTATTGCTATTTAGCAATTAAAATCTTACCCTTTTATAGCTTATTAAAACAGATCATATAGAACTAATGGCTATTGAACTCCCAATAAGAATTGCACAGTACTTAAAGCAACAAAGATTTTTGTTAGGAAACAATAAAGTCTGTATAAAGATTCTTTGTTCTGTTCTGGGTTTCCTAATAAGACATCTGACCTCTGCCTAGATATGCCACTGCAGAAGTGAACCTAGCAGCATTTAAGATGAAAAAAGTGACTTCAAGAAGCAGGGTCTGATATCAGTGGAACAGGCTGGCATCTTGTATTAGTGGTTTTGTAGAACCTGCACTGACAGAAAAAAACATGGCAGAGACCATTTCTGTTGCACAGGACTGGCAGCAGCCAAGATGGTGGAGTTGGCTTTGTTGAAAACAGTGGTGACATCTTGTTGTGGTTTAATTCTGCCTGGGAGTAAGAGGCATCAGTTTCACAATATATGGTAAAAGCCTGTGGAGCCATTTTTAGTACTCCGTAACTATATTCCCAAGGACTTTAAGGGCTAGAGGGAGTTGTTAATAAGTTCTGAGCAAAATAAGCAACTAAGACTAGTTACTCATATTTCCCACTCCTCACTCTTTAGGTTTTCCTGGTTCAGTTTATTATTGAAACCAATGTTCTTCTTATGAAAAATTTCATATTCCCACAGCTGTAAAAGCTTTAAAGGAAGAAAGAAACTATTATATGAATGATCACATTGCAGTTAAGATGAAGGTTGCTAATGCCTGAGAATGGATGGGTTTTGAGAAGGAAGAGCAAGCCAAGCTACTTCTTAATTTTTACTTGGAACCCGTAGTGACAGTTCCAAGCATGGATATGTAAAAAGTAAAATCTGCAAGTCTAACTGAAAGCCTGTGTGCAAATTACATCTTCTGGTGAGTTCTAGTTCTAACTTCCTGCTGAATCTCTTTCAAATATTGACATTTCTTTTGCTCGTGATTTTGACATCTGCAAAATTACTATTTGATTTACATTTCATAACTATTTCTCCTAAAATACTTTATTACTGGAAAATAAAAGAAAGGGAAACCCCAGCAGAAATACATTCAGCTTTGTTTCCTTTGCTTAGTGTCCAATGTATGATTTCTGAGTACAAATCATTTGTTATTATATTTGTCTTTCTGTTTGACTCCAGGCATCCTCTAAGTTAAGGAAGAAAAATTTGTTGGCTTTTTAGCCTGCAGCTTTGTAAGATGCTGCAAGACGCATCAAAGACAAATCACCTAGAAGTGCAAGGATCATTGATGGGAAGGGAATAGCTTATCTTCCACATTATCACAGACCCCCTCATTAGGCATGCTGTGTGAGCGCTGACAGGCTGTGATGGATCAGCAGGCTCTGTCACACCAAGCTGCGTGGGAAATCCAGCCACCGGTGTAGTTACCGTCGGTATCCGCTGGACAACGTAGAGCTGGAAACACAGCACAATGCCATGCATACTGCATAGACTGCAACGGCACCTCGTATTCAGATGTGGTGCTTACCTCCATTTGCTAAAGTTAGCCAGCATCAACAGAGTGGAAATGTTTACATGAAATGACGCTGCAGTGATGCGCTCAGGAAGTGGAGCCTTTCAGAATGCAAACCAGTAGTAAGAACAGCAAAGAGGCTTTATGATCAGCATTGTAATGCCCATTTCTGAAGCATTCTGCCATTTTTGCAGGACACACAGCATAGTACTGGGTGCCCAGGAGGATATTTTTTAGCAAGATGTGTGCTTGGATCTGGTTCATGTCATGACCATAGAAAAAGTTATGCTGACATATTTAGCATGCTGACATACGTACCAGAGTAGAAGTGAAAGACATGGATCAGCTTGTATCAGTTTAAGCAGAATCACTACAAAATGAAGAGGTAACAATGTCCTCCACCTTTGCAAAAGTCTAAGGGTGTAAACTGTCCATAGTTACCCACAGCTATCAGCTGTGGTATCGTATTGATGTTATTACTACCTATTGCTCCATTTGTGCTCAGCAGGTGTGGAAAGAAGAGAGATTTTTAGCTCTGGTAGCTGGCAGAGTTTGACTTGCAACACCAGCAAAGCCTTCAGTGTTGGTGCTTCTTTTGCTCAGTTATTAGCAACACCAGTAGTCTAATCTTAAAGGTATAGGGCACAGTTCTGGCAGTTTAGTTGTCAAGGAGAGAGAAACAGTAACTTAATCATTGACAGCAGTTCCTTCATAGTAATTTTTTTTCTGACAGTCCATAAAGAAAAGGTGCAAGGATATCTTATTTAAAGCTGAAGCTAGTAAACCGAGATAGTAAAAATAAATTAACGGCAGAATTTACCTAGCAATGAAGTTCATTTTCTATTATTGAAAAAAATATATTGAAACAGATACAAAAGTTATGTACTTGGTATAGCATTTGCTGGAGTGAGATCTTTGGCCTACATTAGAAATCAAACTAAAAATCCTAAGTACTCCGTTTTCCTTAAAAGTATCCTTACCTGCCTTGAATTAATTTGTAGAATCTGTTAAATTTTCTACTAGTGCAATATCCTGTTTATATATGTAAGTATACGTTGAGGGAAAGGCAGAGGGAGGAGAAACATATCTCTATCCTAATATAGATGGATAACCTGTAATAGGATGTAATGTTTATCAAAGAAAATATCAATATTCCATCACACAAATAAGAGATTTTTTTCAAATATATTGAAGCTGTGCAATATGAGAAGGTGTAAATATTTCCCATAACTGCATGTATTAAGCTCATGTCCTAATTTTTTCATGAAGATTGAGTGAATTATTGTCTATACAATAAAGAATTCTATTTTCCCCCCAAGTTATTGCCATTCAGGACAACAGGTAATAAAGCATACATTGTTTATGATGAGTTGCATTCAAACTTGTCATCAAAAATAGAAGACTTTGATTTGATAATAATTTGTGACTCATAAGTAACAATAAATTAAATTTATGGAAAATAATCCTGCCCATAATGTAATGATAATGTTCCTGTCTCATTAAGTTTGGGACAATGCAGAACATTTCAGAGATTACAGTAATAATGTAATTTATTTGTGACACCTCAGATACGCTTGATTTAATTTATTAAAAAGAAAAACATAATTAGAAATTTTTCTAGGACTTGTGTAGATTTTTCTAATTTGCCTGATTTTGAAAGTTAAACAGTAGGTAGAATTATGAAATGGAGATGGGAGGAGGGAGAAGCCCATTCTTCATTGGGTGAAGTAGGATAAGTAAAGAAAAAAAAATCCTACTGGCATATCTTCCAGAAGCTTCATAAAATGCCATAATTCATTTTGAAGATAAATCACTTGCAAATACAAAGATCAGTTGAAGGTAACTGAATGTCTTGTGTTTCACTTTATTGCAGACTCCTTCATTAAACCTGCTGTAAGGATGTGCTGGCTTGGGGTAGGCTATCACATTAGATAACATCAAGTTATATGGTAAATCAGAGAGCACACAGAAGGATGACTACAAGCAGGCCTCATACTGTCTTCTAAATTGATCAAAATAACAATCCAATCTGATAATCTTGATTTATTTATATGTTCTCTTTAGCTTCAGAATAAAGTATCAAGGGATATGTTTATATTAGTATTTTGCACCAGATTACTCCGTCAACTTCTGAGATCCCACAGTTTTAACTTTATTTCCATTGCACAGTCCTAAAGAACTACATTTTACTTTTTTAAAAAATTAGTGCTGGAATTAATACAGTTACCACATTTTCATTCTCGTGGAAACTGACAGTGGTAAAAAAGGAAATAGAATGTAATAGTTCACTACTTTCTTATTTGATCTCCTCCTTTCATACCATATTCAGACTTCTGCTGGTGGAAAAAATGTTGCATTTGGAAGGACACGCTTTCATTCAGGACCCATCATTTCTCAACATTCACGCATACATACAAACATATGCATATGCATATATAAAAATATAGATAATGTTCCTTTTACTAGGAGATCGTTAGTACCATGGAGAAGTTTATTGCAAAATGTGATACTGGTTTTAGAGTGTGCTAACATTAATGTTAAGCTGATTCTGAAATTTATGATAGCTAAGCCAACAAGATAAGAATTTATAACAGAATAGTGTAATTAACATGGGGCGCCTTTAGTGTAGGACTGATATTTTGATTTCTTAGGTCCTGGAAGAACACTCTCAAAAGCATGAAGAGTTTTCCTTTAAAGTTTTGCTGTGCCCTTAGAGAAATGTGTCATAGTCTTTATAATAAATTTTTGTCTGTCACCTTGAAAATCACTGAAATGCTATATTTAAAAATAAATAAAGCAATGTGTGGTTCTCTAGTTCTTGTCCAACACGACAGGACAAAGCAGCATAAACAGTGGGCAAGAGGAAGATTATTATGAAGCAATGCAAAATTGATCAGCACAGTTTGTTGTCCAAGATGGATGAAATGCTAAAAGTGGATCAATAGTTTAAATAATGAAAACTAAATTATGTGTTTAAAAATCTTTGTTTTACTGGTTTGCTGTGAGTAATGCAAGTAAGGACTTGCTGAAATATATACCTCTGTCTTGATTATGGTCCTTTAAATTAACAGTATTGCAGCTGGTGTCAAGAGGAAAATGATGGTTGAACAGACTCTGCCAGAGACGAAGTAAAGCCCTAAATCCAAGCTGAAATTAATAGTCCTCTGGTGAGACTGTATTTTTTGTCAGAGCCAGTTGTTGGAAATGTGATTCAAAATTCAATTGAAGAAAAGATGCTTTCCTTCTGAAAAGGGTAGATTTATATTTCTTAATTGACAGAAAAAAAAATATCCTGTTCCCAGGGAAAGGCATCAAATTTATTCAGAAAAAAAGGATCATAAATTGATAGTCTCCTAATCAATCAAAAGATTGCAAACTAAAGCTTTCTTAATATCTATTTCAATCCAGTACTTTTCTTGCCCAGCCACTTTCTGTTTTGCTCATCATCTGGAAATTTAAAAAGATGCTCTTATGGCTCAAGGTTTTATAACATGATAGTCTTGGAAAATATATTCTGCTATGGATTTTGGCAGAACAAGTGACAGGAGTCTATGTAAAAGATGAATGTCTAACATCAGATGCAAAATTGTAGCGTTGCCTGTACAGCTGCAACTGTCCAGCAACAAGCAGAGTTAACTGATTTAGTGAAAGGAGGGGTGGCTTTTAATAAAGAAAGTAGTCATCATCCATCATAAATTCTGCAAGCTAAGGTGGAACCCATAACTTTCTGATTAACATTTAGTTAGACACTCTTTTTTATTTCATAAATATATGGCTGTGATTTTTAAAGGCTACGGCATGCAGTTTCCCAGAACTAGAAAAGCCTGGAGACAGTAAGCAAGCCTCCTCATCCTCCGTTAAAATAGTCTCCAAGCTCAGAAATGTCCAAAAGAGATTAACTGGTTAGGACTGATGTTCTGATTGTCCCCACCCGGCAGCCAAGACTCTGTGCATCAGCTGCTGGAACCAGCAGCCTTTTCTGTAAAGAGTGGAGATAGGCAAAACCTCAGGCAGCCGTGGGTTAGGGAGAGGGGCAGCCTGCCAGAAAAATATTCTTCCTCCTGTGCCCAGAAGATCATAGTGCCTTTTTCAATTAATTACGAGAAAACAGAATCACCAGCGTTCCTCTGCCTTTCCTGCTGTGTAATCCTACCATAATCCCAGTTTTTACCACTGCCACATGGGCAATGCAGAACAACAGCAGGCAGCTTTGTTTTTGAAATACCTTAGTCCGTTTAACTGCAGCTTACCCTTCTCGGGCATCGTTGCCAAGTGGACGTTCTCTGAGATACTGATACAGGCCATATTCATATACTTCATCATACAGTGGAAACTTTTCACTTGCACTCTAGTCTTCCTGATTATGCATTTGTCTTCTTAGGAGTTTTACCACAGGTAAAATATCTTCTCTCCAGCAAGCTCATCTTTCTTTGTCTCCCTGCTGACCCGTGCTATTGAGGGACAATGTCAGCTCTCTAGAGCTGGTACTGTTTTGAAATAGTATAGTAAGTCAGGCACTGGGAACGGACCTTCATACATTCACATACAGACCTACTGTAAGCATATGAATGGTATTACAGTAAATAATTCCCTTCCTTATAGTTTCTCTATTAAATGTTTACTTATAAACCTATTATAACAGAAAAACCTATTAAGGCATAAAACAAAACCACGTACTGAGGTTATAAGCAATATCTAGCATGCCTTATTAAGAAGAGGCAATCCCTTATGCTCTTTCTGTCACCAAGGTATCACAAAGACATTGAGAAAAATTGTAGGAGACTGGTAGAAGTTTCCAGGCCCTCACAAGACTGTATCATATTATAAGGTGCTTCTGTCCTTTTGCTATTGAATTGTCCAGACTCTCCTCTTAGCAAAGCTCTCCAGTTTCCACTCATGTTAGATTTGTCTGGGCCTAGAAGGACTAGATTCTTCTTCCTCATCACTAGCTGCAGAATACACTCCTGCAGCCCCAGACAACAGTCTCCTTTCTCTGTTTTCCTCTCCTCATTGGTTCTAAGAATTTCAGAGATTATTTTTGAGGCTAATAGTTACTACTTGTCAGTGTGGGAAAGCCAACAGTTTGTTCTTTTTCTCTTGATGGTCTTTTTCCTCTTTTGAAATATACAAATATGTTTAATGTAATATAATATGTAATCACAAAGGGGCAAACAGACACTTGTGGGACAGTTGCACAGCTAGAGTACAGGAAAATGTGTGCAAGTAGGAAAAGTATGTGGGAAATAACAACAAAGGATGTTAAACAAGCCGGAAAGATGCTCGAAGAAACCAAAGTAATCCACAGAACAAGCAAGACAGTGACTTGCAGAAACAGAATAAGTCCCAGTTCCGGACACAATATGAATTATGTGAGGAGTATATGAGATCATTTTCCTTCTGGGAAGGGAAATGAGGAGTGTAAACCCATCAACGATGAGAGAGGAATGATGAGAAAGAAAGGAAACACACACGTAGTGTTTAGCTTCCTTCATGAAAGAGCTCTCAAACCCAATCACCTTCACCTTGACTAAGAACATCAAAGACTGTAGGCATCAGTGCTATGTGACATCCCCTCCATGGTGCTGTTAGGTATTGCAGTATGCTATTATCCTACACTTGCAGGTAATGTAGGATAAGATTGTTAAGGAATAATTGTGTGAATATCCAGTGATAATGACTGATAATGAGCAAGAACTATTGGCAAAGTGTGCTGTTAATTAATGTCATTCTGGAAAAGTGTTGTTCTGAAGTTTTTTAAACACCCATCACAGTGGTCTCTAATTCCCTGCGTATTCCTGTATATACACCCAGTTGCAAGTCTTAAAACGTTTGAGAGCTGTTCACCAGTATTAGACTGTAATGGGTTTACGTGGCAAGGTTTTGGTAGTGGGGGGGCCCACAGGGGTGGCTTCTTTAAAAGTTGCTAGAAGCTTCCCTGTGTTCGATACAGCCAATGCCAGCTGCCTTTAAGAACGGACCCTGCCACTGGCCAAGGCCGAGCCAATCAGCGATGATGGTATAGCGCCTCTGTGATAACATATTTGAGAAGGAAAAGTGCTGGGGCGCAGAAGCCGCAGCCGGAGAGGAGTGAGAACATGTGAGAGAAACATCTCCGCAGACCCCCAGG
>JAVKLA010000027.1:23797940-23810557 GCA_034782735.1 Sagittarius serpentarius | reverse complement strand
CTGTTTAATTAAGGAGGGGGAGTGAGAGAGCGGCTTTGGTGGGTACCTGGCGTCCAGCCAGGGTCAACCCATCACATAGACTTCTGAGGGAACTGTATTATCTTTAGTTTTTCCAGAGTTAGATGACTATATGGCAACCGACATTTTGACCAACAGCAGGAAGTGAATGAGAAAACTTTCAGAGCTAAAAGAGTGAATACGAATGGCTTGCTGTAGGGAGCTAGGACCTAGTGCTAAGCTCATATCCTTTGTAAATCAGCCAAGGAAGGGGACATAGCACACACAAGGGAATTCAAGTTATACTGTTCTTAACTCTGCTACTGATTAGCTACATGGCTTGATTTAATTCATTTAACTTCTTGTTTTTTGTAAAGCAGGCTTATTTCATCTGTAAAATCAGTATTTTGCTTAGCCTGCCTTAAAGATAGACATTTTTTAGTTAAAAAATAGATTTTGATCTGAGATATGTTTTCAGATCATCAGGTGTAGCAGCTTACCAATGCCCGTTTCTGAAAGAATCCCCAAATGCTTTACAAGGAGTAATAAAGTTGTAACATAATAATTGATTAATCCAAAACCTGAAATACTGTCTAGTAAAACATGGTGCTTACATAATGATGCATAACATTTCTGCAGAGTAACTTAGGAAAAAAATAGACCCAGATGAGTATTTCCTTATCTGTTCCTCAGGAACTGTGAAATCTGGTTGCTTAGCTAGTTGGATCAACATTGTCAGTCTGTCAATACTATGAACTTGCTGAAGTCATGGAGACATTTGCTACTGATTGTGACAGGACCAAGATCTGGTCTAATTACAGACAAGTAAGGCTTGGATCTGATTGCTTCCTGTCTATGAACAACTTTATAAGATCATTGGCAAAAAAGGTTTCCTGCTTATAAAATTCATTCAAAAATGTTTGCTTTCCCCCCCGCCCTTCTCTCTTAGAATTCTCTTATTTCTTTAAAGTTTATAATCTCTTTCTAGGGATTTTGTTTGTGCTAGGGAAAGCATTACAGAACTGGATTTGAGACAAGGCCAAAAGCAGCATTTTGGACCACTAGATCAGTTTCAGTTGAGAGAAATAATTATTCCCAAGTAATGTTTTAGGCCTCTTTTGAGAATATCTTGTCATCACACTTCACAGGAGCTAGAAAAAATCTCATTCAATAAATGTAACTGTTGAATCAGGAGTCAGCCCTGGAAATCTTACCTGGAGTAAAGAGAACAGCACTGTACACAGTACTCATTCCTAGCCCTAAAAGAAGAGAAAAACATCTACCGGAGTCTGTCCTCATGTTTGGAAGGCTGAAACAATTCTTGAAGATGAAATAAATGACAAGAATTTCCATAGAAAATTTTACTCTGTTTTAAACTTCTTAATTTTACAAACACTTGGTAGGCAGTCTTTCACCAAGTAAAAAACTGGCTTTCATAGCAGTTATTAACCACATGGTAAACAGACTGACCATTTCCCCACACTGCTTGGGACCTTGCTATCTTGAGGTTTTTCTCGTCAGTCTGGTAATGAAGCTATGGAGAAGGACAGCAGGCAGACTACCTGTTACTGTGCCGATAGTTTCCCTTCTCTTGAAACAAGTTTCTGATAATCTGCTTATACCCTCAATATATCACTACATTTTTTTAAATGTTTCCCTTGTTTAGGATGAAAAAAAATTATATGTATAAAATATATAAACTAATATGTTTAAATATATATTATTTAAATTATTTTATATTATATTATTTAAATATAATAAAATATTATTTATATTTATTTACATCTCCTTCTGTCCAGTGAAAAGTTTTTCATTTGTTTGCAACTTTTATCTATAAAAGATACCTATTTCTTTTTGAAAGAGCTGACATTTTATGGACATGCTTTATTTGTACCCAGGATGCTTAAAATTTCTCTAATATTGTAAATGATTGCAGCAGAGACTGCATTAAGACTGCTTCCAGTCAGTGTCCATAATAGGTATTACAAATGCCATAATATTAACAGTAAAGATAGCAATAGCAGTTCTACTGTCCAAGCTTCAGATCCTCATTTGCTACACACAAGAAGAAGCAGCAGTACCTAAATTAACATCTTTTATGTGAGTCTAATCAAGGTGTCATGATTGTTTGTCTCCATTGGCTGTGTAGGTTATATGGTACATGTATGTATCTGTGTAATATTCTCAATCACTTTCAACTTAAATTTACTTTATTATCTGTGGATTTCACAAACCTACTCACATCAGCACTGTGAAATAGAAAAAGATAATTTCTCGTTTTTTACAGACAGGCAACTGAAGAACTGATGACTTGAATGGAATTTGTTCACGTCAATGTATAGATTGTCATGACTTGAGTAGGCTTCTAATCACCCCCAAAGAGTTTAAATATTCAGAATCCTACTGGTTGCCTATGTCAGATCTAGAAATTAAACCCAAGTAGATGAGCCAAGTTTCTTCTTCTTTCTGACACAACAGCTCCTAAGTGAAACTTACTAAAACCAATATGAAATTTTACTTGAGTAAAAGTTATTTTTCTATTTGTTTATTTATGCTAGAATTGTAAACTGTAGTGAATATATGCAGAATCTGAGCTCTCCTGTGACAGGGAAATATAAAGACTTTTAAAAAAGGAAAACTCTCTACGTACACCTGTTTTTTAAATGATCACACAGTGGAGCAGCATACTTTTTATTTTACCTTGCTTAAATGTGCAAATGAAGCCCTGTATCCTTGTCACTCTATGAGAGAATAAGTGAATATGACATACATCTAAGCAATTACACTTGTAAAACACCCTTATGTGTGAAAATGTGATAATAGCTAAGATTCATTACAACAGACTTGCTACTTGCGGCCTGGCTTTGGAGCTACCTTTAATGATGGGATGACCTCATCAATTCTAATAACTTTATAATAGCTAAGGGTTGTATTTTACCAGTGTTTAATATAAGCTATAAATAAAATACATCTTTCATCTACTTTGAAAGTGGGCCGTGAAGCAAAGGTGAATTCCAGGCAATAAAGAGAACCAACATGTCAGGTAAGTATATGCAATACTTTTCATCTGTGTGAGCTTGTTGGTTTTGTCCAAAGATTTATTCCTGTTACCGTTACCTATTCCTGCGGTTGCAGAATACTGGTGGTGTAGGTATTAAAGCTTAAGAGGACACTCTTTGTTTTATATACAATGGGTATTTTACCAATGGTAAATGATCACTCAAGTATATTTTCTTAACTTATGCAGATATTTTTCTAGCATTCCTATGGTCATTGTAGCATATAGCCTACCGATATACTGTCTGAGTACAAAATTAGACTTTGTTTTAACAAAGTTCAGTGTGAAATAAAACACGCTGCCCTATACCAAGGCTGAATTTGTCCTACTTTCTATTTATGGATGGAGAGGGAGATAAAAGTTACCGTGTAACCTGAGCACACCAGACTTCCCTAAGAGTTCATTGTGCTGATGTATTTAAAAGTTTTTTTTAATAGGAATGGAAAAGCAATTCGATTTTCTCACTAGTCAGTGTTTTAAATAGATGTAGGAACATCTGTTCTCTGCTTTCTAGCATGTTCAGCTAGGTTTAAGTTCAAACAGGTGTTCTTACATGATCCATTTCTTGGTACTGAAAAGAACGCAAATGAGTAGATCTCAGGTTTTGTAGTCCACATTTCATACCTTCTTCTTCATTTTTCCTATGTTACTTTGATACTTCTGTGCACATTTATTTGACGGCTATGCATATGTATGGCAGATTTATTAAGTTGTGCATGTGAATTTTAACAAAGTGGTAGGTATGTATTGCATTATTTGCATATGCAAGCAATGTAAGCTTGGTGATGAAGTCAGTAGTGTACTGTAGGCCTACAGTTAAATTATAAAAGATACAAAAAGTACACAACCACTCAAATTTCTTTTTTAAATGCAGAATCTTCACCTGACCCCATTCATTGCATGCACATGCATTACCCACAGTAAATTCCCTGCATGAGCTTTGCTTCTGTACAAATATTCGTTGTCTGTGTTACAGTAGTGCCTAAAGGTTCATATACAATTGCAACCCAAATTATTTTAGGTAAATTGAATCAAGGGTCTGTGAGATTAAAATCTCTGGTATGAAAATGGTTCTGACTCACTCCCTTATATAAGGTGCTCAGTCCAGCACTTACTCTGCTTCTTGGACGGGGTTCAGGCTGAGCTTCCTGCTGGGGTGGTTTCACTACCACTGGCATCTGCGTGGTCTGCCTGGGAAAAAGCAGCCAGCAGGACAGGAACATGTGTGACAGTGCAGGTGGGTGGGACGCCAAACTGCCTGAGAGGGCATTTCACCCCAGAATCATAATGCTGAAGAGGAGGCTGACCATCAGTTGGGTTAAAAACAATCCAAGGACCTACAGAGACTTTTGAAACAGAGGAGTCAGCAAAAACAAGCAAAACACAAGGATTTGTAATGGGTGGGAGAATACAAGAGTAAGGGAGCAAGGAGGTTGGTGTGACCCTGCCAGATGTGGCCCCACAGCGCTGTGGGCTCTGCCTGGGCCTGGCAGCACAGCCCCACCGTGGGCATCCCCAGCCACTGCCTCGGCTACCCCACATCCAGCACAGGGGCACCTCAGGACCCGCACCCTGGGGATGCGGGGTCACCTCCGGGGGTCTGTCACCCACCCCTGGGTGGGCAGCCAGAGCACTCAGGTCTTCTAGAGCAGGTGTGTGCCGGCAGGGTGTCCCACATGCCCAGATGATGGGGGGTCTGCACCCCCCCATGGCTTATGGTTGGGGGGGAGCACCTCTTTGGGATTAGGAATAGAAGGGCTTTTAGAAATTTATGTGGATAACATTTTGCAACTGTCTGGTAATGTGGCATATCTGTTGCATTGCTGATATTGACCCTAAATTTATAGTTCACTGATGGTTGATTAATTGCATGTTGATAATAAATCAGTAAACCACTTTCATCCTTGGATCTGTGTGGATCGGACATTTTTTCCCAGTGACAGTGTTCAAGCTATCTGGCTTAAGACTAGCTTGCATGAATCATCCTAGTTGTGGAAGTATCCCAGCTGCATTGCAGATATTTCTAGTTGGAGGGACTAGAAATACAGTATCACCAAAATTAAAACAAGGCAAATATTTGCAATTTATGCTTATATTAATTTATATAAAATATGGCATATAGAGACTAAAGTGTGGAAATATGTATTATAGAGAGTTTATTAGTATTTATCTAAGATGACTTTGGTAATTTGATTTGTTTCTTCAGACATAAGGAATATGGATATTCCATAGTTACACTGTATAGCCCTATATGTCACACAAGAAGATGCATTTCCCCTCAATGAGGTTGGTATTTTGAAGACAGTTAAGAATTATTGATGCACAAATCCAGTTCAGTCTGTTAGACTTGTGCATTTGTATCTCCTTAAGTTCAAGAATTAAAAAAATATGTACACTGTGCTAAAGGACTTATTTTATAAAAAAATGCAATGGGAAATCCAAAGCAGATGGCTAAATTCATGCATCTCCTGTGGTTAAGTCCTTGAAACCTACTGAGGATTCAGCCTAATGAAGACTGGCAGTGTCACATTGTCATGCTCCTCTTCTCTACTCTCTCATCATTGTTGTTTTTAACATTTTTATGACATATTAACACTTGTTCACTTGCCAGAATGTTCTTTTGAACTTTAAGTTGAAGAGATCCTGAAGCTGGTATCCTGAAGAATGAAGTTTCACTCCAGCTTGTGGATACAAGAGAGACAGTGATGTCATGAAAAGAGAGGGGCAGAAGCAAAACTGTCAAGTTTTTGTGTTCTGGTTTAAACACGCTGCATTATTTACAATACTTTAGTAATGTAATTTAGCTTGGAACATGATTAAAATTAAACTGTGTGTTTTAAATAAAAACTTAGGTTTTGGTCATGTTCCAAACAAAACTACATCAATAGGGTGCTGTAAATACTGCAGTGAATTTTAAAGGAGGCACTAAAACCTGATGGCTTTTTCTTCTGCTCTGCTCTGAGCTGTGCTTCTCTCACCTCCTATAGCATCCTGGATTCTCTCAGCCTCAAGGTCACAGTCTGGATGAGAATAATGACATTTCAAAAGAGTTAATTGGTGGCAAAAAAATTGTTAACAAGACTATTGAGGAAATGAACTATGAAAAAGCTCTTCTCTGTTGTTTGAAATACTGAATTCCAAAGGTTCTTAGGGAGTTTTTGTACAGGGTGTCAGGTAATTTCCATTGGAACTGATTGGAATTTTGTCAAATTGTTGGTTTTGAAAGTGCCAATTTGTGACGTCACAGCAAAAGACCACAAAAAATAAAACAGAGTTATATTAACATATATATGTATTTCTCAGGACAGCTGGAAGGCTGCTGGTCAGGCAGTCACCTGGATATGCACGTATTTCGGTATGAATAGTTACTTGCCAGATTCCTTTATCAACTGCATAGACCTGGGATGAGCTTTACTTTCTGTCTTCACGTTTGTGTACCTTCTCTCTCCTTCCGTCTGTCCTCACTCCTATGCTCCTCTGCAGTTTTTCTCCTGTTGTTTTATGTGAAAATCTTTGCTAGTTTATTTCATATTATGAGGACATGTACTGATCATGAGAAATGTACTGATACTGACTTTTTCTCATCACCTTGGGCAAGAATAACTTGGAATAATGGTTCTAAGCATTCATCTTTCTGAAGATTACTGAAATTTATAACTTATTCATTGAAAGGGTGTTCCCAAATATAATTATTTTCATATCACCATTAGAGAAGAGGCTTATATTATTTTTCTCATCTCACTTTAATATGAAACAACCTCTATCTTTTCAAAAATTATTACTATACAACGGTTATATTATACTTCTTAATTTTGTGAAATTGTGATTGAATTTGGAAATTGTCAAAGCTGTTGTTAAAATGTGAAAATAATATAAAGTCACTGGACTAAAGGCAATTTTGTTATAACACTTTAAAAAAAAATTTATTAAATACTTCATACACAATGAAACCTCATATCTAGATGGGTCTTAAAATGTACAAAGTATGATGTTATTTCACTTAATTCTTTATAACATTTAAGTAAAATAAAACAAAACAAAACAAATCTCCATCTATTTCTTAGCACTTCATATTAGTAAATCAGAGTGTGCATTGACCAAAGTTGTATCCTTTCCAGTCCTTTTCCTTTCCTTCTCCTCTGGCGTCTCATAGTATAAGTTCAAGAAAAATTGGTCTGGCTGCAAGGCAATGAACATTAACAAGAGATTTGTTTTAGCTCACTTATCTCAAAACCTTCCAAATGCTGACATTTCCTCAGTTTCAAGTGGTGTTCAGAGTTAAGTTAGCTTTATGAATTGCATTAAAAGGTTGGCTAAAAACTGTTGTTAGTAGAAGGTCACATTTCTTTTGTAGGCATTCAATAGTATTATAATAGTTACAATTCAGGGATGGTTTCTAAAGCAAATTGTTATGGTCAAAAGCAAATGGTATAGCCATTACAGAAAAAAGCAAATTATTTCTTTTTGCACATAATCTGAGGGCCAAGCTCTCAATTTGACATAAATGCAAGATCTTAAATAAAGGTGCGGAGATTAATTCCATCTGATGACCTAATCAAATTTATATTTGTGGGTTTTGGCAGTGGCACAGGGCATTATAATATACTGGTGCAGCATGCTGTGCAGCTCTTAACACACAGAGTGAGCACTTAACTGCTACCAATAAAACAGCCTGATCTAGGTAAACAAGTGGTATAAATGGGATAGTCACAGGGCTACCTGAAATTATTTTCTACTCTGAAAATGAGTGTATTTCAATGAAATATTAATAACATTTTGTCCTTCTTTTTAAAATATGACCCACATATGACAAATACTTCCACAGACTAATGCTAAGGACAAGAATGATTTACAAAAAAAGAATAAAAGCCATGTCTTTCCCCCACCCACTGCAGCTCATTTTAAGCAAAAGCTGTAGGTGGTAAATTGTCACATGTAGATTTTTTTCATCAGTAAGAACTGCTTTGTTCTGATTAACATGTTATAGATAATAAAAATATGGCAGTGACATGAAAAATGTGCATTGTAAAGTCTACTGTTCTAGTACAGTTTTAACAAGTAGTACTTGAGTATTTATTTTCCTTTTTACATGCTTTGTGGTGAAACCAGAATCTTTTATACCTCCAGTAAAACAAACAAACAAACAAAACAAAACCAGAAGCAAAACCAGAACCCCCCAAACCAACACATTTTTTACTCACTGTGCATACTCTGCAGAGAACAGACTGCAATCTGGTCATAAAAGATGCAGCAGAATAGAGTAACTTCAGTGGCTGAAAAGAATTATTTTGATTTTAAGAACTCTGTTGGAAGCTAAAACAATAGACTCGGTAACTCAATAGAAAAATAATTAAAATGGCTGTCATTTACACAGACCATTTTATGCGAAGATGAAGGTTATTTTCCTCTTTGTCAGTACCACTGCACCAGTGGGGGGGAGCGGCTGGCCCTGGTGCCTGTGGCAATTGCCAAACTGTGGCAAGGGGTGGCCAGCAGTGCTTACCGGTGTGCGTGGAGGGAACCAGCTGCTGCAAGCTCCAGCAGCTGCTGCAGCAGACCTTGATGCTGGTTATTTGGAAACATTATCGTTCTACCAAGTAGTTGGACACTTTTAGCCAGAACCAAGCCAAATACTACCGTCTTTACGAAATCTATGTTCTAAAATCAGTCTTGTTTCCAGGAAGAACTGTCTTCAGCTCGGATGTCTGTCCCCCCTGAACGTAGCTGACTATCTATGTTCAACAAGCAACTGTCTTTAATTTGGCTGTCATTCTAGAGGTTTTATTCTTTAAATAAGTGGATTGTCTTGGTGATTTCCATGTCTGGACTGCAATACCTGGGTTGATATGGGTGTATTTTTTTCACATTTTGATTATTCAGTACAAAAAAGGGGAATTACTTCACTGTTGAATTATTACAAATTTTGCCAGTCTCTCATTATGGACTGAAGTGAATAGTAGTGAATGTCATTGATTTGCCTGGGTCTGAGGGAGGTTCCTTTGTTTAAGGAGAAAAAGAAAAATTAAGAGTAAGAAAGAAAGCATGCATATTTTAAAGGCCATCGTTAATCTCAGGCAACTTCAACTGTCTAAAAATTAGGCAAAGAGTCTCCATTGGTTTATTTGCCATGTCAGGTTAATGCAGAGAACCTCTAGGCACTTCCGAAAGATATACGCATTTGCTGTCCTGGCTTGCAATGACTCATCCTCTGGAATTGCCTATTTTCTGTTATGTCTGTAAAGAGAGACTAAACTTCCAACTTAAATTAAACCAAATTTTGGATAGCCAGATGGTGAAGTAAATCCCATCCTCTGAGTGAGAATATTAGCAGATATGCATTCACATGTGAATAGCCACTCTGGCTTCAAATTGTTTGCTATCAGGACTATTTTATACTTCGTGTTAGCTTAAACACTTCATTTCTGATAAAATGGATAATAAACATAAATAAACTGCTGCACATTATTTTTTTCATTTTATAGGACATATAACACCTGCAGTTTTGAATAAGGGCTGCCACATATTATTCCTCCCGTAAGTAAATTATTTAAGAATCCCTTGACTATCCTACATGAAAGTTTGACTCCAACAGGTGGGATGATAGTAAATATCATATCAACATTGAAAATGATACCAGGGTAAGAAAAAGTTATCAACATATGCAAATATAGTGACTCCAAATTATTCACTGCCGTAAAGTCATCCCTGCTCTGTATTATAAACCTCAAGAAGAAGGTTGTCTTATTTATGCAATTGGAAATACAATTTTCCCCATATGCACAAAAAATAGCTCAGTGACAAGAGCTTCCCTTTTGCTAACTTCTCTGAAAATTTCTTTTAATTAAATTGGGTACTGAAAAAAGGCTATTGTGACTAAAAACTTGATTAAAAATTATATATGCAAGCACATAAAACATAAGCATAAATTTAGTTCTAAAACTTGTGTACTAAACAGGAGAGGGGTATGGGGTGACCTTGGCCCTAGACTAAATGGTGTGGACTGGCTTACAGCCCCGCTGATTAGGTCTGGTTGTCTTTTTAGTGGACTGGTCGCATGCACAACATAGAAATTGTTCTGGTCTTTTCTCTGTGACCTTCACACACAATTTCAGTGGTTTCGACATGTTTTTCTCTGCTCAAATTATTTGAAGCAACGGAAACTCTATACTGCAGTTTTTATAGTCTGAAATTATAGTGCCTGTATTTGGCTCCGTGGAATGGCAGGAAAACAGGTGGAGCATTTGGATGTGTAAATGCTGCTGTGTGAACTGGAGGGAGCCAAACCTGGCTCAGCCTCATGCTGGCTGCTCTTTGGGAGGGATTCATGCTGAAAACCTCCTAAGCAATGTTCATGTCTCATCACTGAGAATGCAAGCTGAAGTGGTCTAAAACACAGCTAGCAGTCCAGCAGCATGAAAAGCCAAAAGCGCAAGTTATTCATTGCCTTTTTGTCTTTAGCAGTGTAAACATACTTAGTTCAGTTCTCCTAGAGCTTAGAGAAACAAACATTCATTGGTCCATGAAATTTCAGAGTTTTTTTCCATTTGGTGCTTGGGGCTTCACCATCACAAGGAGACAATGAGACAGGTCTGAGCAAGTTCTTGGTCATTCCTCAGCATCACACTTTTCTGCAGGAGTTCCCAGACAATGTCTGTGCATATTAAAAAACCCCAGACAAAACCAAAACCACTTTCCCTGCAGGCTACACAACATCCTCGGTTAAAGCACATTTAAAAGCTCTCGTGTTTGCACAGCATGTCTACCAAGCCTTGGTTAGAAGTTAGCCAAAACCACCATTACATAGAAATGTTACATACAATTTTTAAGCAGAATGTGACACTTAAATTGCCTACAATAAAGTTTAAAAGAATGTCTTTTGCCTAGCATTGGGCAAACTGTTGACATAAGCTGCTAAGCTGCTATTATGACATTTATCATATGGTTATGTCCAAAACTAAGTTTGCTTTATTTTAGTTCATATTTAGATCATTCAAAATGACAGGTACTGTTCAATTTTAAAACAAACCTTGTCCTTAAAGGTACATTGGCTTTGCTTAATGCAAGCAAATTCCAAAAGATAAAGCAAATAACTTAAGCAGGGAAATATTCAATTGTATGTGCCTACATTTAGAAGGTCTTAGATAAAATATTTTTTACTTCTGCCTTCAAAATGATAACTTCTTTTCAAGATCTGATTCACCTTTGCAGGTAAGCTGGACATTGTGCCTGTCAAAGGTGTACCTAAGACCTGGGTGTGCTGAAGACTGTTTGAGTATCATAAAACAAACAAACAAACAAAAACCCAGACCTGAAATAAGACTTACCTTAGACATGTACTGATAAACATATACTGATAAGTATACAGATATGAGCCAACTGTTGTACTAACACAAACAGCAAACAGTTAATTTGTGCTAAAGGCCACATCGCTCACTGGGGAAATGAGCAAGAGTGCAGCTAAGTCCGAAGGCTCTCATTGCTTTTTCTCTGATGACCCTTCCTGACTCAACTTTCTGCTACTTCTTAGGGCAGATAGAATATTGATGTTTGTTCTTACATGTCTGTTACACCACAAACTCTTCTTATGACACAAACTCTTCTTATGACACCACAGTCCAACAAATGTTGTTAGGGCTTCAGCTATTTGAACCTCTGTTCTTCTGAGGAAAGACAAGGCAGGTAGTCATTCACGACATTTCTGTCTTACTCGGTTCTCAGCCTCAATGTCAATTTGCACAACTAACGGTGAGCTTCTTATATCCAACAGGACCCGTATAACCGCACTGCAAACTATATTTCTCTAGCTTTTCACTCCCCAAACAGTGTGTGCCAGCAGTCAGTCTAATATGCCTTAAGTCAGAGAACAAAATCTAGTAAATAATCAGCTACTCCTTCCCAAATGAATGTGGAAGCATTTGTTTCAAAATAGACACATAAAACTGTACATGTAGGTGTATACATGCATACGCATGTGTGCTTGATAATTAATTTCTCACTACAATCACTGTTTAGGCAACTGAATTGAGATCTTGATCAACACAGTTAATAGCGTCGAGAGACTGCCTTGGCTAACCAGCCCCCTGAAGCACAACTTAATGTTCTCAGTCTGTGTACAGTACCAATGGATATCCAAGACATCTTTATGGAGCTGGCAGGTATATCTATGTATGAATCTATGCCTCAGAGCATAGATGACCCCAGGATGTCTCACACGTCACTAGATGTTTATGTTTAGGTAACAGGTTCAAGTCTTATTTCAGAGTGAGCTTTAGGTTCTGCTTTTGATTGAGCTAAGTCATCCCCCAGCTTCCATCGCCTGCAGGCTCTGTATTTAGTGACAATACTGAGTCTTGGTACTGACCTCTGTGGACTACAGAGGGTGTTCAGATATGTAGCATACAGGTTGACATAGAATCGTAGAATCATAGAATTGCCTGGACTGGAAAAGACCTATAAGATCATCTAGTCCAATCGTTAACCTAGCACTGACAAGACCCCCACCAAACCATGTCCCTAAGCACTACATCTACATGACTTTTAAAAACATCCAGGGATGGGGCCT
>JAVKLA010000027.1:23778135-23796425 GCA_034782735.1 Sagittarius serpentarius | reverse complement strand
CAGACCCCTCACCAGCTTCGTTGCCCGTCTTTGGACACGCTCCAGCACCTCAATGTCCTTCTTGTGGTGAGGGGCCCCAAACTGAACACAGTACTCAAGATGCGGCCTCACCAGTGCCGAGTACAGGGGTAAAATCACTTCCCTGGTCCATGTTATCCAGACATCCAAAATTCAGGTGTCTTAACAAACAAATGGAAAGCCTCAGGGATTATTTTCCACTTTGGAATCACTGAGAAACATATTGGCAGGACTGAAGATGCAGATCTCTTCTGGTATGTTATGGGTCCTAATAAATCAGAATTACTAATACTATTAATGTAATAGTGCTCTGCCAGACAGATAAGACTCACAGCATGGTTAAGACTGCTGACGTAATACCATTCCAAGACAGAGAGTTTTTTATCTATTTATGTATTTATATTGGAGCCAAATGTGTCAGACTTTCGACGAGGTGATTAAGTTGTAATAGAGGAATCTAAGAAAAATACCTCCATGAAATTTCAAACACTGTATTCCAAAAAATCATCACAAACACTTAAAGCTTTTTATTAATCTGTTAGGCAACTGGATCTCTCTCTCCATAAAAAGAGAATCCAGCACCAGCTTTCAATCACATTAATAAACACTTCAGGGGAAGAACCGTGCAATGGCAGTATTGCTATTCTATAGGTGATGAGTACAGTCAGACTAACACAGTCCCGTGTCTAGTCAAAACATACTGCTTCAAAGAACAAAATTTTCTTCAGTACAGAAGACAAGTTGAGAACATGAAAGTGGGACATTTGTCAAAGGTAAATCATTCGGACTATCCATGACAGGATTTATATGATACAAATATCAATTATATGAATTGCATGTCACACCCACTAAAACATTAAAATAATATGTAGCTATCAGATTTCATTAACTCCTACAAGATTTTGGATTAGTGTACAGAGTTCAAACTCCTAGCTGTATGGTCTGGGCACAAGTTAGAGAGTTAGTGTGAGCACAATTTGACCTTAAATTATTTTTCTGCTCTTTTACATTCTTGAGTTGTTTGAGAGCAGCAAATTAGGCAGCCTAAAAATCAAATTATAATTCCAATAAGAAAGTAGTAGGAATGAAATTAAATGGGAGAAAATGTTTTTTCTTAGCCATTCATCGAAGTTGTTAGTGTTTGCTCAGGAGCAAGTCTTAGCAAAACATTTTTTATTTTATAATTTATATTTTATTTCTGTTTTAACTATTTTCCATAGAAACATTATTTTTCATAAAATGTTGACTGAGAAAGTCCGGAATGAAATTTTGATAAAAATTGTTATAAAACTTCCTTAAGCACACAAATAATCCAGCAATTAGGACATGAGGCAGAAATGTGGCACACGCTGTTTCATATCCTGTTGTTCAAGGATTCTGAATAAGAAGAACAGGATGATCGACTTGTGTTTCCTGGCTTAATTTACCAAATTATGTAAAGAATTAAATTTTAAGGAAGGGACAGAAAACTGACTATTGAATCCCCTAACCAAGCTGAAGAAACACATGCTTGCAAGGCTAAATAAGAATTTTTTAGCTTGGAAAGTACAACAGAGATCTATGAAATAACTTGTGATATAGGGAAGTGGTAGGGGGAATGATTTTGTGTTTTTCTTCAGAATGCAGTCTCTTTCATGTGTGTAGAAATGATGTCACAGCAAAAAGTCTGAGGTCAATCAAAGAGACTTCAGAGCCTTGGGAAGAATGCTAAAAAATTCAGAAGCACAGGTAGTGTTTTCCTCAATCCTCCTAGTAAAGGGGGGAGACTTCAAAAGAAACAGTCGAGTCCAGGATATCAATACCTGGCTCCAGGACTGGTGCCTGTGCCAAAACTTTTGATTTTTAAACAATGGGAGAGCTTTCGAGAGACAAGGTATGTTGGGACCTGACAGGATCCTCCTGTCCTGATGGGGAAAATGTGTCTTTGGGCATAAGCTGGCAGGACTGATTGAGACAGCTTTAAACTAGAATCAATGGGAGAAAGGCATACCAACAGGATTGCAGTAGGTAATCCAAGGGTTGGCACGGCATCGCCAGAGGATGGCAATCCTAGCGGGAACGTATACACTGCTCCTGGGAGCACGGGGGCTTCAAGAGCATATCTGAAATGATTGTACACCAATGCACGCAGTATGCAAAATAAACAGGATGAACTGGAAGTGTTGGTCAGTTCCCAGAGCTATGGTATCATTGGTATTAGTGAGACTTGGTGGAATGAGTCCCACAACTAGAGTGCCGGGATGGAGGGCTACAGGCTGCTCAGGAGGGATAGGCAGGGCAGGCGAGGTGGAGGTGTCGCACTGTACATAAGGGAGAGGTTTGATTGTACAGCCCTTACAGTTAGTGATGTTATGGTTGAGAGCTTCTGGGTGAGGATTAGGGAGAGGGAAAACAAAGGAGATGGTGTAATGGGTGTCTACTACCAATCACCCAGCCAGGACGTAAGCACTGAGGAGTTATTCTATAGGCAATTAGGAGAAATTTCAGGATCAGTCACCCTTGTCCTTATGGGAGATTTCAACTTCCCAGACATCAACTAGGAATACCATACTGCTGAGATGAGCAGGTCTTGGAAATTTCTGAAGTTTGTAGGAGATAACTTCTTGTCACAGGTACTCGGTGAGCCAGCTAGGGCAGATGCCCTTCGGGCCTTGCTATTTGTGAACAGAGGACTCATGTGAGATATGACGGTAGGTGGCTGTCTTGGCCACATTGATAATGAAATGGTTGAGTTTTAAAGTTTTAGTGTGATGAGAAAAAAGGACAGAAGAATTGCTACCCTGGACTTCAGGAGAGCAGCTATTCAGGGAGCTATTTAGCAGAGCATCCTGGGAATCTGCTTTTGAGAGCTTAGGAGTTCATAAGTGCTGGTCAGTCTTTAAGAACCACCTTTTAGGGAGCAGGCAATTCCACCGTGTTGTAAGTCAAGCAAGCAGGGCAGAAGATCAGCTTGGCTGAACAGGGAACTCATCATGAAGCTCAAGAGGAAAAAGAAATTGTACAATCTCTGGAAGCAAGCTCAGGCTTTGCAGGAAGATTACAGAGCTATGGTTCATACATGCAGGGAGAAGACACAAGCGGCCAAAGCTCAATTAGCATTGAAACTGGCCAGTATTGTTGCAGATAACAAGGGCTTTTCTAAGTATGTTAATAGCAAGAGAAGGTCTAAAGAAAACATTGGACGGATACTTGTTGAAGATAGTCATCTGACTAATAAGGATGAAGAAACAGTGGAGGCATTCAATGCTTTTTCTGCCACAGTCTTTAATAATACTGATAGACCTTGGGCTGCATGGTCCCCTGAGTCAGAGGACCACAAGTGTGGGAACAGTGTCTGTCCATTTGTGGACAGTGAAATTGTAAGGGATCAGCTGTACCAACTGAATGTTCACAAGTCCATGGGGCCTGATGGGATTCATCCCGGAGTACCAAGGGAGCTAGTGGATGTTATGGCAGGACCCCTCTCTATCATATACCAAATGTCCTGGGAGTCTGAGGAGGTGCCTGCCGACTAGAAGCTAGCCAATGTTATTCCAATCTACAAAAAGGGCACGAGGGAAGACCCAGGGAACTACAGAGCTGTTAGTCTAACCTCAGTTCCTGGAAAAATTATGGAAAAAATCATACCAGGTACTATTGAAAGGCACTTAAAGGATAATGCAAAGGGAAGCTCCGTTTAACTAATTTGATAGCCTTCTATGATAAAGTCACCCACCTCGTGGATGAAGGGAAGGCGAGGGACGTAGTTTTTCTGGATTTTAGTAAGGCTTTTGATACTGTCCTTCACAGCATCCTTCTGGACAAGTTGTCCAACTGTGGGATGAGTGGGTTCACAGTGCGCTGGGTGAAGAACTGGCTGAAGGGCAGGGCTCAAAGGGTTGTAGTGAATGGGGCTACATCTGACTGGCAACTGCACCCTGGTGTTCCTCAAGGTTCAGTTCTAGGGCCAGTTCTGTTGAATATATTTATCAATGATCTGGATGCAGGAGTTGAAGGCACCATTCGCTGGTGATACCCAACTGGGAGGTCAAACACTTGAACGGTCTTCCCAGAGAGGTGGTCGATGCCCCACACCTGTCAGTGTGTAAGAGGCATTTGGACAATGCCCTTAATGCCATGGTTTACCTTTTGGTCAGCCCTGAATTGGTCAGGCAGTTGGACTAGATGATCGTTGTAGGTCCCTTCCAACTGAAATCTATTCTATTCTATTCTATTCTGTTCCGTTCTGTTCCAAGGGTCAGTCAATGAAATAATTAAGTAGTAGATTTAAACCAAAGGAAAATAGAACCCATTTTGATGCAATTCTTAATGAAACCATGAAGCTCTTTGCCAAAAGATCTTTTTGATACCAGCAGTATAAATTGATTCAAAATAGTTTTAGACATACTTAATGAAGAGGTTGTATTGATTACTATGAATCATGGTCAGCTGAGTGAAATTTTCAGGTCACAAAACTTGGCTAGCCAACAGAGGTTATACCAAGGGAAGTCTTAAGCTACACCTGGCCTTGCTTTTATGCTTGTCTTGAACATACAATACAACATTAAGTCAGACACAGAACATTGAGTTAGATGGAGCTTTGGTTTGATTTGTTGTGGAACTTCTATAACACAAACTATTGAATAATTCTCACTAAAAGATAGGATTTTATGTTCCCAGTCTATTTTTGACATTCGAGTCTATAATGTAGATTACTGAAGAACTAATGAAATTATTCATTATAAGAATAACTGATACAGAGTTATGCTATATATGACCTTAGTACATGGGACTATATAAAGTATCTTACATCTTACTTTAAAGTATCTTACTTTTATATAGTGTCTTTCTCTTTCCCTCTTCCCTCTCCCAACTACTTTCCCCTTCCCTCTCCCAACTACTTTCCCCTTCCTTTCCTTGAATACCTTTTAATATTAGTTGAAGAGAAAGGAAGATAAATTATTTCAAGTCTCCTCCTCAGTGTTAGACAAGATTTTCACAAAAATGCTGCTGACCAAGTGCTGCAAAGAGACATGGATTTCAATGAGCTCTTAGAGCAAGCAGGATTCATAAGGTATTTCTCAAAAGTGGATCACCTGCAGACAATGAATAATATCTTGGGAAAGACTGCCAAGAATAATAAAAAGCAGATGACCAAAATGGAGAATAGAGAAAATCATGGTGAATTATCTTGAAAACTACAAAGAAGTAGAAGTGCCTGGTGCCTGGACATGTCCTAAAATAGGGCATGGTATACATAGATACAGCTATATTACAGTAACAGGTCAAAGGAATATGTACCTGTTCATCTCATATGATAAGGACTTGTTTCCTGGGGCAACTTCAACACTGAAGTTATTTTGCTCCATACAAAAAATAAAGTCAGGGCAAGGCCATCACCAGCCCTGGAATTTGATGCCCTAATTTGATCGTATCACATGACCATATTAATAACTCAGCCGGTGGACCTAATGTCTTTAATGTCCCTGATTCTGAAGCGGGTTGAGAAATAAGATCTTCCACTGACATTGGCATTTTTTGTAATACTGGAACATCAGTCAGAACTGGGACATCTCCTAGTAATTGAAAAGAAAATTGCATTTTTAGAAATAAGTAACACTTTATGGCACAAAACCAGACCTTGAAAGTTATCACTATCATTGCATCAACATTATAAATAATAATTATACCACTCAGTCCATGATGTGTTAAAAATCTAAAGGGAAATATGATGGTTTTGATTTTTCAAGCAAAGGTGAATTGTCTTGTAGTAAAATATTCCCTGCTACTGGAAAGCTTGTAATAGTTGACATCAGTAACATTGACATCAGCAGGGAATTTATCCAAGGATCCCAGGGTTCATCTCCTAGTCAGAGTTCAGTGACTTCTTGAAGTGACTAACACAGATTAAGGACCTTTCACTTTAGATGTTTACATCTCAGAAAAGATTGCCTTTATTTTTAAAGTGATAGTTTCATTGTTATTAATAGAATGCTTTTATATAGACTTCAGTAGAACAAATCACATGATGAAGGTCTTAAAAGTGATGGTGACTTAACTGGAAGTGACTTATGCCTCAAGAGAAAAATAGGAAGTACTTCCCTGCCCCTTGCTGTCTTTGTTGAACGCAGAGTAATAACCTGCACATTAAGCATTTCTGCACATCATCTGATATAGTTCTGTCCTCACTCAACTTTCCTCATGTCCATGTATTTAAATTTTTCCATCATGTAAGAATATACCTATGCTGCACATCACAGTGTGGAGAGATGAGATATTTCCAAATCATTCATCTTGAGTACCAGAAACTGTCTAAACATATTAGCTAGTCAATGTTTTAATAAGATTTTTTCCCAAGAATTCAGAATAAGTGAATAAATACACTCTGGTTTATTAATTTTTGTATTATGTGATCCATTACATTTTATGAAGTCAAGATTATCTAGTAAGTATCAATAATTCAAGTGCTGCTAAATAAATGAGACAATGAGGTTTGAATATCTGGCATAAATGTAAAATGCACTAGATATCAAACTTTAATATTTTATTTTTGTTGACCAAGAGACTTGGGAAAAAACTTGCTTTTTTTTACTAGACTCTAAATGCAGATGAAAGAGTTAAAAATAAATTCATATAAAACAGGCAATTTCTCTAAGATTTACAAATCCAGCTCTGCATAGCCAACAGATTTAGATGTGTAAGATCAAATTTCAATAGGCCTTGTATTTTGGGGGTGTTACCCATCCTGAATCAGTCATGCAAACTTTTCTGATGACAAAGTATTAACACTTGGTTTAAAATTCACGTCTTTAGAAGCATATGCTGCAATCAGACATTTCCTGTTCATGAAAATACATATAATTAAAGAGAGAAAAAAATATATTTGTCAGCTGCCAGATGTGCTATTTGCTTATACAGTACATACTGTAGATAGGGTGAGAAGGATAAGACATGTTATTTTGTCTTTTTACAAACTCTCATTTTTAAGAGTTTTGAAAGCAGTTGTCTTTGTAACGATAATCATCTCAGAGCTGCAGGAATACACAATTCTCTATCCTCTAATGGCTTACCTTATTATACTTCAAGTGCTATGCAAAATCATCTTTGCTGCTATTTTGCAAAGCAGTTGCGTAAGGGATTGCGGCCGTGAAGGACTGCGGGTGGCACAGTCCCTTCACCAAGGAGAAATGCATTTCGCTGCAGACTAGATGGGCACAAAGGAAGAGTAGTATATGCAACAACATCAGACACAGAGCACTTGTCCATGTTGTCAGAAGCAAAGTGAACTCTTTTTGCTAGAAAAGGAGGTCACATTATGAGATGTAACTGGGACCTTTTAAAATGCAATCTCTCACTGGTCCGAAATGCAGTCTTTATGCCCTCATGATTTTGTTTTTACAGTGAACGTGTCTCATAAGCTTTCAGTTTGGAAATCCAACCTGCTTCATCTTCCTAAATGTCAACCCTTTTCCAAGTTTGGTAGTCTTTTCACAGCACCTCTCTTGTCTCCCCATCTCTGTGTTCATAGGTTTCTTATTAATTTTAGGCTTTAAATTCATAATTTCTTGAAGGATACAGTTGCTGCCTCTAACTGTGTTTTCTTTGCATCTTTAGTAAAGACTTTAGTGAGATAACTTGAGAGACTAACCTCGGTTATTAATTTGCAGCCTGAAAGAACTTCATATTGGCTTCCATCTCCTTGTAGTCGTCTTTGATCCTCAGGCTGAGTGTGGAAATACCACTATCAGCAGTTAACATAAACATTCTAGTACATCTACATTTAGTTACACACTGTCATCGCCTCCCTACATGGCAGCCCAGAGGTGAAATACACAGCTAAAAAGGAAACACTTCACAACATTCGGAGACATTCAAACCTCCTCAGAACTTGAAACAATAGCCATAAAAGGACATTTGAAGTTTGAATACCCAGATAGTTAACCTGGAATAACCTTTGAATAACCTAGATAGTTAAATATGCACATCAGTGTCTCGACTAAGCAGAAGCAGGGTTAATCTTTGCTTCGTAAAAGAGGCAGTGCTTTACCCTGGGAATCCAAAGGCTGCAGGGAACATGATGCATTTCATGCTGATGCAGATCAAATATGACAAAACAGAATTTCGTCATATTCTACACACAAACACACACACAAAAAAGAAATAAAGAAAAGGCCTTTTACCTTTCTTTCTTGAAAAACAAACTTTCTCTGTTAAAATTTTTCTCTATAAATAATTTCTCTGTAAAATTATGTGTGCTTCAAAACATTAGCTTATAATGGAAAAGCACATTTGACTGTAATTTTTGTGCTAGGCTCCTAAATAAGAATTCACAGGAGAGTATCATGGGATTTACTAGGTAAACTAGGTCCAACATTTTGGGAAGACAATATCTACAAAAAAAAATAACCCTAACGAAATGCAATTTCTTGCATTTTTTATTTGGTGATATATTTGAATTTGGTGATGGAGAAATAACTTCATGACAGCCTGTGTTGATTTGGGAACAACATCTGAAAGCCATTGGAAGCCACGTGAACAGCTAAAGAAATCCCCTTTCCTGCCCTTACCCTAATAATATGTTGACTAAGGTAGGCTGTGGACTTGCAGCTGTCTGGGGGTAAAGCCATTGTGATAAGCGATTATGTAGGGAATAGATTGGTTTACCTGTGATGCTTACCTGCAATGTTTGCCTTCAGTGCCCCAGTGAGCTAATTTCCTCAATTGCTAAACTAAGATGATTTTGCACACAGTTGATAAATTTTATTCTATAAATTGATTTGTCTCTTGATGGAAATAAAAAATTGAAACACTACAAACAACAGGTAGGATTTCCAGAACTTGCCTTAGAGCACAGATCTATGGTTTTAAGAGTCCTAGAGATGAGGAGTGAGATCACAACACTCATTGATTTGCTTAGACAGAAAAGCCAAAAATGTGTTTGATGATTGGCCTTTTTTCTTTCCCCAAAATAAAATTTCTTCCACCCACTCCTCACCCAAATATCAAGTTGAACCAAATAAAACTTTTTGGTTTGGAATATATGTATATATAAACAATAAGCATATCTGTTGAGGAAAATATATCATGTGGGATCCATCAGCCCAAGAGAGGTGAGGCTGCTGCAGCTCCATGTCCCCAGGTCTAAGCAGTAGCCAGGTGGAAGCTGTGTTCCTAGCAGGTGCATGAACACAGAGCACACATATGCACCACATATATATATATACATGGTTGGCCACACAGATCACAGGCAGACACTCAGATCACTCACAGAAACACAGACAGCACCAATGCCCTCTCCTCTCTGGCTAAGCAGGATGGAGATCCATTAGTGGGAATACATATACCTATGTATAAGGTGGACCAGCAGCTAGACTCAGACACTCAATCTGTCATGTGGATGTCCCAGACCTGTTACTGGTACCTCACATATGGAAACGTGCGTGCGCACACACACACACACACACACGCACAGAGCTGGTCCAAACTCCCCTGGTCCCCATAGTCGATGTCCCTATGTTCTCACCCTTAGCAATATACAGGCACTCTGATACCCTTACGGACTCACTCATCTCCCTGGCTCCAAAGGCCACTTGACCTTCTCACTGGCCCCATCTTTGCTGTGATCACACCTGCGCTCGCACACCTGTACTTGTTCCAGTTTCTGCACCACAGACACATGGGCCTACTGCCCCCGTGGTCTGGCTCCAGTTGCTGCACTCCGACCCCCACATACACACAGGCACACTCAACAGAGAGCCCTTGCCCAGGAAAGGGTTAGAGAGGAATTTAATAAGAGGATAGGCACAGGGCATAGCCAGAGAAGCGTACTCACCAGCCAACTATTTACATGTGGCTGGCCCTTTCTATGCCTTTGCCCTTCTATTTCCCATACTTGCTCTTCCCCAGATCACCTAAATCCCTCCCTTTTCCCACCTTTGGTTCCTTCCCTAAATGTCTCGTAACAAATCCTGTGCAAGCTCAAAACACTCCTCCCCTGCATCCCATCACGTGTCCCACCCCCAGGGCTCCAGATCCCACGTAGTGGGAAGGTGACCTGGAGAGCTGCTCCTGACGACTCATGGTGATGGGTTTCACACCAGGACACTGGGGCTTGAGGCTCCCCTGGGGCAGCCCTGGGCAGGGCCCAGGTGAGATGTTGGCTTCTCCAGTGTCCTTAATTTGGATTCCCATCTGCCATTGTGCCCTGTGAGGGACCTGGGAGTATCCTAGCACAGTGTGATTTGGGCTACTCCCAGCCCTCCATTGTCTCTCTGTGCTCCTATCTTCCTTTGACTCAAGTGACCCTGCTTCTTTGCCAGGATGTAGGACAACTGGCTTCCTTTCCTGTCTTCGGCAATTTGAATCTAATTTCTCAGATTTCCAAACTTCCTTTCCAAGTACTGGTCTTTTTTTTGTTTTGTAAGGGGTTTTTGTTTGGTTGGTAGGTTGGTTGGGGTTTTTTCCCCTCAGATATTTTGGTGCTAACAAACTCGGGAACAGTTTAGCAATTGTGTTTATTAATTTCCATTAGTTTTTTATCTCTCATTTATTTTTCAGCCAAACTGATTTCATAAATTTGACATGAATTCATGAAGATTTTGGGCTGCTCCAGAATTCCCTCTTTCATGGAATCATTTATTCATTGAGAAAACAAACAAATAAATCCTGCCAAGTTTTATTTAGCAGTGTAAACATGTCTAGCTTTTTTGGCAAACTTATGACAGGATTTAAAAAAATGCCCCACGCTCTTAAGTTCATTGTATATCTACTTAGCTTTTACAGGATTTAGACTTCCATCTTTTAATAAAGGTAAAATTGTATTTGTCTTGTTAATTGATGTTATGGAGTGAAAACATAACTAGCCGAAATATTATCATACCATAATACAAGGTCTGCCAGCCCTATTCCTTCTCTTATTAGTTAGGAAAAAAGCCCTTTCATGTTATGAAAAAATTTTTAATTACTCTGAAGTGGAAGATTATGCCCATAATCCCTGCAAATTCCAGAAAAGCATTTAATCATATGCGGACTCCATTTGTTTTCAGAAAGGTTGACATTAACCTAACTTCATCATAACATTAAGTGCACTGTTAAATCATGCACATATTTTACATTAGACATGCTTAAATGTTAAACTGTATAGAAATGAGCAGCTGGGACAAAGTCTTAACTTTGTAGTTTTAATTATCTTATACAGTCAGTGCAGTTTGGGAAGTGGGGTACATAACTAAGTAGTTATGACTTAATTAACTTTTCACATACAGTTTATTTTAATGTGAACGATTCTGTTTAATTAAGATACTGCTTGGTCAATATCTGCAGGAAGTCTTTTGCTAGCAGTAAGCTAGCAATGGCAAGTAAATATTTTTAAGTAAAGGAAACATCAGGATACGATTCAGTCACATGTCAAAAGTGTTAATATTTAAATATTTAAATGTCTTATTTGCAGGTCTTCAGTATGCTAGTATAAAGGATTAAGGGATGGAAGAATTTACAGATAGTACTTTAAGATAAACCTGATAAATCTTCACAGAATACGGTAAAATAAAGTATGCATCTATATTAAATAACACATGAAAATATTCTGATATATCTATTTTTTTTGCTCTCTCCTTGTGCATAAATACAGAAATGACAGTTCTTATGCTTCCCTTCATTTCTGGTGAGGAGCTCTGATGACTCCCAAGGAATTACCCTAAGAAAACAAAGTTCAGAACACACAGGGGATCAATGCCCACTCATTAGTCGGCTTTGGAACTAAAGACTAACGTTTCAAGTTTATTTTAAAGCTGTGTTTCAGGATTGGACTGGAAATGTATTCTAAATTATTTTTTAAAGTTTAATGTTGTTTAATATCTCTTTCCAATGTAAAACCAATGAAGGAAAATCTCTTTTGAAATCAGAACATTCATAACTGAATTCATGAACCAGTAGAGGGAAAGATAAAAGTTGAAAATCTTCCGATATTCATGGTTTTGCTGGATTGTCTTTCCTTTTATCCATGGGTAGTTACCTGCATTTATTCCCAGGTGCTACTGTGTGTACTTGGCAACTGTGGTTATGGAAAAATATGAGGAAGAGCTATGCAAGAGCACAGGAGGCTGTGATAGCCATGAATCTTGGGATCTACCAGAATGAACTGAATAACACCTGCAAAATAATTTTCTAAGGCCAGCTATGTACTGGACGTGAAATGAGTATACTTTTTTTTTCCTAGTCTGTCCTATCCCACTCCATTTTACCTAACTTACTCTGTTAAAATAATCGGTTGATATAGACGAAAGGGTTAGAATAGAGCTGCCTGGAGAAGTCCTGCATTAGGCATCCAGTTTGATGCACTGTCTGTTCTATTCTGTTGAAGAAAAAGACACTGAGTAATCTTGATGTCTCTGCTTACATGCAAGGAAGATCTATTCTGCATTACAGTTATTTCACTAGAACATGTTTCTTTTTTTGTGGGCTGTTTGTTTGGTTGGTTTTTTTCAATAGTCACTTTGCAGTACTTTTTGGCAAATTAAACAGACCTAATAAACATAGGTTTACATGCCTATTTTAATTTTGATTGTATTTCTCTTGCTACAAAGATATGCATTACCTGGAGAACTCATTTGTCAGGTACTCATCTTCAGTCTTTCACACACAAGTTAACACTTTTTTCATAACACTTTCACAGCAGAGTTCAGGGATACTATTCTCTCTCTCTTATGAAAGCCTATTGAGCACCTTTCTGCACCACATGGACATGCTGTGTTCTCTCCTGCAGGGTTTACGCTACGGGATGTCTTTCTTTGACATTGTTCTATCATTCAGTTCAGGCAAACAGCTTTAAACATGTCAACAGAGGTTTATAGATTAGACGACCCAAAAGGAATTTAATTGATCCAGTATTGCTGGTAGTTTAAAAATATATAAAGTACACTTCTGTTATAACTAGTTACTCCAAAGTGTTGTGGTGTAGTCAAGGAATTCCATGTTTTTAAACTGGCTTGCTCATTCATACTGACAAGATTAAATGTAAACTCCTGTGATATTATTAAATTAACTTTTACTAATCCTACTTATAAAGAGATTTACTGCAGAGAGGAGAGATCAAAAGGTTAATTTATTGTAGTAACTCTCACTATCCATTAGTAAAATATATAGGTTAGTACAATTCCAGACATAAATCAGATTTCTGTATAAAACAACACATGAGAGTATGCCAGTCCAACCTCTGCTTCCAGGAAGACCGTTGGAGGTTGGATTATTATGCAGTAGCAAAATATGTTTGACTAGTCTCAATGGACTCAACACATACTACTGTTTTGAGACTGCTAAGAAATCCCTGACTAATTTTTCTAGGATCTAAGCTCCACCTCCCCACCCCAATGAATTGCTTATTTAAATAAATTCAAACAAAATGTAAAAATAAATAAACTGAAAGTATATGCCAGGATGCTTGTCTTGAATGGTAAAGCTGCTTTACATAAACACATCTATATGATTTAGGACTCTAATCTTGATGAAAATTAACAGCCTAAAGCTCCTAAAGCACTGGTATACTTTTGAAAATGTTGCCTATGACCATTCAGATACCAATCCTCTGAGACAATCTGATTGTCCAGGCTACAATTCTCTACAGAGAAAAGCAATTGTATTCAGACTGGCTTTTGTAGGTAAGGACTGTAATTTAGAATTGGAGCAATAGTGATTATAAATTGTAACTGACTTCAGGATGTTAACAACATGCAGTGTTCATCCATGTTGTGCTAGAATATAACTTCTCTTATGTACAAATCTTGATGCTTTGTCCTTAAAGCATTTCAATCCAAAATGAATAAATAAGGTTTTTTTATAAGCCAAAATAGATCTCATATCTGTATTACTGTAACATACTTCTAACAGGTCATTCCAGGAATTGCCTAACACAAAAAGCTGTTTCTGCAGTACTGAAATACTCAATGGAAGTATAGGATGGCAATAAGAAGTTTAATTTTTAATATGAAAAATCCAGCAATTGTTTCAAATTCCTTAGAACAGCATGAAAATGCTTCACAATAACACAGCAAAAATGGTTTTGTGTGGGTTGACTTCAGCTGCATTATGGACCTCCTCCACTGCTGGTTTAACCCCAGCCAGCAACTAAGCCCCACGCAGCCGCTTGCTCACTCCCCTCGGTGGGATGGGGCAGAGAACTGCAAGAGTAAAAGTGAGAAAACTTGTGGGTTGAGATAAAGACAGTTTAATAGGTAAAGCAAAAGCTGCACGCCATTATGCATTGTATTTCAGCATATGTCCTTTGGCAGAATATATTTGCATGAACATACATGCATACTGTGAAGCTGCCTCTGTTTTTTCAACTCGGAACGTGGGTAGAGGAAGCTGGGTAGATTTGTAGCCATCTCTGTAGACACACACATTCAGGCTCTAAGGAACTAAATCCTAATGCACTATGTCATCATGAATTGTTAGCTTTCTATCTTTGCATATCCATCCATAAATGCAGACTAGCTTCTGGTTAAAATAACCTATATTCAGTCAAAAACACTTTAAAAAAGGAATATTCTAGCTGCAATGCTCAATGTTTCTGAATCCCAACAATTTTTCACCTTGGGTCTCTTTCTCTGCAAGGCCAGAGTTAAATGGAAACAAAGTAGACTTGAATACATAGATAAACTCTCACAGATTTATGATGTGAAATCATTTGAACAGCTCACCCAACAATACCACCTTCAGAGATGAGGTTTTCATAAATATCATCAGTTTTGACAGACGTACAGCAATCCATGTCCAAGTGTGAAAACAAATTGCAAAGACTCCAAAAAACCAGGCAGAGTTAAAGGGCAAATTACTAGTCTCTATGCAGTGCCAAGTAGTATGAAAATAGGTAAGTCACAGAACATAGAAGAAAAGTAAGAAACACAATTTCTGATGAAACGACTCCTGGGCAGGTATCATCTCCTACAAAGCACACACCGTCACCTCCTTTCCCTCAGTGGGTGATTGCCAGCGGAAAATAATCCCTCTGTACTCCAATAATCAGTAGTAAAATGAGAATGGAGCCAACATCCTGTGGAAAATGGGAACAGGATAATAGGTCACCACAAACATAATTTTCTGGTGTTATTCGCATGTGCAAAATATTGGACATATAAATATAGAAGCTTCTGTGAAACCTTTGACATGACATGCATTTTGAAAAACACCCAATCCACTATGTTCTGAAAAGGAATTCTGCTATTCCATTTGTACAAAACCACCTCTCTGCAAGAAAAATTAAAGCAGCTCTCCCAACACCTACACCTAAATAGAAGGCTCTATTTAGTTATTAGATTAGTAATAATGCAATGGGAAAGGGAAAGAAATAGATTATACTTAAAAGGAATGCCACAGTCCCAAAATAACAAGAAAATGACAACAAGTTGCAGTGAGGGAAACACAGACCATATTTACAAAACTGGCAAAAAGAGCACAGAAAAAAGACAAAGAACAAGCCAAAAACACTTTTGCATCATAATCCGTATAAATTTCTAATTTGTAGAAATGCGTCACTGTTGAAAAAAAAATAATCCTCAGTGTAAGCATATAGAGGTGTAATACTTCTCAAAAAAAAAAGAGCAAACTGAAGATAAGCACAATTTGAACCAATCCAAGGACAACAAAAATGATGCCTGTTAAAAGAAACTGGACCCGGTGAACCTCAGGACCCCAGGGAGGTCTGAACCTCCTGTGGTTCCCTGTTCAAGGTTCAGCCAGTAATAAGGCTGCGCATATTTCCCCAACACACACACGTGAGTAGACATGATTGACCACCCGCAGATAAATATAGGCAGAAGAGCTGTGCCTTTAGGTGCACCAGATGCACACAAACAGTACTCACATAAATGACACGAATGTCCTGACCTTTGCCAGGCTGGCCCAGACCTGGTCCCTCCGATATCCAGCTCCAAGACCAGCCAGCCAGACTACTTGCCAGCTGGTCTGACCTGAGTTTGCTAGCATCTCACACACACACACACGAAACAGGATGAGCACTCACACAGCTCTCTACATGGACAGAAACAGAAATTTACCAAGAAGTGAGGACAGACTGTGCCATGATCATGGACAGGACTCAGACAAGTGTAGTGACCTGCAGCTTCTTTACATGAGACCACCCTCCATAATCGCCCCTCTTCTCCATTTTTTCCTCCCTTTTTTGACATTTTATCCTTCTCCTAAGTAGCCTATAGTAAGTTTTTCATATTCCCATAATCCCCTCAAGCATCCCATAAGAAGTTTTACACACTCACAATGATCTCCCTTAAATATCCTATAGTAAGTTTGCTCTTTCACATCAGATCCAGGATGCCCTTCTTTCCCTTCTGACCTCTTACAAAGTTGTCATTGATTCTGCCCAGGGTCACACTTGCCTGGTGCCTTTAACAGCCCATCCAGCATCTCTGGTCTTTGATATGGACTTCATCATCTACTGCTCCCTTAGGGCTTCTGTATCTGTGCCTTCAGTTTTTTGCTTTTCCTGTTTCTTGTCTTGGCCTTTCAACCAGATGTTCTTACAAAACAGTTGTCCTACATTGCAGCTATCCTTACAGAATTGTGCCTAACATTCAGCCTAACCCTATCCTTTCCCCTGTCCCTCTCACTTTCTCTATGAGTAGATTTAAGCATTTGGGAGAAACAGGAAAGACAAGAAGGGGCAGGACATACTCTGCAACATGCATCTTGCTGCATACCCAAGGCCCTTGGCTATTCATCAAATTTATTTTTAAATTTTCTGAATACTTCAAGAACAAGGACCACTTTAAAAAGATATATTAGAGGGACATTAGTTGTCCTTTTTAACAACAATGCTGACTATTTGCTGCTGGTGAGTGAGATGATTTAAATACTGAATTCAGCTGCTTACCTTTTACAAAATTACTATGAAGGCTCGAGATTCGCTCAAATGCCACAGAAGTTTTAGACTCTGAAAAAGAGAACTGGCTGTGTATTATATTAACTGTACTGTTTGTTACACTGCCTTTCTTTCCATGTTCATAAAAAAACACAAAAAATTACAAGACAGGAATCTTTAAAAACCTTTTTCACAAATGTTATAAATTGGGTATCAGCTTTTGCTTCTCAGAAAGCCTATTTTCTACCAAACAGTTTATAGACAAATGAAAAGGTTTCTTATCCTGAAAATACTCTTATAAACAAAATACCTGCAAAAGTTGCTGAAATTTATCTTACTTATTTAAAATAAAATGTAAAAATCATTACTATATTGAATCTCTTCTGTTAATTGTTCAAAGACCCCAGTTTTACATCAAGCATAAACATTCATTAGCCAGGCTGTCTAAGAGTGATAAAACTCTAAAGATCAGAAAAGCTTTTTTGCCACAGTATGGTCCCTGTTATGAGTACCTAGGTTCTGCAATGCATTAAATGGCTAAGACTGACAACTGTAATTTTTCCTTAAGTAGCTTGCCTAAAAATAAATAAAATGCAACAGAGATGCACAGAGACTTCGATCTCAGGCATATTAGTGTGTAAAAACTGCTGTTAAAAATACCTGATCTTAAGTAGATTTCTAATACAGAACATATAAAAAACCACAATAAAACTGTGATTCAGATTGCTTTGCTTGACATCTAACAATTCCAAAAAGCGTTCAGTGTTTTCTGACATGTCCAACTGTTGTCTCAGAAAAAATGTAGTAAGAAAAAACTTTACAGCTAATATGTAAAACATTTTCTAGGTTTAAAGTGCATTCAGTGTGACAGTTTGGGTCACCAAATTTTTCCAGGTGGATTCTTAATTTCTGAAGGTTAGTGCCTTTTTCAGTTTCTTTTCTTGTATGTTTTTGAAATGTACTAAGTAAAAAGTGTCAGACTGTCTTCTATTTCTTTCCTGTGTGAATTAGTTCTTCAATGTCTGTTGTATTTATTTTAGAAGTGACTGATGGAAGGTTGCCACTGACTTCTACATGCTTTGGATGCCTTAAAATTTGGACATGTTTATAGTGCAAAATGCATATTTATTTGCTTTTGAATATTAGTATTAGAGAATTCAGAACTACCAAATGTTTGTAGCCAGATTGTTCAGCTGCTGACCCAACAATAACTGTTTCTAAGACAAGGTATCCTTACTCTACGGAATATTTTGCAAAGTCTAATTAAGTGTTCAGTGCTGTTATCTAGTACTGTCCCTCTCTCATTTATTAATGCAATAAGCAGTAAGTGGGCTGTGCAGGGGAATTGTGACGGGTTGACCCTGGCTGGACGCCAGGTACCCACCAAAGCCGCTCTCTCACTCCCCCTCCTTGATTGAAC
>JAVKLA010000027.1:23762133-23778035 GCA_034782735.1 Sagittarius serpentarius | reverse complement strand
ATCGAACACAGGGGAAGCTTCTAGCAACTTTTAAAGAAGCCACCTCTGTGGCCCCCCTGCTACCAAAACCTTGCCACGTAAACCCATTACAGGAATACAGTCTAAATGCCCTTCTTCTCTACACACGGTGAACATTTAGTTACAGCACATAACAGGTAACAATTTCAGTAGAAGGCAACAAGTAATGCCTACGTTGGCATTCCCCGGCATATGTTACTTAAATGATGTGTGCTGTAAAGGAGGACATATGGTTTTGCTTCAGAGAAACAAACTGAATCCCTGTCTCCCACGTTCGTGCTGTGTAGTCTTACTGCTGAGCTACTGAAGCAGCATAAGAAGTCCTGCCTTCAAAACACTGCCGTTTATTTATGCATTTATTTGTGAGTTGGAGCATTTTGGGAATGCCAATTGTCTTGCAAGCAAGAAAGGCTGAGAAATATTTAACTCATGCAGCCGAAGAAAGTTTAGGTAGTTCCTACTTGGTGGCATGGTTCCCTCCAAACACGCACTTGAGGCAGCAAAGAAAGCTTCACCTATGAAAACAAAAGGCTTGGAACTGATCTGCATTGCACCAGAGAGCTCCAAATTTGCCAGATGGACTCTAGGAGCACTGTAAGCGTACTGCTTCCATAGCACTTCACCTGCAAAGCTGAGGGCCTGCAAAGGTGGCTGCTGCTGTTGGGTGTTAGCAGATTCATGGCACCTGCTCCTGGTCTTTGCATGGCCTGGTTCTTCATACCTGAGGATATCCTCCTCACACACATGTGGTTGAAGTGTCTCTGCACCCATGATCTCTTTGATGCATCTCGACGTGGAGAGATCAGCAAAAGGAAGTGTTTATTGCATAGCCTGTGGCGGCTTTCTAAACTTCATTTTCCAGAGCTATCACTCCATATTTCATAGCTATTCTTTTTTTTTTCAGCAGCATCTATGAAGCTGGGTCTACAATAGGGATTGAAGACTCTCAATACCCTCAAGAGATGAAAAAAATAATAAATTAATCCATTAAGGATAATAATAACATACTTTTAAAACACTATTTAAGGTTTCACTTAATTGAACCATGCATCCCCATATTGCAAGTCCAAATCAAGGTTCATGCTTCACACTTTTTGTAATAACTACATAGAAACTTGATAATAAGGTATATGAAATTGTAACAAAAAGAAAGAAAAGAAGTCTGTATGAGGAGCACATATATGGAAACGTGGTTACATGAGATTTTCTTTTCATTCAAATGTCCTTTTACATATCCTATGGAAACCATGTGGAATGTCTTTTTCATTTTATTAGCACTACTTTTGCACCTGCATGCTCCAGTTAAGATTTTCAAACTCTGAGCTTTTCAGCGGAGAACTCCCATGCATTTTGACAATCCCTGCATAGAAATCAACAATGACTAAATGTTACATTCAGCTGGACTACCCTGATGTATTTTTTAAAGGCTTGGTACTATCTACTTCAGTAAATGGATTTCAGCTACTACTGTAGAACTACAAAAGAATAATCAAAACCTTTTTTCCTACAAATATCTTTGGATTTGAGCAGTGATTATTTAGGTTATGTATCTGTCCACTTGCATATCTGAGTTGTTGTCACTCAGTGTTCTAAAACATAAGCCTGCTTATGTATTCTGTGTTATATCAATCTAAGCAACAGATCTTGCTTTTTAAAAATAACAAAGATTAATGATGGAGTGAAATAGATTAGTGACTTGATAGATTCTAAGAAATGCTTGATATTCATAATGAAATTACAAACTTTATACAAAATATTATATTAATATTCAAATTGTGTGTTATTTCACTTAAATATCATTGAATATTATTTTAGTCAAGCTAGGACCAATTATTTTATTTCTCTGACAACTCCTATTGTGGTAATTGTCACTATGTGCAGTCAGGCAAATGAGTTTCTTGTTCCAACTTCAGAAAGTAACTAAGACATGACATTAATGACCTTGAAAAGGCAGATTTCAGAACCAGGGAACTGCTGCTTTCAGTTTCACTGATGTAAGGAAGGGCAAAACAGTATCTTTGTATGGAAAGAAACACAAAACATACCAGCAAGCTAAGACCGTGTAGTGAAAAGGTGGTATGATAATACGGGATTAATGGCGATGCATTTTGGATGATGGTAAATTATTGCCTGGTGAAGACAGCACTGATTCAGTAAGTTATTCTAGTTAAAGGCAATAAGTAGAGCTTGGTAGAAAATGATGATTTGGTTTCCTGACAGTTTTTAAGTTCCAGATTTTTTTTATTCTGCTTTGGCATGAAAACAAAGCCTTTTAAATGCTACTGTAAAATGGAAATGTGTCAAAATACCTGCTTCATGTTGAAAAGGTCAACTTTTTGATGCAAGCCTTTCTCTCCTGAGTGTTCATTCTCAATCAAAACCTTTACACTGAAAATTTTGTCAAAATAAATGCCTCTGGAATGTTTCTGAAAAGTGTTTTGGCTGCAGCAAAACATCTTGCTCAAATGTGATGGTTCCATAAGTAGCCAAAATAGCAAACCCTGGTCTCCTAGAGATTTGTGGTTCCTTGCCTCTAAACTCCCTCTAATTCACCCCACCATACTGAGTGTGACATCCTGACTAAGAGACAGAACACTTCGTTGGTTCATGCTGATTTCTCTCCTGTATGGATCTGCCCAGGTGACTGGCTAACTCGCCGCTACCAGAAGAAATGGATAATCACAGAGTTCTCACAATTTTTGTTTGCAAGAACAAGCAATTGAGTGTCTCTGTTCAACAACCAGTTTAGGGGGGGTGGAGCAAGGGAAGAAGGAAGGCATTATCTGTGACATTTTTTTTTTTTTTTGCGACTGGTGAGAACTAATTGTGGGTGACTGATAGACGGACAGCATGATCACACAAAAAGGCAAATTAGGGGAAAAAAGATTTGTGAAGAATATTCTTATTGCATCATTACTAAATCTATTATTACACCTTAGCATCATGTACTAACAAGATAATTTCACTTGATTATTATATAATTTATGCTTAAATATTAAAGTAATATTGCAAAAGCACTCAAAGTGATGACTTCTGGATTTTGCTTGGCAGTAGGGAGGCGTAATAAACATCACTCACAGTACAGTTATGGGAAGGGTATTTGCATTTTTGTACTGCTCAAAGCATTGATATCTCATTGTATCTTGAGGACAAGTTTTGGCTCTCTGAAGAAAGCAGTGGAGTGCCATATGCACAGACATGTGTGTATAGCTGGTCCTATCTGATGGGGACTTTCTTATCAGCAGCTGATCATCTCTTTAAACATCAGGCACTAGATGGTATTAGAATTATGGCTTAATGTCTCAGTCAGATCTATGCCACACTGGAATGACGTATACTGCACATACACACTGCTTAAATTATGTAAACCCACAAAAGTTTCCCTGACTGTATTTAAATTATAACTGTGGCTAATCAACATTTCTGTGACGCAGTTTTTATTGCTTTACCTAGTCATAAAAGCCACTCTTGCTGTAGAAAAACTTCTATTTTGCATTTTTCTTAGCTCCTCAACAAACCTACTTTTCAAAACTGGAATGGGGGAAAAAAAGTAAACAAAAAATCAGTGGCTTGTGGTCAGGACAGACAGTGGGGAAAGTTTTTTTCACAATAACTACTTGAACCAGGGTGCCTGGTATGTAGTAAGCAGCCCAAAAGAATACTGTGTCGGCTTTTGTGCAATCAGTAAAACATTCATCAGGCAAGAGAGACAAGGAAACTCTGCAGTCCAGAAGCTGGAGGGAGAGGTAAGACACTCTATGGGGATTTGGGAAAACAACGTTTGTACCCTTGCTTCAGTGAACACTCAGTTATTTTTATGAAATAGAAAAGCTCTGAGTGAAGATTAAGGGACTTTTGCTGTGAATGTCTACCTACCACAGAAAAGCTTAGTGGATGGGCAAGGAAGAGATTTGAATACACATCTTTCACATCCCAAATTAATGCCCCATAAACCATGCTTTTGGCTATTCTGAGAGCAGAATCTCTATTTCCTCAGCAAATGGTTCCAGGCTCGCCCAGGAAATAATTTCAAAATATTTTGTAAGATAGGAAAAAACATTTTCACCCAATTCTATGTATATAAACACACAGTCATGTCACTGGTAACATCTGAAATAGCAACCCATATGTTCTCTAACTAAATGCAGACACCTCTCAGATGTAGCCCCTAACAACAGGGTGATCGTATTAAGACTGTCACATCTAGAGCTCTGTGTTTCAGCTATATTTAGCACAGCATCACTCCTGTAAGCTTTATATATAGGGAAGAAATCTGTTTTTCTCTTGCTTATTTTCAGCACTGCATGCCACACAGCAGCAAACTAACACTTCATACAGGTGTTTTGTCTTATTGGGACAGATGATGAAACAGCAGCATTCAATATAAGTAGAGAAGAATGGTGCATAGCTTAGATCCAGCCCAGAAACAAGCAAATCATGGAGTGCTCCTTGAGCTCAGCTTCCCATGTGTTCATTTTCAGTGGATCTGTGAGGCACTGCGAGCTGACAGGTGAAATCATTTGCCTCATAGATCATGAATGGAGCTACAGTAAGATGAATTGCATGCAAAATAGCAGAGACAAAAATCAACAATACATGACATACTGAAGCAATGAGAATTCTGCAGTAGATTAGGGAACTCACTGGAAAAAAATAAAAATAAAAAATATGGCAGCTGCACTTCAGAATATAACAGAAGGAGATGTGATAAACTAAGCCTAGATGAACATTAAATACATTGAAGCCATGATACATGGGATATAATAGAAGATGACTGCTGATTTCAGCAGGTCAGTGATTCCTGAAGGTACTCCTTTTAAAGAATTGTCAGTCTAGCCTGTTGTGTTAACTTCCATTCAGAGCCATTTTGTCAGTTGCTGGAGGCGTACTGAGATACCTTTACCAGTATCCATTTCCTGTACAGGAGCGGAAGAGGTGGGGAGAACATTGTTTTAATTGAAAACACTAACAGAACATTGAAGACTAAAATCCTAAGACCTGATTCAGCAAAGCATCCATATGTTCTGTTTGGTCACTCATGCAGCCCATTTTCTCTAAGCTGGTATGTTTAATTGTAGTTGTACTGAAAGATTAGTTTACTATAGTTTCTGTCAGAATAAAGCATTCATTTGCTGAATATAGTGTATATCCAGAAGCGGGCAATCCAGTTTTTCCTGGACTGAGGTATGAGACAGCACTTTGGAGCTGTATTTAAGAACTGCTGAAGACAGAGAGCAGCATTTTTCACCTGTGCATTCTTCAGGAAAACACGCTGCTACTTCTACATGTGCTGCTACTACAATGGTGCTGGAGCTCACACTTGTAGAGAGGCTGCTGTATGTGCATCCATTCATCGTGCTCAACATGTCGTCTGCATGGCTGGGGCAATACCACGTGCATGCCTCTGCTTTTGTTTAAAGCTTGTCTTTTATCTGAGAAAACTGAGAGCTTAAGTCACTGTGAAAAAAACCAGAGAAGTTAGCATCCTTTTTCTATATGAATGAAATGTAACATTGGAAGATAGCTATGTTCCTGTTGGAGCTGGTGGAGTAGAAATGCCTTTAGAATCAAGATAAATCTTGCTCCCCTCTTCCCAGTCCTTCCTTGAATAGGCAGTCAGGCAATCAACCAAACGCAGCCTGGTCGTGAGTCCCAGCACTGTGAGCAGAAGCGTTGGGCTAAATCCTGAACGCTGTCACATCTCCATAGCTTCGTGGACAGGACTCACGCCTTGTAAAACGTGCCTCTCCACCAAGCCGGGGTTCACTCCAGCTCAGAGAGGGCAGGAAGGCAGCTGATACTGAGGTGGAGGAGGGCAGCCCTTCAGGGGCCTGACCACAAGCCGGAGAAACCGCTCTGAGGTGGACAGAAGGACACACAACGCCCTGCACCACTGTGGGGTGACCCCGCGACTGTGGGGCTGGCCCCCCGGTGGAGGAGCAGCTCTGCCCTCGACCCCTGGACCCCTGCTCTTCCCAGTTAAAGCCATGTTCAGGCCAGAGGCCCCCACGCCAGACAGAGCCATAGTTGGCCAAGCGTGTTGGCCACCACGGCAGCGGCCTCCTGATGTCAGCAGCCAGGTGGACGGCATAAGCTTTTTGTAAACAACAAGATTTCATCTAGAGCAACGGAGTCTGCTTTCATTTGTTCTTTGCTAATACACCCCAAACACTCTTTAAACCTCTTAGTCAAAATGTTTAGGCCTGTTCAGGTAAAAGCAGTACTGGGGGCATGAACTGTAGTACGTGAAAAAATAATAAGCTACTATTATTCTTACGTTAAGCCAACAGAGGTTTGAAAGGAGAATGGGAAAGGAGAAGCCCAGTTAGACTCCTTCATTAACATCATTTTAAGCAAAGACGGCAAGGTTGCCTTTGAATCTGATGGGAGATATTTCTTGCCTGCTGCCTCACTTCCATATCTGTTAACCAGGAATGTCTCTGTGGAAGTTAACAGAAATACACCTTTGTGAGACTCAGCCTATGCCAGGTCTGAACTGAGAGATCTTTTTTCCTTCAGACCCTCATCGTAATTATGTTCACCGTTAACATATCTGTTTTAAGTTCTAACAGTGGAAGAAGGTTAAACCCCAACATTTTGGTAATAAACTTTGCACTAGGAGCTTTAAAATCTGTTTGTAAATGAGACAAGCTAGGACAAACCCCTTTAATTCAAAAAGTTTAAGCACAGAGATAAAGGGAGCAGGGAACTGCAGGTGCCTTGCCTTGACGGCTGTACAATACCTTGTTCAGGCTGCTAAAGTGGATGGTTGATGCCATTATTTTCTGCCTAAAACTCCTCATGAAACCATTAGTCTGTATTATATTTAAATTGGTTAAACACAGTCTTAAAAGTGAAATAATTCAAAGTGGACAGTCTGAAAAACAACTCTCTGTTAGGGAGATTTTATGACTGAAATAGATCTGACTCTAAACCAAAAAGTTTAGACTGTAAATTGATTGCTTTTTGCAATTTTATTTGTCTGATAATAATATCACTATTGTAGTATAATACATAACATAGTTAATATATACCACATGTGTGTATGTATATATATATCAGTACAATACATACCATGTATATGTTGTATGTGTGTATATATGCACACACACATAAACATATATGTATATATAATAAAAAAATAAGTATGGTTGATTAACTATTCAGAACAAATGACTGTCTTTCTTTACAATCTTTATAATTAAGAAATCTTGTAACTACATCCATCTCTGTCTTGTCAAACCTTAGCTTTGCAACTCTAAATCTTTCTCTGGGCCCACAAGGCAGAAATTTTGTCATTGAAAGATTTTTTCAATGCCCAATAGAGGCATGGAATAGACAGGATGTTACTGTTTGAAATCATTAAGAAAGAGCTTATTAGAGTCTTAAGGTCCTGAACTTCTGTGATGTTGATTTATGTGATCGAGTGAATAAGAGAAACCTGTCACTTAAGGGCAGGCTTAGGGCTAATCGGGGTGCTCACATGAGAGTGAATATTGTGGAGATGTGGAACTCCATTCCATTCCGCTGCTTTTACCATGTGAGAGTGTCATTATCTATGATGAACTTTGCTTTATAATCACTTCCAGTCACATCCACTAATGTTTGGGTTTTTTAAATATTTCTTTCTTGCACAATGCTGATGCTACTTCATTAACTGTAGCAAGAGACAGCACTAACGAGTACAAGCTGGTATTTTAACTGTTATTACTGTAGACTTCTTCCTAGTGAGAATAAAGAGTTATTACTGGTACAGGGCACAGGTAACGAACAAATCTGTCATCACTGTTGGGGTGACTGCAGTGCTACTGGTCACAAAATGGACTATTAAAAAAAGAAGATTTATGCATATATATATGTACACATATGTATATAAATGTAGTGACCATGTTTGGGAAAAAAGGAAACCAAATAGATCTCCTGTAACTCCATATTCCACTTTGATTCTGTATGGTATAGCCTTGACTATATCAAGGGTAATCAACCTCTGTCAGTCTGTCATTAATCTCGACAAATGCTCTGCAACTGAGTAATTACTAAGCAATTAAATGCAACCTTCTACTTTTAAATAACAGTAATGTTGTGACACAAACCTATAAAAACAGGAAATGAAAAGATAAGGGTTGCAAGAGGTCCTTTACTCACATTAATATGAAGAACCTACAACCATACGCATTAAAGAAGCAGTGACAACTTTAAAGCCATTTTCCTCTAGCTAAAGTGCTTATTTTTCCTCCATTATTAATGTCTAGAGGCTTTTGCTAAGTAAAATATTCTTTGTTTTGAAAATAAAAAGCACATATCACTTGCTCACAGAAAATGGCAAAAAAGGTCCTTTTGCAATTTTTAGTTACCGATGGCGTCTGTGTACCCCCCCGTGCCCCGCCCCCATTTATTTCAGATGACACAGTGATCTCAAAATATAGGGGAAATTGATATCATAGATTTGTTCTCATTTAAGGGATTTTCCCCTACATATGTATTTCTTTCATGGACAATAGGATCTCTAAGATGAGACAAAGTAAACTGATAAACCAAGTCACAGTAATTTGTGAAACCTAGACTAGCTTAATGAGCATGATATCAGGTATGCAGAAGTCTTTATCCAGTGTGCTGGAAAAATTTCTGTCTGTACTCTGTGCCTGTGTTTGAAATGATGGCAGATCTTACTGGAGAGCTGATACCTCAGCAATTTCCAGTGAATTTGAGGGGAGGGAGTTAGATGGTAAAGTTTTTAATTTCTAAATAACTTTGAAGCATGCTGCCTATTAGCAGTAATAGAAATTACAGTCATTCACAAACCCTTTACACCTATTACAGTTGGCTTAGAGCCTAAAATTGGGTATAGGAGCAGTTTGTGCTAGGCATTGCACAAACATATGAGTCCCTTTTTCAAAAAGTTTACTGTACAAGTAAATTAATTAAACAACACATGTCAGACGAAAAGGAAAAGTAAACCATTCTCATACAGGGTTATAATTTCACTGATGTCAAAAAATGTGAAGTCTCTTTTCCAAAGTGCTGCTAAGACTTCAAATGAAAAATTATGTTTTCATTTGGCAATTATAATTCAAATGAAATGTAGACCAACTGAATGAGTCAAGAGGACCACGATGAAAAATTATCTAGGAAAGCTTAAGTGTTATTTAGCCTCAAGAATGAAGGAAAAATGAAATTATATCAGACCTCAAGTGCATGAAAGACTTTTCCAAAAGCAAAGAAGGAAACAATCTGTTTTCCATGGCTCCTTGAAGCCCTTTTCAGTTCTGCAGCTCTGTGATCATTGTAAACTTCACCACGGCACTCAGGTCTTCCCAGTGCCAGCCCTACTGAGTGTCAGTCTATCAAATCACACCACCTTTCTTTTAAAGGCCTGTGTGAAATGACAGAATAACCTCTATTCATCCCATAGCATTTGGATAGTTCAAATCAGATTGTTTGGAAATGTGGAAGCAGAGAAGACATCAAGCGTCAGTTCAGTCCCTTCCTGCCTCTAGCACTACAGCATACAAATTCCGTTTGGAAAGTTATCCCCAACCTAAAGAAAATATTCAGGACTTTTTTCCTTGGTAATCTCCTTGGGATGTTGCACTCAAAATTTTATTGGTAGTGAAATCTGGCAGTAAGAGAGTCAGATTTAGGAGTGATACAGCAACAAGTTTTTTTTTCCAACCTCTGAACTCATTCATGGCCAATTTATACCTGATACTGTCTTTTAGTTGCAATAGCTCTCCACTGTCTGTCACGCCTGCCCTGTGTGAGATGACAATAACCGTATCCATTCTTAACCTTTTAATTTCTCTTGTCTAGGCAAGAAAATCTCTTTAATTTCTTCTTGTGCCATAAGCTTTGTTCCCTCCGTCCCATTGTGCTCTCATTCCACATTTGGCAAGGCAGGCCATCGTCCTAGAGGAAGCCCAGTGCTGGCTGAGCACAGACAGCCCTGTGCAAGAGCAAAGGTTGTGAGCACAGCCGGACTGGTCTCACTGCTATTGCCACTGCCTTTAAATTTGTGCCAGTGGGTAAGTGAGAAGAAATATCTCTGGTCATAGCTACAAGGAACTGAAAACAAATAGATGATTTTCTTGAGCCATTAAATGCCTTACTACAGCCCTGAACAAGGAAACTTCAGAAAACCTTAGGAGTTGTGTGCTGCTGAAATCTCTGATGGTCATAAGTGTTTGGTGATTTCAGCGAGTACCTTGTTTGAATACAAAAGTAAATTAATGAACAGAATTACAAGAAAAGGAAAACAAAATCCCAAACCCTACTACACTCACTACTGAATGATGCCTTATTAGAAACAAATTTCCTTTATCTGGTTTTCACATGAGAATCAACTTACGCTATTTGCTCTCAAAGCTAAGACAAAATTTGGACAATAAATTTTTTGGATAATAAATCAAGTTTGGATATTAATTAAGGTGTCATAGAAGGTGCAACAAATTATAACATTCTCTGAGGCCTGAATAGAAGTCCACATATCTTTACAATGAAAGATGAAAATGCAGAAAAATTCTTTTATCTATGTAACATGATAGTAAAATTAACGTAATGTTGAATAAGACTGTGACAGAAGCTGTATGCATTAAACAATTGTAGTTTAAAAGTTAAAATATAGAAAAAGCTAAAATGTAAACTAGAGTGGTCTTTAAAAATGGAATGTATTGAAATAGAGTGATCTGTGATTATGATAAATATTGGGAGAATCACTTTATTATAATTGGCATTAACATAGAAAAAAAGTAAAATAGTTTAGAGTTTTGAATGGAAGCAGTTTAAATCAAGAAATATCTGCTTGCTCTTTTAAAACCTTTAAAAATGTTTTCCTTTTCCACTGGGAAATTGTTTAGAATATTGAAAATAAGTTCCTAGTTAAACCAATTTATTTTAATCTTTAGGTAAATTCATAAATAAAAATAAAAGGATAAGCTTCACAACTACTGTGAAAGTTAGTTTCTATGCATTTCATTAGTGATACGCTCTGTATTCATCTGTCTGGTTTTAGTCTCATTTATTCTTTGACTGAAATAATACCTATGTAGCTACCTTAGTCAATAGTTATATTGTGATATGTAAATCTATTTGAATATACTGAGGAACTGTAAGAAAGTCTACATGTCTGAATATTTACTTGATTTCTTTCTCCAAAAAGTTGTATCTCAGAAAATGTATGTGAATAAACCCAACTGAAGATGACCTTAAAAATGAAAATTCAGTTCTGATATTGTAGCTGAACGGTCTTTTGAAATGTGACAATATTGAGACTTCAGCTGCACCAAATTAAACAACTTAAATCAGACCAGAGCATGGAATATGGTCTCTGTTACATCATCTCTCCTTGGCTCACGCCTTATAGCACCACTTTATGATCCACACCATCTCCTTCCATTCAAATTAGTAGGTGGTCTGGGAGATGACTTTGTAGTGACCTGGCTGCATTGTGTATTCATTAGGGAGATCCCAGAATACTGCAAACAAGGAAGTAAGGCTATGTATAAAACTGGCAACGAAACCTAAAAATCTATCCTTTTTTCTTCTTAACTTATATATAAATTCGCTTTTAAGTGTATGTCAGGTCTATGATACACATTTAAGCTTCTGTGAATTTATGTCCAAAAGAGACAATACATAAGTAGGGTGTCAAGATTAGAACATTAGTCTGTAGAGCAAATCTAAGAAGTATTGCTAGTGAATGCAGATCCAATGTCCCTGCTGCAATAAATGCTAGTCCCTTCACAGTCAGACAATTACAAATTTTAGCTGAAAAAAACCCATGCAGCATTAAAACCAGATAGGTAAATCTTGATTTTAGGCCATAACCATTGAAAAGATATTTAACTAACACTATAAGTTAGCTTTATAGGAAATACATGAAAAACATTACTTTCATTGTTAATGTTCTCTTTCTAGCAGTTGTCATTTGATACCATTTAGAAGTTATTGTCATTCAAAACTAGATCAAAATGGCAAAAAAAGTGTTTTTTTCCACATAACCATATTTAATATTCATACATAATTCAACACGCATTTATACTCTGCTTAGTCAAGGGAACATTTCTTCTTAAACAGGACTTTGTTTATCTTGTATCGTACATAGAATTCTAGGACCAGGTTATACATAAAAAGTCAGAGACTTAACAGAACTCAGCCATGTGAAGAATTTGTTTTCCCTCAACAAGGCCTTTAAAATCAGAGTTAGTTGATTAATTTTCATGTTTTATGAATTATTCATAGTTTAATCATTAACAACCAAATACAGACAATTCTGAATCTAGACCGATATTACAGAATCCATTAACTGGTCCATCAATGCAATACAAATTCAAAGCTGCAAGAGGTAAAGTAACACATGTAGCGATTTCCTTGGGTTGTATCCAGTTTTCTGTTTCTGCTGGTGGGTTTGCATCATCAAAATAAATAGGAAATTTGTTATATTGCTTTGTTTTGTTACAATTACAGAGATACATTTTTGAATTTCATGTTTCAAACTCCAGCAGGCACATATTACCTGAACTGATTCAATGATATCTTTTAGATATTTTTTCTTCTATTTTTGCATATCTTTTACCACATTCCTTTCATTTGCTCTCTTGTTCATTTTGGTTTGTTTTGTTGTTTTTTTTTTTTTTTTTGATAGAGCAAATGTTATTTAGACAGAAAATATGCCTGTCTATGAAAAAGATACTCTTAACACCAGCAGCTTTATGAAAAATATTCAATGCTTTGATAATAGGCTTAAATGGCTTCAGGACACTGCAAATGTACCCCAGATAGCCTGAAGACATAAGCAATAAACAGAGCAATAGAGAACTAATTTACTCTGCTCCTTGTCAGGTATACTAACTCACAGCCAACTCGTTACCTCTGTGGGGAGGCTGCTTACCAGCCCAGGAGCCAGCTACTTCCTGAGTGTCCTGGTTTTGGCTGGGATAGAGTTAATTGTCTTCCTAGTAGCTGGGACAGTGCTGGGGTTTGGGTTTAGTATGAGAAGAAAGTTGGTAACACCCTGATGTTTTCAGCTGTTGCCAAGTCGTGTTTAGACTCAGTCAAGGACTTTTCAGCTTCTCCTGCCCAGCCAGCAAGAAGGCTGGAGGGGCACAGGAAAGTTGGGAGGGGACACAGCTGGACAGCTGACCCAAACTGGCCAACGGGGTATTCCATACCATGGGACGTCATACCCAGTATGTATACTAGGGGGAAAGCTGGCCATGGAGCCCCTGCTCAGGAACAGGCTGGGCATTGGCCAGTTGGTGGTGAGCAATTGTTTTTCATTTCCATCACTTGTGTTTCGTGTGGTTTATTTCTCTCTCTTTTTGTTATTTACCTTTTCATTACATTTTTTTAATTATTATTTTTAATTATTAAACTGTTCTCATCTCAACCCACGAGTTTTCTGACTTTTACTCTTCTGATTCTCTCCCCCATCCCACTGGGGGCGGGGGGAGTGAGCAAGCAGCTGAGTGATGCTTAGTTGTTGGCTGGGGTTAAACCATGACATTGGGGAATTTGCGTTGGTATCTGCAAAGGTCAAGGGTTTTTTAGGTAAATTTAAGTATGTGCACTTTAATTTAACAGTCCATAGTGAAGGTTAAGCTGGATATAGGAGAGTTTTGACCATCAGAGGAGAAAGGTTCTGAAGTGGGCTTGCATTAGCAAGGCAAGAAATCTAAATTATTAAAAAATGGAGTTTAATGTATTTAGATGCAGCTCCATGGTATGGCTACCTAAGACAGAAAAAGGCTAAGCTTGATAGCCCAGTGAGTAGCATTTGTATTATGTTCCCAATGACTTAGTCTCACAGGCTAGCACTGGTTATCAAACCAACCTTATAGCTACACCTAAACTGTAGCTTCACCAAAGCTCCTCTCCATATCATGAAAAGCATATATGTGTGTCTGTCTGCATGTATAACAAAAATGCAAAAATTATTGATTTTTCTATACATACCTAATTAAGAAGTCACTTTTAAAGGCAATCTTCCTTGCTAGATTCTCTAGAATTAACTAAGGAAGTTATGACGGTTTAAGCCCAGTAGGCAGTTAAACACCACCCAGCTACTCACTTACTCCCCCCCCGGTGGGATGGGGGAGAGAATCGGAAGAGTAAAAGTGAGAAAAACTCGTGGGTTGAGATAAAGACAGTTTAATAGGTAAAGAAAAGCCGCATGTGCAAGCAAAGCAGAACAAGGAATTCATTCACCACGTCCCATGGGCAGGCAGGTGCTCGGCCATCCCCAGGACAGCAGGGCTCCATCACGCGTAACCGTTACTTGGGAAGACAAACGCCATCACTCCAAACATCCCCCCCTTCCCTCTTCTTCCCCCACCTTTATATGCTGAGCATGACATCATATATTCTGGGATATCCCTTTGGTCAGTTGGGGTCAGCTGTCCCAGCTCTGTCCCGTCCCAACTTCTTGTGCCCCCCCCAGCCTCCTTGCTGGTGTGGGGGGGGTGAGAAGCAGAAAAGGCCTTGACGCTGTGTAAGCCCTGCTCAGCAGTAATGAAAACACCCCTGTGTTATCAACACTCTTTCCAGTACAAATCCAAAACATAGCCCCATACCAGCTACTATGAAGAGAATTAACTCCAGCCCAGCCAAAACCAGCACAGAAGGTTATATTGAGTAAATGCGTATTTCACATAGGCATTTTAAGGTATAATTGTAGTACAATTGCCAATTAACTTCAATTCCCTCAGTTGAATTAACTGGGTAAGCAACTGACTCTAGGGTGGATGGTACATTCTCATTTTCTAGGCCCATAACTTCTTTTCCTTTAATACTCAGAAATATTATTGCTCTTTCTTCCTGCAAATGTAGTATTTGAATATTTGGACAAAACAGTCTGTGTTGTATTAATGTACTTGTTTATTAAGTCCACTTATCATCAGGGTATGATTTTGATGTGCAGCAGTCTATCAGTTGGATTTCAAAGCATCAGGGTTTGACTGCCTGGGCTGTACTACCTCCTGATACTACAGCCTGTGTATGAATGCTCACTTTCCTAAAATGTGGGATCAGATTTTAGCTGAAATTCTCAGAAAGAATTTTTTCAGCTGCTTAAAGACAGGTTTGCCAATGGTGTGTTCTTGTTTGCTTTCTGAAATTTCATAACACAAAGGCTGACTGGAAATAGGATGTCTATTCCGTAAAAATATCAAAGTTTTGGAATTTAGTGTTAATCTTTATTGGAACGTGAGATCTCTCAAAATAGCCAGAAGAAAATGCACCCAACAGCTGAGAGTTCAGTATTCCTAGATCCACCTGGAATATGGGAGACTTAAGTTCAAGGTCCAGCTCCATGTCGTCTAAATCTAACACTTCAGTGTGGTCATTTGATATCACAAAATCATGTTCTAATAATATAACTGCTGAATTTTCATTGTCTGAATGCTCCCTTCCACCTCCCTTCTTCCCTGACAGTATTGGTTGAATGAGTAAGTTTATGTTTGTGTGTTAGATTCCAGTCCTGGTTAGCTAATAGTCTGGTGAATTGGGAACCCATAGGTCAACATCTCTTGACAAATTTTTGCCTCTAAACTGATTTTTTTTCTTGGAAACTGCTTTGGTTTTTCTTTTTTGCTTGTTTGTTTGCAGGGGTTTTGTTGTTGTTTTTTCTCAATGTGAGGAAAAAAAAATGCTAACTTCCTTTTCCAAAGTTAAGATCATGAAAATGATTATAAAACAATGGTAGAAAAGTTTGATTTAACATAGAATCATAGAATCATAGAATTGCTTAGATTGGAAAAGACCTATAAGATCAACTATTCCAATTGTTAACCTAGTGCTGACAAGACCCCCACCAAACCATGTCCCTAAGCACTACATCTACATGACTTTTAAAAACATCCAGGGATGGGGCCTCCACCACTGCCCTGGGC
>JAVKLA010000027.1:23707646-23753308 GCA_034782735.1 Sagittarius serpentarius | reverse complement strand
CTCTGCTCCGGCGCCTGGAGCACCTCCTCCCCCTCCTTCTGCACTGACCTGGGGGTCTGCGGAGATGTTTCTCTCACGTGTTCTCACTCCTCTCTCCAGCTGCAGTTTCTGCTGCGCAGTTTTTTTCCCCCATTCTTAAATCTGTTCCCCCAGAGGCGCTGCCACCGTGGCTGATGGGCTCGGCCTTGGCCAGCGGCCGGCCTGAGTTGTAGCCAGCTGGCATTGGCTCTGTCAGACACAGGGGAAGCTTCTGGCAGCTTCTCACAGAAACCACCCCTGTGGCCCCCCTGCTACCAAAACCTTGCCATGCAAACCCAGTACAGATCATGGCCCCAAGTCTGTCAGCGGTCAAGAAATGTTTGGACAACACTCTTAGACATATGGTTTAACTCTTAGGTCACCCTGTTGGGAGTCAGAAGCTGGACTTACTAAAGTATAACATCAAGAAAATTTATCCATTATTAAAAGCAGAATAGAGGTGGTAAGTTGAAAGGGGCTGTGACATGGAAACGTAGTGAAACAGAGTTATTCATTATTATAACTGACACTGTCAACATGTTGGCATCACACTAAACCAGGACTCCTACAGGTAAAGTAATCGCACTCTGAAAAAGCTATTGTTAAACTATAATAGTTGTACTAATTTTTTTTTGTAATTCATTCTGTAACACAATATTTTCTCCTTCTGCAAAAAGAAAAATGAAATTTAAGTAACTAAAAAGGTAAATTACCGTTGTACAGGAGGGATATTTGCACAATGCTTTCTTGTGAACAAAATGTACTATGGCTGTTGTTACTACTGCCAGTCATATACCTGTGGGTTTTCGAATCTCAGTAGTGGTCTGTTATGGTCACTGGGAAGACACTGATCACAGTGAGCAATGGATCAAGCTTTACCAGCCTTATGAAGTGTTGAGAAATCCTTTCCAAAATCAGTACATTGTAGTAGCAGACTTTACCAAAAATAAAACAAAACAAAATAAAATAAAATAAACCAAAGATATAAAATAGATTAAAACTAAACAAAGCACAAATCAGTAATTAAATATTTCAGCCTTTATAGCCTGCCAGTGTCATGTTCTGATGTATCAGTACTAACAGTGCATACTGTCCATTAGACATTCCTAAATGTATATGGAACTCAAACAGTAACATTTTATTCTGAATGGAAAGTTTCACAAATCTTGGTCCTTCAGTTTCCATGTCTGAACACATTCCCAGATTATATGCCTTATTTCAAATTTTTAAAGGCATTGAATATCTAAATCACTAGTATTTGCACAAGAACATTTCTGAAGCCTGAAAGAGACAACTACTTACACATAAATTTGAATAAATAGCATCTGAAGACTTCTTTATAAAACTATGGTAAATGAAATTCAGATTTTTCTGTTTCTTTGATGAAACTGATATTGTCCCATGGTTTTGGCTTATACTAAAACAGACTAAATTCTCCTGCTTTCTGCTGGTCCTTGACCTCCTGTACTTTGCATGTAATGTATCTCTGAAAAGGTATTTTCTTGCTCTGGTTTTACAGTTCTAAAAGTTTAAAAAGGAAAAGGACAGCATGAAACAGACTATTTGCAATGAACAATAGAAGTGAGTCTACTTTGGTCGGCAAAGGCAGAGAGTTTAGCCTTACGATCTCAAGCAATACTGGTCACACTTAAGACTAAAGCATGGGTCATGGCCCATTTTATTTACCTGTATAAGTGTGTTCTTAAAGACTCTACCTATTGTGCAGATGACACTGGAGGTTCCTGGAATAGAGCAGAGCTAATGATATTCTAATTTTGTAACTACCTGTATGTCCAAGTACCTTTTACCTTCAGTCTCTAAGGTTCTTTTATCTCCAAAAGAACTTTAACAACCTATAATTTTAAATACAAAGGATTATTTCTAATAATGCCAACAAGAAAACCAAGAGAAATTTGGTTTACCACCTCGTGTTCATCAGTTAGTTAGGAGTAAAAAACCCCCCAACAAATCCTTTAATTTAGATCAAATACAGTGAATGCTTTATTTTACCATGTTGGTTCTTTTAAGGGGAGTTCAAGCCAGAGAACAGACAAAGCAAAAATCTTGAAAAATGTCATCTCTGTCGATCTTTCACAAGGCTGTCCATTGTGACAATGAAATGCACGCATACAACGTGCATTTTATTTCTTACTCTCCTGGGTTTAGCTGGGATAGAGTTAATTTGATTAATTAATCAAACCAAGAGTTATTTTTTCCTAATGCAAAGAAAGATATATTCAATATGCAAAGAAATTTGCAAATATGCAAAATATGCAAAAAAATATGCAAATTCAATAATGCAAAGAAAGATATATTCAATCCCAGGAAAACTGGGAGGGGGGTACAGCCAGACAGCTGACCTGAACTAGCCAAGGGGGTATTCCATACCACGTGACATCATGCTCAGTATATATATTGGGGGAGGTAGAGTGGCAGGCTCTCTTTTTCTTTGGTGGTAGAGCATTAGGTTCTGGGTGGTGAGCAACTGTATTGTGTATCACTCCTTTTATATTTTCGTTTATTTATTGTTACTATTGTAAAGTCTTGCTTTGTGTTGTCCCAGTAAACTGTCCTTATCTCAAGCCCTGAGGTTCTACCTTCTTGGTCTCCTCCCTGATTCTCCTCCCTGCCGCTCCGGAGCTGGGGTTGGGGGAGGAGGGAGTGAGGGGCTGCCTGGTTCTTTGTTGCCGGCTGGGCTCAAACCACGACACTTACTATGGCAATATAATTTATTGTGTATTTCATTCCAAGCTATTTTTAAAGATAAGAGAAACTGGCTGGAATCTGAGAGCAAAGAAGGTCCTATACTTTTGAACACAGGTATGAATTAAGACCTCAGCCTTTGTTTATCTGAAAAGACACATCTGGTGTGAAAAAGAGCCAAAAGCACCATCTGCCCCTCACAATGGTGGCTCTCAGTTTTCGTTCTACAGGCTTTGGACTACACACTAAAGGACTGGAGTCTTCATCTCCATTTATTCCATTTATGGTCATCTAGTTAGCTTAGGATTGCTCTTATTTTTTACATACGCAGTCACTTCTAGGTGGTCCTTGCTTCCATAAACTTGCTAACACAGGTCTGAAATTTTTAATATATTTAACATAAGTATAACTTAGCTTTAAGTATAAAAGCCTTGACAGGTGCTTGGAGTTTCCGATTTGAAATGGAGTACATTCAGGTACTTTGGATATAGGCTGCAGCAGATCATAATGTCCGCTAGGAGATTATAGTTGTCAGACTGTGAGTGGTATAACTTACTTCGGGGTGTTAAAGCCAAGGTTCTCTTCTGGCTATTTTACAGAAAACTAGGTTTGCATTTCCCCCGCTTCCTGCCCCAATCTGATTTCTAGTGTGAAAGTAGCAGTAAAATGGTTGGCCTTTGATGCAATTTCAGAACAACTAATTACAAAAGATATCCTTCAATAAAATATACACATCACATTTTACTTACATGGAAAACTGCCTTCTAATTGGCATGTTTACAGCCCCTCCACAAAGCCCAGTTCACATGCTTAATCCTTCCACACCTTTGCATGGCTTGGGCCAGGCTGATTAATTTGCTGAAGCTAGAAAACAATAGGAAGTTGAGAAAGCTTAAAATAATGAATTTCCTTGATTAGCAGTACTGTATAAATATCTGATTTTATCTGACTTTATGAATAGTTGTCTGAATCCAGTCAAATCAATTCAGTGCTTTGTTCAGTCTTTCAGTTTTTCATATCCTTTTGCTTAGAAAACTGACAGGTTAAGCCCAGCAGACACAAGATTCCTCAAATAGTTTGTTTTTAGAGATGGTCAGAAATACAATCTTACATTTTTTTTGCTTTTTTTCCTTTGTTACTTTTGTTTTCATCATCACCGGAATCAGCTGATTGAAACCAAGCTGTTTCACAGGATGTGTGAAACTTCTTTCCAGATCTCAAACTGTTTTTGTTGCACAATCATGTTTCCTTCTTAGACTGTCAGTTGATAGCAACCCTGGAGCCCTGGAAAATGACAGGTAGGTGTCCCAAGGTTCCTAGGTCCCAGATGCCTTGGTGCAGGAGCTCTGGAAGCCCTGGCACTGCAGGCTGAAAATGACCCAGTTTGCATTAGCTTTGCTATTCCTTCATCACTGGATTGATGACATGAAACTTGCTATCAGATAATAAAAATTTGTTCAGCTTTTTGTTCTTTTCTTTTTTTTTTCTGAAAATTTTGAAAATCTTTGCCCATAGAAGAACATGACATTGGTTATCTGTTGTTTAAGCAGTATTCAACTGTTCATCTTTATTATTAGTATAATTAGTTGTATAACACCTACTAACCTTACCTTAATCAAAGCCTTTACTAAAAAATAGTTGCTTCTTTTAGGAATCTACAATCTAACTAAAGAGACAAACAAAATGAGGAGGCAGGCAGTACTTTACTCCCAAATTTATGCACAGGAAAATGAAGGGCAACAAGCTTAATTGCTGTACTGTACTCCTACAAGAAAATTCTGGCAGAATTGGTATCGGGCCTACATTATATGAATCTTACTGCCATAAAGTGTGAACTTTTTTTCTCACTCTATTCGTAATTTCTGCAGACTAACAATGCCATGTCCGCTCAATTTCTTACAAAGGCAACCAACATGGGTACGTCCAGTAATTCTATTAATTCTTTTTACTATATCCTCTCCTCTTTTTTAATTCATGACACATAACTCCTTGTACAGCAATTTCCTGATACCTTTTTGATTTACGCTTGACTGTGTCTATTTTTTTTTTTTCATTTTTTTACTAGCCCAAGTTTCCATTAACTTTTCCATAATTTGGCAAACCCAGCTTCATACATGAGATTCGAATAATCCTACAGAATGGAAGAAAGAAAAAACAAAGCTACTTATTCAATTACTGACATTGAATACATGCGTTTTTTTCCTAAATTTTAGATACATTTCACTGGCAAGACATGCTGAGAATAAGTAACGCTGGTCTCCCTTGGGGATAATGTTAGCTTTGTCATGAAGAGAGGCCTATTTACTGAATAGCTTAAAATTGACCAATTTGTATTATTATAGCAATATTGGGATTTCTGACTTACGTTTAAGTCTGATTGCACTGATTTAGATTCCCCAAATACCCATATTCTCTTTCCATATTCCTCTGTTCAGCAGTGATGTCTATGAAGGACATTTTTGCCTGAATCTGGTCTAATGTTCACTACTGCTTAGTTAGTGTGGGTATGACATAACTGACAACATATTTAAAATTTTTTAATAAGCATATTAATACAGAAGTCCAAGTACAGAACCCAGGTGGTTTATCATGTATTCATGTTTACTGTTTGGAATGACCAATATAAAAACTCAATGGAAACACAGTATATTCTAGAAGAAACTAGTTGAAAATTCCTGCCAGCAGACAACCTTAAAATATTAGTAAAGAGATATTAAATTGTCTTGTCTGCAGGGTGGTGAGTGGGGTTTTTTGTGTGGTTGACTGGTTGGGGTTTTTTTGCCCAAAAAATGTTGAGTGGCCCCACTGGACAATGTCTGTTTGTAAAGTAAGTTTGTTCTTTTTGTCTGCCTTCACAGAGTCAGAAAAGAATCAGTCCTGAGACTTCAGCATTTTGAGTCGCAAGGATTCCTCTAAACCAAGTAATACAGTTTTGAAATGTATGGGGTTTCCATCTGAAGTTTTGTTCGAAATTAAACTGATGTTCAGGCAAACCCATCAAATTATGAGTTTGGGAAAAGTATAAGGAAAAATAATTCTCTTAATTAGTCTCAGATGTGATGAAACATTCCAGGTTTTAATAGCCTTGAGAATTCAGTGTGAGTCTAGATCTTTGTTAGCCTTTTAAAAATCCAGTTAAGGTTTTCAAAAGGGATGAGTGTATTTTGCATGCTTAAGTTTATTGGAACAGATATATTAAAACACATTAAAAGGGACATGATTTTCTGAAGTTCATCTTGATACAAAAGTACTATTATGAAATTAGATTGCAACTTCTATTAATCTCATTAGAAAAAGAATCAAGCTGAATGTGTAATTAGATATCCTAGAGAGAAACAAGCTGCTTAGCACAAAGAAATAGTGAGAAGCAAGTCAATTATTATTTTTGTTAGCATTGTCGTGACTAGACTTAGATATGGCAGCATAGAAAATCAATGTAATAATAATCATATTCATATCTTAAAACAGTTAATAAAAAAGAAATAAGTATTCTTTCTCATGAAAATGAGACCTTTAGGAAGAGATCATAGAAGAATGATTTTAACTAGGTGGGACTCCTAGAAGGATCGGGAGGAAAAAGAAAAAAATTGAAGTTGTTCTGAACACCTACTGTCAGCTCCCTTTTAAAAGAAAATGAATGGAAATACAATAACAAAGTTCACCATATGACACTTTCATGCCCATGACTTGGCAGATTGACAAGAACTTTGATGTTCAGAAGCCTGAATTTAAAAGAGGGAGAGACTGACAGTAAAAGAGAGAGAAAGGAAACCATATCCTGGATGGAAAAACAGATCTGCAAGACAGTTCAGCTGGAGCACCTTTTTCCAGGAGTGGAAGAGAGAAAGGGAAGGGGAAGGGGAAAGGGGAAAGGGAAGGGGGAAAGGCAAGACAGGGAATCATATGCTATGGAAATACAGTATGAAGCAGGCTTTGAGATTTCCATAAAATATGTGTATAGAGTTAAATACTAAGGAGGAATTTTTATCTTAGAAAGAATGTTCCAAAACAAATACCTTCTTCATTATAGGCTTTGATTTCTTTGATTTTTGTTATTTCTTTGATTGTTTTTTTTTAAATCAACCCATAATAAGAGTAAAAACCAAATCCCACTTATTGTTATCTTTAATTTGTGTACAATGTACCCTACTATGATAAAAATACATCACCCGTCATGTAAAAATTCCTTTTTAATACAAGGGCTATACTGCCAGCTTTTGTACTATCTCAATGTATGCCACCTAAAATGTGGCAATGCTATGCCAGAAAAATTCTACTTTGTAGGAAGCTACCTTTGCTTTGGTTCTGTCTTTGGGAGAAGTAGTGTAACCATGTTACCTCAATGCATTGGATCTCCACTGATGATTCTGCCAAAACAATTTAGGCAGTGGAGTCTCCTTAGTACAGATATGGCTTAAGAAAGATGATAAATAGAAATAATATCTATATTTTTAAAAAAGAATTATTCTGAGGAAATAAATATTGAAATAAATAAAAATTATTTTGGATGCTTTTATCCATACACACTGAGAGAAACTTAAGAGAGAAACTGACACCAAAAAGGTTTATCTTCACTTTGGTACCTTTGAACCCTCTTTCGTTGTTTGATTAACAGTTCAGGCTAAGGAAACTTCAGAGATCTCTTCAGATAAACCTGCTTGTCTAGGACTTCAGAGGATCATTCAAGCTGATGAAGGGACCAGAAAGAATGAGTGGATGCACCACTTTATTAGTGAAGAAAAGAACTGTATGAAAGAAAATGGAAACTGTCAGTCTTTGAACACGTGTATTCAGAGATGCTTTGAAAGGAGGGGCGGTGATGTAAGCGATGATGCCAGGGGCAGAAGGAAGGTAAAAGTTCATTTATTGACCTCAACAATTTCCCTGAGAAATTCAACAGAATTGAAATGAATATGGATGGATGGTCCTCCAGAAACACAAAGGAGTTCTGCAGTTCTGTGTTTCATCACCATCTCCCAAACAAATGCATCCAATAGAAATAACAACTCCAATAAGAAATAATTATTCTCTGGTGAAGTTGGAAGAATTAACAGAACATCTTGTAGAAAGGAAAATTGATACATGGCTGAATGAGACAATATCCTCTCTACAGAATGAGAAAGTCTTGAATCTATCAATGTTTCTTGCATTAATAACTTTGAGTTAAGTGTAAATAAGACTGCTAGAAGATAAATACAATTAACAAGTTTGCCTTACAGCATCCTTCCTATTGTGACGTGATCTTGCCCAAACATGTTTGCATTGTAAACTAGGCAGGAATTCTTCTGACTACAAAATCATGCGGCAGCTCATAGGAACCCAAAGTACATTCCCAATGATTTTTCTTGATCAAATAGAGCTTACAAAAGACAGATTAAATGTACAGCTTTTACTAGGTGTCAAAACTTTGATCTGAAAAAAGGTCACCAACTTAGAGATATAAGATTGAAAATATTTAGTTTTATTCAATGATTCTATTCATTTTCTTGAATTGAAAAAAAACCTGAAAATAATCTCTAGATATCTGAATTACATCAAAATCTCTTATTTAAAATTCCATTAAAAATTAATAAACCAGCATTCCTGAAATTTCAAAGAAGATGTGACTATATCTATCATTAATTGTATTTATAGTTGAGATGTTTATAACTTAGCTCTTTGATAGTATCTGACCTCTAGCTTAATATTTATCCCTTTACTTTCTTTACAACTGGATGAGTTTCTGCAGAGCTCAATAAGTATGCAGTTGGTGAAATAATTTTGTACTTGTGATTAGACATTACTGAAATGGAAGTATTTTGCAGAAGCAGGGCCTAAATCTAACAAAAAATTGTGAGTGGATTTTCACAATTAAATTGACATTATCTGAAACCCTGGTATTATTATGTAGCTCTGGTTGCTTTGCTTTACCTTGTATGTTCTTTTAGTATGTAATTTATTGAACAATGGCACAAAATTTTGGCCAACCTTCCTTTTCAAAAGTGAGTAATAATCTCTTGTTAATTCCAGAAGTAATCCATGTGTTCAGCCTTTCTTCCAGTAGTTGAAATAGTTCTAAAGCAGTACTACTCATGCATGGGAAATATATCTGTTAACAGTGGGAAAGGTTCTTTAAGGTTCTTATATATGCAATGTAAAATAGGACACATTCGCAGTACTACAAAAAATACGCATATTGGAAATACAAACTCCATGTAGATAACAATGGCAACTTTTAGGCTTAGCATCAGATATTTAATCAGTAATATTGAAAACATAGGGAAAAATTCAGCTCTTTAATAAACATTTATTCATAGAAAAATGTTCAGCAGTAAAAAAATTAAATGTAGAAACAAACTACTACCAGTTATGACTACCAACCAATTTTGAACAGAAGCTCTGATTTCTAGTTTCAAATAAGTGAAACTTACTTGAAGGAGGATCACTGATACAGATCCATATTACTGCTGTGAAGAACTGGGCTTATAGTTCTCATTCCAATAACAATTTGTAAAACTGCAATAAAGTTTCAGTAGGACATTCTCAGGGCTTTTTTGTAACCTTTGTGATGGCTACCATCCCCAAAATGTCAAAATATGGTGGGAAGGTAATTTAGAAAAAAAACCAAGCCACACTCTAAATGCCAAGATTGTCATCTGCACTATTAAAACATCACACATGGTGTCTATGAAACACTAACATGCATTAATATATTTGCAGTCTCTACTGCATGCTAATAAAGCAAAAGGGAGAGTGCTGCAAAAAGCTTAGGAGTTATACCTTGTAAAATGTTTACAATGTGAATTCATAACTGCAAATCAATTGACATTCTTCCCAACTTGATGTCCATTTGATTTACTCTTCCACTGCTCAACAATTGCTGTGATTAAGGATGTGATCCTCTAGTTTCTACTGGAGTGTGTTTAAGGGCAATATATAAATAGGGGTAGCAGAATCAGCCCTCCACGGTCTCTCTTTCTTAATTAAAGTTGTTCATAATCAAATAAGTTAACATTCCACATATACCAGATATAGCCAAAAGAAAAGTCCCTTAAGTTTCTTGAAAGCTCAGTCACCTGAGACCTTTCTGCAGTAGGTAGCAACCAGAACATTTCCACGTTCTGAAAAAATCTCCAGAGGTTGCTGATCCCAATCAGCAAGAGCGTCATGATTGAAAGGGATGCAATGATTCTTAGTTTCATGTAAATGAGAGATAACATCCTCAAAAAAATCCTAAATTATTGTTGAAATAGATTAACATAGAGTATTTTTATGTCTGCTTTTTCTGATTTTACACTTCTATATTGCAGTTATATTTCCAGTTTTATAATCAGAAATTAAAACTTTTTTGTTTTTTAGAATAAAGCATGATGCTTTCATATAGGGCTTCTCCATTGTTAAATATCAAGTGAAAATTATAATCATAGGAAACCATAAATTCAATGGTATCTGCAGATGAAACTTTTGGAGTATCCACAGTTCACGGCAAGTCTGGGATGTTGTGTTTCAGATTAACATGTGGGAGCAAGTAATGTCAAATGGCAAGATAAATACAAAATCTTGCCAGAAAGCATTATTCAGAGCTTCTGATGAGAAGTACACAGAAGAATACCCATATTCCGCAAAAAAAACCCTACTTCCCCACCCACACTGTTCAACAGATCAAACACCTTCATTTATGCAGTCTATGTGAAGTATAGCAGTTATAGTACTAAACTGCAGATTATGAAATGTAAATCACTGAGTTAATTATTTTTCTTCTCTAAGAAAAATCTAAGGTTTGGGTCCTAATGACATCTAAAAGTCTCTGAGTTAAGACTGAAGATTTTGCATCTCTCTGTTAGCTTTAGATTTTTCCTCGTTATTTCTTTCTACTTTCTTTAATGTCTCGCTTGGCATTTTGACTAGATTCTGCAAAATATACCCTGATTCAGTAAATGGTTTTTGACAGGATCCCCCCCCCAAAACAAAAGGAAATCTTTTACATTTCACCACTCTGAGGTCTGCTTCATAATCAAGTTCAAACAGTAGAGGACGAGTCCACACAAACATTTTTGTGCCCAGTGTGGCTTGTCATAAATGGACATTGCATTTGGAGGAGGAGATGTCTACATACTTCTGTGCATCTGTATCATCTAGGCTATAGCGGTTTCATTCTGTCTGCTGGAAAGAATCAGCACTGATAATGTGGGCCATGAAAATGCTGGATTTTTTTTTTTTCTCCCTGAGGCTCTATTACACAAACATCCCCTATGTTTGCGTTTTTCTTCCATATAGTGATACATAATTATTCACAAACGGAACCAACCTTGTTAATAAAATGTTTATAATCGGAGACTTATTTTCTGCTGTCCAATCCAGGGCTGATTATCTTTAGCCTCCTGCCTGCATTATATCTGGCCTAAGTAATAGAAAGCATCATTTGCCAAATAGGAACATTCACAAAGTGTTTCAGTAATGGGTTTTGAGGGTAATTCTGTCCTCTTTTCTTTTTCATAAAGTCATTTGAGTTTCTTTAGAAGTAATGATCTCCTCTGTTTTCTGCAAGGCATAAATATGAATTTACATATTATTTAGATAGCTGCTGTTAATTCCTTGATAAAGTTTCCTGATTTCAGTTGTAGCAGCATCTGCGCTATTTGTGTGAAGAGATACCATATATATATGTGGAACAAAGAAACTACTGAAGATCTTATCAAAATTTTAACAGTAAATTCAAAATGAGACAAAGAAATATTATTATTCTGGTTACAATGATGTTAACACTTCCAGTCTGAATGATCCAATTACAGCTCATTCCTAATAATAATATACTTAAAACTAATACATGCAGTTATCCTAGTATCTCTCCCTTTCTCTGCTGATCAGCACTTTTCCAGTATGTCACTGGGTCCTGAGATCAACTATCAGCCTTTCTCAAGGCGAAAGGAGTCAGGGTGAGCCCTCACTGACACAAGTTCTTCAGGGTCTTTGGTTGGAGTTCCTTTCTCTTTGGTTGTAGTTCCACTTCTGAGTTTTCAAACAGTCTGTTTGACCACTCTCTTTTCTTGTTGACCCTCAAGTTTAGTTAGGCAATGGTCACTTAGTATTGTTAAATCTTTATCACATATGGTGTAATTTTTACAGAGTAAAATTAGATTATTTCACAAAGCTAAGCCTAGGTGTAAGTCACCTAACTATGGGACAGTTTGCTCCATTAACGAAAAGAAGCTGTAATAACCTCAAGAACAGTAAAGGCAAATCCAGAAAAGATATGACAAGCCCTCAAACCTTGCATCGTTAAGTTAATGAAAAGCCTATGGTCTGTGACCAGCAATGGTGGTACCATACTTACTGGGCTACAATGGAGTAAAGATTAATTCAGAGACAAACAGGAAAAAAGAGGGTAGAATGAAACTATTAGGGAGTCTAGATTCTAACTGAATTGTGCATAAGAGTGTAAATTAATCTCTTAAATCTTCTATGTATGTGTATTTTTCTCTTTGCTATAAAGACAATTTGTCGTTCTAGTGAGATGCAAAAAATCATCAGCTGCAGTATTTAAAATTGTACTTTATACTGTGGATCAAGTAGGGAAAGGCTAACTTCTAGCATTCGTCTGCAATATACATTAGATCAAGTTTTCCACAGTCACAGTCCCATTTGAACATGAAATGAATCAGCCAGACTTTTGAAGTTCATCCCTGCTGGGGTATCCTAGTCTCTTCAACGGGTTTAATTCTCACTGTGCTTAAAAGACTGTCTCCAGATCTAAGTACTGAGATGTGGTTACTGAGACTGTCCTCAGGATGAAGCTCTCATATCATTGCCTGACACATATTCAGGATATACACAAGTTTAGGGTTTTACTATAAACACAAAGATCACTGCCACTGGGTTTCATTGGCAGCAAAATGTGAGAAAAGGAAGGCAGACATTTCTACAAGTCCAGTAAATTCGGCCCAGTTTATTGAATCCTCTGTGTCGGCAGTAATAGATTTCCTGTTCCCAATTACCGCTAGGTGAACATGCTTCATAGGAATAATTCCAGACAAGATAAATGCAGGAAACTGGAAAAAACTAAGCATTTTTTTCTTCTTCACCTTTATCATTCAAAAAAAGCACAGCATTTATTTCCTTTTAAATGTCACAGAAAAATTGGTGCTTGGTTGAAAACTTCCATGGTGATTTTTCATCTCTGCACAATTGTCTTGAGCTGTCTTATAAACACTGGGAAATGGAAAGTATTACTGATCATTTTAAACTGTATTGGCACAAACACAGTGCTAGGAAAATAGATATATCTTCTTTCCATTTCCTATGACAGCAACTTAGGAAAACTTTTAACTATTCCTTCACTTGCCAAAAGATTAAGGAAGACTTCATTAAGTGCTGGATTTCAGCTCCTCTAGGTATAGAAGGTGTCATCAGCTCAGCAATATTTGTGCTGATTCAGCTAAACATGCAGAGCTAAAAGCATTAATTTACTTTTAAAAGTGTGCTTGGAAGCAATTCTGTTTCAGAAATAGGAGCAAAGTCAGCTGAAAAACTGCAGTCAAATTCTATTTTAAAGGGAAATTTAAAAAATCAATTTCTTGTAAATTGTTATTTATGGAGGAAAAGCTAATACTATAATCATCCTAGTTTTAAAGATAAACCTAATTTAGTGTATTCTTTAGCACTAATGTTTTTCAGGTGAAAATACTTAACATTTAACCACATTTTTTAACTCAAACCCTTGGTCTCAATCACCTGTCTCAGAAGATTTGACAGAAATACTGTAAATTTCCTGCTTATACTGTATTTTTTTCTCCCTAAAACAACTAAAAGAAAGGAAAGGAAAAAGGCAAAAAAGTTTGAAAAAAATACTAATTCCTGTAACTCCCTTTGCTAATAAAGTCTTATCTAGTGGAAAAACATCACTAGTTTATCTGTCAAGCCAATCTTTTGCCAAGCTAGAGTGCTTCTCTTCTACACAATGCTCACTATCAATGGCTTTGCTGTAAATCATTCCTTCCTCATCTCCCAGGATTTGTGAGTGGTTTGGAAGACTTTGTACATAGAGAATTCTACACAGGCACTATTCCACTGCACAGGGCTTGTTTCAGGTTCACTGAAATGGAAGATAAGCACACATGTGACAGGGAAGCTTTCAAGGATAAAAACATCAGCACTGATAGTGAAGCATTTCCGAAGCACTTCCAAATCATCATCAAAAAGTAAATTTGCCTGCCCTGTCCAGTCATGTCTGTGAACTTCCAAACTAGTTGTGTAGAGAGTGACTGTTTACTGTGATGACAGGTATAAATACACAATGTTTCAGCAAACATGAAAGAGAATTGATTCTGAAACTCTTTAAGCATTTTCCAACTCATTAGTAAACCGCTGTTTCAATAGATGAAGAAAGCTATGCTTTTGGGACACTGAAAGAAAGAGACAGTTTAAATGCCCTTGCTACTGAAGAACTATATATATATATATATATATAATGAATACATATATAAATGAATATTTTAAAATGATGAATGCTTACCATGAAATGATACTTTGGAATGAGGGAAGAGGAAATCTGCTTGCTTTCCAATTTGTCAAATTTGCACAATTCTATCAACAGTGGCTCTTTCTACACTGTTGGTCACTTTGGAGGAAAGGAGGGGTCCCTGTCTGGCATCTTTTTGCTAATGAAGTGCTCAGTGATGCAGAGTTCTGACTCCTTCGTGGACTACTTAAGGCAGTGCTACCTCACTTGTAGAAATTGAATTCATAGTCTACTAAAATACTGGTTTGTGTCCTCCTTCCATAAACCAATTGCCAAGTTCATGAGATTTTAGAGGGCACACAAGGTATGCTTTTCCAATCCTCAAGGAACACACGTTTAAAAAAAAAACAGGAGTAAAACATGAAATCTCAGTTGTGCCTGCACACCCTCAAGAACTCATTGGCAACAGAAAATGCTTTACATGTTTCCAGACCTGGAGCCCTCCCTGCAACCATCATTTGCATCTCAAAGCCAACTTAGAGAGACACTGGAAGAGAGTCTATGATATTTTTCATGGGCAGTCAAGTCCTTCATTCTCTGGAAGTTTTCCTTTTTATGAAATGAGTGATGCCTAAGGTCAGATATACTGAAATCTTACAATCTAGATCTCCATCTGTGCCATCATATATAGAAAGCCATCTGCTAATTTGATGTACAATCTGTACCCTGGAAACACAACGACATCTTTATAAAAGTAGCAATTTTCTAATGCTGAGAGACTTTACATTTACCAGTCATTTCAGTTTTCCATCATAAAAAAAAAGATAATTTCACTTTTTTCAGCATATGGATTGCTGTATTCAAAAGGGAAAACTTACTTTCAGAAGAAGAAACAGAAGCAGTTAGGAAGTGAACTTGTGGGCATTGCAGACAGACTCCCCTGTCTACCATCCTTTGAAATCAAACGGTAGGCCTACATGAGGAGAAAAATCTGGAGGAAAATGTGGGTGCCGTTACATACAACCTAATGAAAACTTCTCACTGGGAACTGGAAAAAATTCTAGAGAAAATGAAACTATTGTAGAATAGACAGAAAATGGGATTAAAAAAAAACCCAACAAAGCATTGCAGTAATGTCTTAAAAATATTTTGCGTACTGGAAACCCAAAACAGTCTTCATTTTCGAATGCAGTAATTTATTTATCAAAGGCCACATAGCAGTTTAGGTTGGATTCAGGATAAGAGCTTGAGAGTTAATAACCTTTCATTCTCTCTCAAGGAAGCAATATAGTTTTCTTTTGAACAGTGACACAGATTTTAAAGAACATGATGCATACAGAACATTTTTCATGTTGCATTTTGTCATATATGCCACCACACTGACCTTCCTTAAACATCTCTGTTTTGGATTGTTTTTCCCACTGGCAACAGAGGCTAGGTCTGCTTTAAACATTTATGCAACTTTTCTTTGCTTCAGCACTTCCTCTGCAAACCATCTTTGAAAAAATAAAAACGTCCACAACTTAACATTATTCCAGCAGAGCAAGCATTTAAAAATTGATAGCAGTGTTTCCTACTGGGCTGTTATTTTTACCTCCTTGGTAAATGAAACTCTGGAAGAGCCAATCTTAATTTCAGGGATGCAGGAGTATTAAAGTGCCTACTGTCTGCAACCCATATGAAAATCACAAGATTTATGCACTGGTGGGAAGGCAGATAGGAAGGAAAATAATGGGGAAACCCTTTTAAGTAAAGCTTTCTTGAGAATGTTATCCCTTAATATAGAGATAAACATTTTTCCCAAGAAAAACAAAAAATCTGTATTTTGTTTTTAAGCCATTGCTATGAATTTATTTTGCTTGCAAATGCTGTATATGTAGGGTTTGCATCTTTGTGGGAAAAAAAATACTTTGCTGATATACCACAGATTTTGCTTTTCTCTCAAGATAGTGGATGAGGTGACACAACGGCCATGTTCTATAGACAGAAAAATGTTTTGAGTTCTTACAGGAAGTTTATAAACCATGTTCACCCTGCACTCCAATGTTTGTTGAAGTTGGGTGGTGGTGGCTCTCTAACTACCGAGTTTATCTTGTCCAACTGTCTGCATGACTGTTTCACAGCCAGGTGATTCAGTCCTGTCGTCAACTGGGGACAAATACTTGGCCCTTAGCATACCGATAGATTTTATAAAGACTTAACTTGCCTTTCATTATTATTTAATAGATAAGTTACTATTTCATTTTAATAGCTGAAAGTCATGCATTTTATGTATAGTTTTATATAGAACTTGATAATAGCAGTCATGATAAATGAAATAACATCAAGTATAAGAACAAAACCGAATACATTTTAAATATCCTGAGTGGTTATAAGTCAAGTCTGTTCTGGGTAGCATTGACTTGTTTATTTATTTGGGCCCTGACACTGCAAAAAATATGTATGTGAACTTCTCTAAAATAAATTCAAGAATGTGATCTTGCCTTTTGTCACGGTTATCATATGAATATTTTGACTTAATTTGATATAAGAAATAGGGAAAAGAAAGCAAGAGACTGATAAGATGAAAAACACTTGAAATAAAGCAATTCTTGATTGTCAGAGATTCTGAAAAGGAGAATCTTTTGATAAGGGGAAGAGCTGATAAACTGGATGGATACACTGGCTTATGGAGTATGAAAAAGCAAGACCTGACTAGCATGCTATCTGGTGATATTAAGAGTTAAATAAGAAATATGAGCATTTATAGGCTATCTATCATTTGAAATGCTTTGTTTCCACTGTAAGAATAAATAATAACACTTTGTCATGAAGAGGACTGCCTCAGCATGAGATAAGACTAGTCCACACATATCTTTCAGAGAAAGGAAGACTATATCCTCAGTTCAGGAGGATCAAGGTAGGGAGCACTTAAACAAACTGGCTTTGCACAAGAACCATTTAGGTTGGAAAAGATCTTTAAGATCATCAAGTCCAACCATTAAGCTAACACTTCCAGGTCCACCACTAAACCATGTCCCTAAGCACCACATCTACCTCCAGGGATGGTGACTCAACCACTTCCCTGGGCAGCCTGTTCCAATGCTTGATAACCCTTTCAGTGAAGAAATTTTTCCTGATATGCAATCTAAACCTCCCCTGGTGCAACTTGAGGCCATTTCCTCTTGTCCTATCACTTGCTACTTGGGAGAAGAGACCAACAACCACCTCACTACAACCTCCAGGGGAGGTGTGGGGATGGGACCTGATGGGATGCACACTCAAGTGCTGAGGGAGCTGGCTGATCTCATTACAAGGCCACTCTAGATCATCTTTGAAAGGTCACAGCAACTGGAGGAGGTTCTTGAGGAAAGAAGGAAGGACAGCATCACTCCTATCTCAAAAAAGGGCAAGAAGGAAGAGACAGGGGCCTACATTGCTGATTAGTCCCACCTCTGTCCCTGGGAAGGTAACTAATCCTGGAAACCTTTTCTAAACATCTTAAGAAAAAGAAGGTGACGGAGAGTAGTCAGCATTGATTTATGAAAGGCAAATCATGCCTGTCTGCCCTGATAGCCTTCTCCAGTGAAATGACTAGCTCAATGGATGAAAGAGGGGAAGAGTGAATTTTTTATCTTCAGTGAGGCTTTTCACACTGTCTCTAATAGTATCTTCATAGATAAACTGATGTTATATGAACTAGATAAATGGACAATGGGGTGGACTGAAAACTGGCTGAACTGATTGGCTCACAGGGTTGTGATCAGTGACACAAAGTCCAGCTGGAGGCCAGTCACTGGTGTTGTACCCCAAGGGTCAATACTGGCGTCAACACTATTTAGCATCTTCATTAACGGCAGAGCAGATAAAGGTGACAGCACAGAGTGCACCCTTAGCAAGTTTGCAGGTGATACAAAACTGGCAGGAGTGGTTGATACCCATGATGATTGTGCTGCCATTCAGACCTCAATAGGCTGGAGAAATGGGCTGACAGGAATCTCATTAAGTTAAACAAAGAGAAATGTCAAGTCCTGCACCTACGCAGGAATAACCCTGTGCTCTAGTAAAGGCTGAGAGGGCAACCAACTGGAAAGAAGGTTTTCAGAAAAGGACCTGGCCATCCTGGTGGACACCAAACTGAACAAAAACCAGCAATGTGCCCTTGCAACAATGGTGGCCAATGGCTTCCTGGACTGCATTAGATGGAGTGTTGCCAACAGGTCAAGGGAGGTGATCCTTCCCCTTAGCACTGGTGAGGCCGCACCTGGAGTGCTGGGGACAGTTCTGGGTGGTACAAAAGCCATTTTGACAAAGTTCTTTCCTTTAAAGTCCAGATCAAGACATTATTTTTTTATTGGGCTATATGAAAGGTTTTCCTTTCTTTTTTTTTTTTTGGGGGGGGTGTATATGAAAGTTTTTCAACTTTCTGTACTGATGAAAAGGTTTAAGGCAATTAAAACAAAAAAAGTTGAGAAGAAAAGCTTTTTTCCCCAAACATTTCTTTGTTTTCTCTTTCCTGGTCCCAAAAGAGTTCAATAATCTCTTTGGATAGCACTTATCCTAGAATGATGTAAAAATGAGCGTATTTTTCTCCAAGGTGCATACTAGCTTTAAGTCCGAATGGCAAATATCTATATAGGTCTTACTTTTCCTGAAAATGTGCTACATATTTTTGAATATAACGAACCTCTACCCGGAGTACATTGTTTCAGCTTCTTGAGATCAAACTTCTGTTGACATCAATAAAGTTTTGATTTTGCTGAAAGTCATCAAAGCTCAATACAGCATTTGATTCAGAATAACAAAGCATAGTGTGCCAGACAGCAGTGGAACAGATTTTTTGTTTGCTTTTTTTCTCAGAGTTATAGGATGTGTCAGCAGGGTTTCTCATCATGTATGTGGCTGCGTGCAGCACATATTACTACCACGGTAAACTATCAAAATAATTGCTGAGGCATTTAAGCTCTTTACTAAGCTATTGATTTAAACTTCACTGTAGAGAATAAAGCAAGGATGTTTGTTTCTTTTGAAGTACTTCAATGCCAGGGCTGCCATCGTATCCTTTCTTTGCCCAGTACAGGAAATCTACATCATAGCAGAAAGTAAGGAAAGACACTGGTCCTGTTTCTAATGAGTCTGAAGGAAAGGAACCTGGAAGATGGTTTTGTCTCCAGCTGTCCTATTCAACTGTCTATCTTCTCCCTCACTTCCTGCTGTAACAAATGACATGGTAGAGTCTCTGCTGGAAGGGGATAATGGGGGATCACTCACTTCTAAAAGGACCTAGTAATTTGCTAATAGCGAAACACATAAATCGTAAATGAACGCAGGACAAATCATGAGCCATCTATTCAGTTCATCTCTGAGCCTACACAGGTGAGTGAGGTGAATTTCAGTTATCTGGCTGTGAACTGTAGTAGCTGAGACTGTGATCCCTTGCATTTCCTCCTGGGAAACACGACCCTGCCATGCTTTGGTAAATGTACACGGAAGCTGGTGAGTGGGCAGCTTGACAGCACACATTGCCTCTTGACATCTGGGGAGTCATCCGAATCTATCAGAGGAATGTATTTCTCAAAATGTACACAAGTGCTTTGTAGCTGACCCTTTTTGTTCATCATAGTAAAAGCAGTGTAGGAGTGTATGTAATCATTAAAACTAAGCAAAGCACTTAGTCAGCTTCAACTTTCGGGTTTTGTCCTTTCGGTTTCTGTCCTAATTCATTAACAGATTATGTATGGGCCAGACTCTCAGTCCTTGTAAACTGGCCTTACACTTCAATGAAACACCAGTTTGTACCTACTAAAATCAGGTTCCAGGATGCATCTCAGATACATCTATAGTTTAAAATGATCTACAATTGAATTAACTGTTTAGTTACTGTCATAAGTGGTAGAAAACAGGAGAACATATTAATACTGACATGAATGAAGGATAGGCGAAAAGTGAGACAAAAGTTAAATTAGTTTTGAGATGAAGCAGATACTTTAAAAAAGACTAAGTTATCTGGAAGTGAGTTATCTACATATACTGTAAATACTTCTTGTATCAGCAAGCCTTGAACTGCTGAAATATTATTTGTTAAATCAAAGATGATTGTTAGGTTTATGTTCATGTTTAGGAGAAGGAAATTTATGATTCGTTCAGTATAGTTACAAACAAGAAGCTATATATATTTCCAGACACTTTCCATGCTCTCAAAAAAAACCAACAAACCAAAACTTTTTGTTATAGCTGATCCCATTACCTCCGCAGCTTTTTTTTTTTATGATACCAGGAAAAAAGTGCACTTCAGAATAAAGGAATGAAGCTCGATTTAATGCAGATGAGCTCTCTAGGTTTGAATGAAAAAGGAAAACCCAAGAAGTTGTGAAATAAGCTTGTTACAGAAATATTAATTCCCTCCTAAATGTGTATTTGTCCTCACAAACTAAACCAAACAAAACAGAATTAATAGTTCTGCATTCACTTACTTTTACTTCAAAATTCATATTTTTGAGAAATCAATATAATTTCATATGAGTTCTTTTAAAAAAACACTTTTGAATTGTTTTTATAAAGGTGGGGTTTTTTTCCTGTTTTCCTACTGACAGCAGTTTGAAAAATCTAGGCAGAAATGGGAGTCTGTTTATCAACAGTATTAAACTTGTTTATGAGTACTTAATATCCCTCTCTGAATATCTATCTTTATGGGTACTATTGGACATATTTTCAGTTTCATTTTTTGCTACTTTTAAAGGTAACCATCATCTTCATGGGTCTCAGGAACTGACTATAACTGTAATACCATCAGCATGCTGCCTGAGGAAGAAATTGCAATCAGCAGTTAATATTACTTGTTTTCCATTAACCCACAAACACTTCTCTCTGGATTGAGCTTCCATTCTGGTGGAGAAAGCTTTAACAACCTCCTGTGTGATCTCTGTGCATCAGACCGTGCATACCAAGAAAACAGTGGATCAGACTATCCAAACTAGTGTGAAAGAAAGAAAGAAAGGAAAGAAAAAGAAAGAAAGAAAGAAAGAAAGAAAGCTGGAAGATGGAGGTGTTAGTTGGAGATGTAAACATACATACAAGAAGTGTTGATGGCTATGTATTGTCTATCCCGTCTCCATGGTTACAAGGAATAAAGCTATTTTGTTATATTCTTTTTCCCTAATCTGCAAACAGCGCTGTGAGCAGCATGAAGCATCGCTGACAGCAAGACTGCTACTGACGCAAGATACAGCAGAGTCTGGAACACATATTTTGACTTCTCTGTGGAGGAATGGCTCGTCTGCAGCAAGTCAGACACTGGGTCCATTCATTCCCCGACCATTAGCATTTCCCAGTGCAGGGTGCGTATCTGTCAAGTCTCAGACAGTGAGAGTCAGACTCAGACAACCGGCTCTGCCTCAGACACCACTGCAGCCAGGCCTCTGCCTCACACATTTTCAGCACCGTGCTCTGGCTCTACTCTCTCTTGCCATCACTCCGTATGTCAGGCATGTGCATGGTTGGCTGGATAGGCAACTGACCCAAAATTTTGGTTTGCTTAGGATGAGGAGATCAGATCATGTAATGGAAAAATGGAAAAAATCTGACTTGTAAGACTTCACTCGTGGCTCCTCTCTTAAGCTGCAGTCTAATTTTGCCATGTAATTTTCCTATTCTCTGCTCACGTGGCCCTTCATTCATAGGACAAAGGAGTCTAAATACTTTCACCAACTAGAAGCGGAAAAATGTCATGAAGAAGAGGCAATAGTCTGCACAGTTCCCATTGCCCAGGGTCACTTTGAAGGTATTTTCTTTTCATTTTATATTAGCAGCTAGGAAAATGATAGCTGAGTCTATAAACATCCCGTATTTGCCGAGCACCAGTGCTCTGTAACACATACTGAAAAGGACTAGTCTGGAAAAGGATCAGTGTGCCTGAGCCAGTTTTTACTCAAAACCATGAAGACCACACATTTTCCTCTGGAAATTCAATATTGGAAATAATCTGTTGCAGACCTATGTGACAGAAAAATGTGCAAAATGTCTATGTCATTCTCTGATCAATGTTGGAAGAACTCTGGGGATTTGAATACCCTGTGTTTATGCGTATTATTAATTAGAGAACAAAATGATACACATTGCATATGAAAATGGTATCAAATATCACTTATTAGAGAGGAAGTACTGTATAAGATTGGAACTTCTTTTCTTTAAAGTGACACTGGCTCTTTCTTCAATTTGCCAGATACGACCCTTAGATAATGGAAAACAACGCAATACATTTTCCATTACTATTGCAGGCTGTAAAATATTTCATGAGGACTGTAAAAGATGTTTTCCCTTCTCTGGCTGTCAGCAGTGTGCAGCAGGGCTGTTCACAGAACTGAAGGACTGTTTAAAAATTGTAAGGACCCAACACATTCTCAGTAATATTTTAAGAACATTCAAAGACCAATAACAGGGAAAAAAAAGAACTTCAAAAAAAATCTGTCAAAATGCATCTGGCCTCTGTGATTTATACTTTGTTTTTTAAACTATGATCATACCTGCTGTCTGGCCTTTTGAATTCCTTTCAGTAAGTGTTACATTTCTCATTGTTTCTTTGAGTTAAACATGTCTTTGAAAAGCCTTAATGCCCCACTAGGCTTTCCTACACTTTGTATTGAATGGGTAGCAGAAAAAAAAAGGCTGTTATCTGCTAATCCAGTATATTTGAGATAGCAATAGAGGCTGTCCACCGTCATTTTGTGTGTTGATCATGCCTTCCTTTTCTGACTTGTTCTGATGAGAATTGGAGAGTTAATACTAACCGTTGTCGTCTGTGGGCATAAAACCTGCCACACATGGAGATAAATGGGGCATTCATGCTTTTATTCACAGCCATTATTAGTGAAACAATTATCCTAAAAATGTAAGTCAAATGGATCTAAGCAACATAACAAGAGATTTAGTTTTAAAACAAACAAAAACGCCACAGCTTTCTGAAGAATTAGAGAGCTGGCTGAAAAAAATTGTTCTGGTTTGAATAAAACAGAAAATTCATATACTGTGTGGGATGCCATATGAAGATTGGTGAAGATTTTTTAACTTGCTATGATTTGTGGTATGTCTTTGCAACTGCTGAGTGATCTGATCCTCAGAAAGTCCTGCATATAAGTTCTCTATATCAATACAGCCATATATGCTATTTACATAACTCTGTATGAGAGTGGTTAAATACTGGAACAAGTTGCTCAGAGAGGTTGCACAATCTTCAAATTTCAGCTGGAGTTGAGTTGAACTTGAGCAACCTGATCTGACTTTGGAGAAGGAGCTCCTCTTTTTCAGAGCTTCTTGCCAACCTAAATTGTTTTGTGATTCTAAGTCAGTAATAAAATTACTATGGTTGCTAAAAGTGGTAAGCTAGCACAGTTATCGTTAAGAGGAGAAACAGCTGATATAACAAGGAGTTCTTGGAAGCTGCTGTATATTTACCTGGTATGTAAATCTTCTTCCTCTGAATGTAGTGGGATCACACAGCACAAAATTATTTCCTTACTACGTTTCATGTTTTTGTTTTTTTTCTGGGAAGAATTTATCCCAAGAAATTTTATCTTTTGATTTTCTTCTAGGGGTGAAATATTGTTTCCTTGGCAACTGTTGATTTACTGCAGCTTTTTATCTGCCTCTCTGTAATTCTTTTTTCTCTGCTACTCTTTTTACATACACATTCTATTGAACAATAGCCAGCCCTTGAATGTATGAGTCACCCTCCCTGAAACACTTCCATTGCCAAAGTTAGATTGTTTAGTGAGTCCTCCATATTTTTGGTAATTGCTGCTATTTCTTTTAATCCATAAAGAAAATGAACTGGTGGGGAGTTTTTTGTTTGTTTGTTTGTTTTTTTCCTAAAAGTAGAACATTCTTCCACATCCTATTTAAGGGTTGTGTAGTGCAAGAACTGAAAAAAAAAACAAAACTCAGGAACAAGAGACTAAGGCAGAAGCAGCAACAAACCAGCACAGAAGGTGAGATTTACAGAAGTTGTATGGAGGACACAAAGTATACCCCTTAACTGTCTGGTTTCAGAACTCTTACTTCGAGGGAACTTCCCTTGTCAAAGCCAATTGATCTAGATCATTTAATTATCATCTCCAGGTTTTTGGCTGCTAAATTATGCTTCCAGTTACAAGTAAATTGCAAACCCTGTTTCTGCAAGGATAGCTTGTCCTCTGGCTTGGTTTATTAGAAATTTCTCTACTAGTACAAAGGGTATTATAGTACTGCTGGATATGCCATTTGTGTGACTAATACTCAAAAGCCATGCACAAGTTCCACCTCCATTTTTTCCTGAATACTGTAAGAAGAAAAAGTCACCAGAATACTCTAAAATATTCATTTACGCAGAGAGATTGAAGGACTTCCATTCATTCAGTTTAAGAAAATGAATATTACCGGGTTATTCTAGTCTATGCTGATGCAGGAAAGAGAAGCTTGATTACAAAACATAAAACAAAAAATGAAAAACTTTTCCTCATTTTACTTTTGATAAAAACAAAAACTTAGAATTTGTTCCTCTACAGATTTAGACTAGAAGAAAGATATAAGATATATGTGTTTATTGACCACTGCCATGACTTACTAAATTTCCATTGATCCTTTAGCCATGACAATTTCTAAAACTAACTGGTTGATTTTCTAGAAAATATAGAGCTGAAAGAGTAGTTCCTTACTAAGTTGTATCAAGACAAGTTTATATTAGAAAAAAGAATATAGTTAGTGGCAAACACTGATATGCAATGGTTACACACTTTTAAGCAAAGAAATTTCTCAGTGCCTAGCTTGATTAAGCAGAAAGGTGAGTATCTGTACTTCCTAATAACCCACCACTCCTGAGTTGTAATATAAAGAATAACTGATCACTTCTGACAGGTTCTAACCCTCACGAAGGAAGGAAAGAAGAAAGGAAATAGAAGAAATAGATTTTAAAATTCTAATACAGTTCATAAATACATGTTACTTAATTTTTTTTTTCATTAAAATAATTATTTCCAGAACCAAATCATGAATTTAAGATACAATTCAGGAAATAATGTTATAGAATGGAGAATTCTTTTAGCACCTATTAAGGCAATGTTTTAAGAATATAAACATTCACATAGGTGTCTGCAAGTAAAGCTAGGAAAAAAGCCCACCTTTAGTTTGAGTGAGTTCATAATTATACATGAATTGTTCACATAGCTCAAATTTTTACTATTATGAAATCCACAAATATATGTTAATCATTGTGCAGCTTCATTTTTTATAGACAGGAATTAACCCCTGCTTGCTTCGGGCAGACCAGGTAAAACTGAATTTGTCCTGAAAACAGCAACATAATGAATGGGAGAAATATACTGGACTATGGGTTTATATTCTGTAATCATCCACTCCAGTGTGTAATTAGGAAACATTTTGTTCATATATCAGAACTTACAGAGCATTCTAGAGATTACTGACAAACAAGCTTTAAAAGGTTTAGAAACTCCTTTGAGATAAGCACTATACCTTCAGCCTAGTAAGGTCAGCAGTAGAAAACAACTCCTGCAAAAAATGATGGGCAGAAAAAGAATGAATGATAGTTCAGCAAGTATGTAGGAGGTAAAAATCCCTTTTCCTATAATTTGACATTTTTTATTCTGTTTTTGCAAGGTGAATGACTTCCAACAGTAATGTTACAGTAGTAGAAGGTATGAAAATTTGTGCAAAATTTAGGTAACCCTGAAGCTAAAATAGGCAGCCATCCTTGATATGGTGACTATTCAGGAAGTATGATAAATACATAAATTACATATTTTATTTAATTATTTTATGTTTTGAAGTCTTGTGATTTAAGATTGTGCAGGGACTTTCATACAGAGTCATACTGTAGAAAACGGCCTCACAGATGAAAAAGAATAGCAAATATTATTTTCTGGGGAACAAAATAGTATTATTTAAAAACGTTAGTGTACAAAATTTGCCAGAACTTACTGAACATTTAAGAACTTTCAAATTCCCTCAGCAAGTTTGCAGACAACACCAAACTGGCGGAGTGGCTGATACGCCAGAGGGTCATGCTGCCATCCAGAGGGACCTCGACAGGCTGGAGGAATGGGCTGACAGGAACCTCATGAAGTTCACCAAGGAGAAATGTCAAGTTCTGCACCTGGGGAAGAACAACCCCATGTGCCAATATATATTGGGGGCCACCTAGCTGGAAAGCAGCTTGGCAGAAAAGAACCTGGGAGTCCTGGTGCACACCAAGTTGAACACGAACCAGCAATGTGTCGTTGTGGCAAAAGCATCAAATGCTGCCCTAGGCTGCTTTAGGCAAAGTATTGCTAGCAGATCAAGGGAGGTGATCCTTCTCCTTTATTCAGCACTGGTGAGGCCACACCTGGAGTGCTGGGTCCAGTTCTGGGCTCCTCAGTACAGGAGAGACATGGACATACTGGAGAGAGTCCAGTGAAGGGCCACAAGGATGAGGAAGGGGCTGGAGCAGCTCTCCTGTGAGGAAAGGCTGAGAGAGCTGGGACTGCTCAGCCTGGACAAGAGAAGGCTCAGGAGGTATCTCATCAATCAGGTATAAACACCTGAAGGGAGGGTGCAAAGAGGACAGAGCCAGGTTCTTTTCACTAGTGCCTGGTGACAGGACAAGAGGCGATGGGCACACACTGAAGCACGAGAGGTTGCCTTTGAACATCAGGAAACACTTTTTTATTACTGTGAGGGTGACTAGGCACTGGCAGAGGTTACTGTGAGAAGTTGAATATCTCTTATTGGAGATATTCAAAAGTCATCTGGACGCAGTCCTGGGCAATCGGCTCTAGGTGGCAAAGCTTGAGCAGGAGGAGTTGGAGCAGATGACCTCCACAGGGATCTTCCAATTTCAATCATTCTGTGATTAGGTGAAATCTTCCTTTTTTTTATAATTCAGGTTATTTTATGTATTTTTCTATTTTCATAGAATTTGCAGCAAATCTAGCCAGTTTGATGACACAGAAAAAAGTTCTGGCAGGCTTACTGGGTAGGGCAGGATGAAGTTAAATGTTGTGCTTGTCTGTAGAGTCACTCATGAACACAAATTTCAGTCTGCTTTTTTGAAATTTTGTCACCCAAACTTCAGTGCTGTAAATTAAGTCATTACAACATGAATTCAAGAATTCAAAACAAACAAAAAAATAAAAGCATGGACCTCAATGTTTGCAATTTACAGAAAATACGATTCAGATTCAGGCTGAGAATTTCAACTGGCACAAATTATTTGGGATATATTTGTTCATAGTAAATCTTGTCTTCCCATTCTTTAGTCACAGAGACCTTTCTACATAGAATAAAGTCATCTACACCAACATTTACTTCCAGTTAATGTCATACAAAACTTATGTGTGTGCATCCATGACACGTAATTGATAAAAGGTGGTAATTGGCTTCACCCTTTTCAACTTTCACTTTAAGCTGTAGTGCCATGAAACACTACTCTCTTCAGACAAAACCAGTAACTGCTGTTACTGGTTGCCTTTAATAAGTAGTTTGTCATTATGGCCTCTATTGTTAAGATGCTTGAATGTATGTCTTAAAGTGCCTTAACAGATAACTTGAAGTGGAAAAATGCTGTAAAAGTGTAAAGGATTGATTTCACTGCTTGTCTCCTACCTCTCTGCTCACATGATGGACTGCCTTGATTAAAAATGTCAGTTATCCATCCCAATCATCTGCTATGCTTCATATCTCCATTTCCAGTCTGGTAGCTACAATACATATAAAATCTATTTGATCTATTTGGAATAACCATTCATACACCTGAGACAAACACACACGTCCTGTGCTGCAGTTGAAGCCTTGTAATTCCCTGACACGTCCTGAGCTGCTTGTAATTCGCCTTCCTCTTCTGGTAATCAGATATTTTAAAACAATACAGCAACTGAATTGCCCAGAATTACCCAGTTGTACCATTCGTACTTCTAACAAGTACCTCAGGAGCTGAATAACAGACAAAAGAAAGAAGATAATAATTGTGCACCATCCCCTCCATTTTTGTTGTACTGCTGGTACTTTGGTACACCAGAGGAATGACCAACTACTACAAATTGATACTGTAGTCAGTGGAGCTATATTCCCAGAAGCCAGTGACTCCAACTGTGTTATCTTTGCATTAGAGAAATTCTATCTCCTCCTTTAAGCTTTTTCTTTAAAAGAATTTATCAACTCTTGGATAAGGAATACGCAACCACCTTCTCACAAGCTTAATGCACATTCTAGCAAGTCGTGTTCCTTTAGAAGTAAGCAGGTTGGTGACCTGTGTCATGCAATATGAACCCCAAAACCATTATTTTGCATAGTTGCCATTGGTACCAGCAATAGTCTTTTCCATTCATTACTTCTGCTTGGCGTTGAAAGCACACCAGAGAAGATGGCCAGCACTGACTTCATTCGTTCTTGTAGTCCTTGAGATGATTTTCATTAATCTCAAATCATCTTCCCCCATCTTCACTGCAGAAAGAAATAGCCTTGATTCTGGACTCTATTTTGCTTAGTGTAAATGTGACAGATCAGTTGACTGACATTCTTTACAATAGGATCCTCAATAATTAAGATAGCTAATTTTCAGTCTTTATGCTCGGGACTTGAGCCTTGCCCTGTTTTGAACTTCCATTTGTCTGCATTTGGCCTGTTCTTAAGGGAAAAACTGTAGGACCTTTAGGTTAACAAAAAAGTTCATATAGATGAAAGTTGAGCGCATTTTGTTTGTTTGTTAATATTATTAGACATTTTGAGGTTCTCCTACTATACGAAAGACTTTAGGTATAAGTTCTCAGTAAAGTTCTGCAAAGTGTCTCAGGTATATTGAAAGTCCAAGTCACTAAGGCCCAAAATGTCAGAGGTTTTTAAATGTCAAACCCCTGCTTGCTTCAGTGACCCAATGAGACAGAAAATGCCTTAGCAACCAATGCAGTAAGGTCTTCTATAAATTTTGCTCCTAGCTTCTTCAAGTACTGAGATGCTCATAGATATGCTCAGACCTAAAGAGCAAGAGAGAACACTGGGAGAAATCTTTATCAATTCACTGTATCATTCTTTTCACAAAGATTGAATCATATACTTTAAAGGAAATATGCTAGTGCAGGCCTCATCCTTTATGGATACTTTCAAAAATTATATACACTTATGTGTTTTCAAGGAGTGCAATAAAATCATTGCTTTTGTGACTATATCTTACTAACTGTACTATGGTCATTTAATGAAGTATGCAGATACATTTTGTGTTATATAAACTGTGTTTTATAGAGCTTCTCTTGGGGAACATAATCGGGCAAATACAATTTAGGTGCCATTTGTGTTTATTAAGAATAATGAAAAGGGAACAAGCTATCTCAGCAGTCAATTACCCTTCTTCAGCATTTATACTGTAATTCTTATAATAATTGAGTCTCAAAGCATATAAATAGGAGAAAGAATACATTGTGAATTTTCAAATTTTTTTGTCCTGCATATACCCATATATGTTTTCACAAGTACAGATGTGAAAAAATGTTTCCTTATATACATATATATACACACACGTACACATGCATGGGTATATATAGATATATGTGCTTGCACATGTATATAAATACATCCACTCAATATGTAACACTTCGGTTCATGGTAGCATAATACCACATTCTAAGAAAAGAATAAAAAAATAGAGATAACTTTACTCTGGGTGGATGTATGCATTTATAAATCAGAAATAAAACTGTTAAAGTATGTAAAGCAAAAATATATACATATTTAATGTCATGGCTAAGACCTGTAATCCAATGTTGTTGCAGAGAAGATACTCATGAACAAATAAGAAACTGAAGAGTTACCCAACTATCAAAATAGTATTGACACTATGCTGGATGTCTCTTTGTAAATAAGATACCTTCTTTGTTATAATCAATTAATTAATATAATAATGACAAAGTAGTATGACTATTACAGTCATTTAAAAATGTAATGCTATATATAAGCTCAATAATTTATATAGAAAATATTTTCATATTATAAATAAATACATTTGTAATACCTTTTTTACAGAAAAATTTTAAAAGTGCTTTCTAAGGATAGCTTTAATACGTATAATTTTGCAGACTTCACCACCTTAGATAAGAACTCCTTTGATGCCAGTCCAGAAAAGTGTTAAAATGCATGCTTCACTCTGGTTAGACTAAATTAGGAGCCTCCCATCAGACAAGAAAAAATGGCGCAAAAAAAGATTTCAAAACCAGAAAAAGCTGTACAAAACATTGATTTATTTACCTTTGTAGTAATCATATTTGTATTAGTATGCAAGTAGTATACTGTCCAATAAACACTGCAAATTGTATGTGGATATTTTAGCCACATCTCCTGATTGTTATTTATCACAGCTGCAAGACCTCTCAAAGATTTTTACAAAATGAAATATTATGCATATTTGACAACATGTAATTTATGAAGAAATACTTCTGAAGAAGTAAGAAAGGGTGTTCATAAAGGTGCTATCACAGGACAGCAACATAGCTCAGAATACTTGGTATTCAAAGCATCTTCCTTTCAGTTGCATGACATTTGTCCTGCACAGATTTGTTTTTATTTTTAGTCCATTCTGTCTTGCAGAAACACTAAGCCATCCATCTTGAACAATATGGTTCCTATTATCAGCACCCTCTGGTACGTAAAACTACTCTTGCTGAAGTAAAATTAACCTTAAATACCATAAGAAGTATTAGGAACTAGATGCCAATTGGGAACTAGGATAAAAAGTAAATTGATCAGTAAACACTTACAATACGTACAATTTTCTCAAGCTAGACTGCATTATTACTTTAGAGACTTTGAGCTTTATGAGTTGTGGCAGAGCACTTTACAATATGTAGCTTTCATGAGAACTACGGAAAGGTGCTTTTTTCTTGCCCTTGAAGGATAAAAAAGTCAAACCAATGTGATGTCTAAGTATTAAATTCTTTCCACTTTTTGAAATTCTTGGTTACATGGATCAGACTGCCAAAAATCATGTCTAAAGTTGCTTGTGTATATTTATTTCACTTTAATGGATTTGTATGAATAACTTTACAGAAGACGTTGAGCCATTGACTGTATGAACATGGGCTCTGGTCTTCAAGCCACTGAAAGTAATGGCCATGACAGATTCCCTTTGATTTCACTGGAATTCTGAATTCATCTGATTCACTTCACTAAAGTACAATCACTGAGGATACAACAAAGTGTTACTTGCATGTCAGCCTCAGGCTGTCTGGACACTGTGGTCCTTACTAACTTTTGTGAAGCTAAATCACAAATTAAATCCATTTCATCATATTCGCATTCACAATCTGGCTTTCTTTCTATTTTGTGTTTATTTTTATCAGCTATGAGTGAAGGGCAAGCTCAGAACTAAGGATAGTTGCCAAGAGTTAATACTGAACTGTTGTGCTAAATGTGAAACACAACTCCATCTCACAGATACTCTGTTTCAGAAAGACTGAAGGGTGATGACGCTGGGTTTTGTGTTTGCCTATGTGTATGTGTGTGTGTACAAAGGGAGCATCTAAACAGACCTTGGTGAGACGAGCATATGTTGGTTAATTTGATTGAATTATGATGTGTCAGCATATGGATTGATACTTCAGGTATCCAGTAGAAGATCACTGACCAAACAAATGTCTTTCAGCTGAAGAAGACTAACTGTATGAAAATACCTTGAAACAAAACCTGAAGTGTTGGGATATCCCGTAAGATATTTGAGGCCACCATCACCATGAAAACCGTGTTTATCTCTGTTTTTCTTTTTCCTATAAAACTCAGAAGTAAAAAGTAGCAGGACTGACTGAATGACTTGCACTGTATTGCTGAAGGTATGGCTCTGTTTTGAAAGAGCGCCTTGGAAAAGGTGAGAGTACAGCGGGGAGAGAAAAGGTCTTGCAAGGAGAAGATATAAAGACCAAAAACTGTCTACCATAATAATTTTATGTAATTTCCCAGCTTTAGGAGAAAAGATACGTTTTATTTCATATTTAACTATTTTTCTATGGGTACCATACTTAAAGCACACAAGCTGATTCCAATAATTTCTCATCTTATTTCTTTTAAGTAATTAACATTCTATTTGACAGATACATTTTGCTGTGATAGTTTTGTAAATGACATTGTAAGGTCATCTTAAAAAAAACCCACAACCTTATACTATTATTCTTCATTATGATAATGAAATGAAACTAACAGCACCTAGAACAAAAAGTCATTAATATTTATTTGCAAAAGTTTCATTTTCTTGAGGAGGAATAATACTCTACAAAACCTTTTATTCATTGGCATGAAAACAGACATCATCAGTCAAAACCAAGGTACCATTGCTTCACAATGCTAAAAGGGCATTTAGTTTGAAAAGCCAAGCATTCAAAAGGTAGGAAATGCCAAAGTTTAACCTTTTTATAAATAAATATTTTGGGGTTTATTTCATGATTGCGTTCTTTCTGTTGAATTTCTGAAATATTCAAATTATTTCACTTATTTTTAGATCTTCCATATTCAGAGCATATTTCCATGCCTTCCTTATTCCATCCCTCAATAATGTGAATATGGCAAGCACAGAAACACAGAATCACAGAATGGTGGAGCTTGGAAGGGACCACAGTCCAACTAGTCCAACAGTCATCTAGTCCAACGGCCCTGCTCAAAGAAGGGTCAGCTACTGCAGGTTACTCCAGATCATGTCCAGTCAGATGTTGAGTATCTCCACAGATGGAGACTTCTAAACCTGTCTGTGCAACTTGTTCCAGAGTTTGACCACCCTCACACTTAAAAATTGTTTCCTGTGTTCAAATCAAATTTTCTGTGTTTTTAATTTGTGTCTGTTGCATCTTGTCGTGTTAGTGGACACCACTGAAAACTGTCTCCATCTTCATTTCCTTCCATGAGGTGTTTATACACACTGATAATATCACCCCCGAGCTTTCTTTTCTCCAGACTGAACACTCTCAGCCTCTCCTCATATAGATGATGCTCCAGTCCCTTGATCACCTTCGTGGCCCTTTGCTGGGCTTTCTCCAGTAAGTCAGTATCTTTCTTGTACTGGGGAGCCCAGAACTGGACACAATACCCCATGTTTCCCACAAGCCACGAGTAGAAGGGAAGCATCACTTCACTTGACCTATTGACAATGTTCCTCCTAATGCTGCCCAGTGTATTGCCAGCCTTCTTTGCCACGAGGGAGCACTGCTGGCTTGTGTTCAACTTCGTGTCCACCAGGATCCCCAGGTCCTCTTCTGCAAAGCTGCTTCCAGGTGGCTGGCCTCCAGCGTGTATTGTTGTTTGGGGTTTTTCCTCCACAGGGGCAATACTTGGCATTTCCACTTGTTGAGCTTTATGAGATTCCTGCCAGTCTGTTCCTCTAGCACGTCAAGGTCCCTCTGAATGGTAGCATCACCCTCTGGTGTATCAGTCACTCCTCCCAGATTTGAGTTGCCTGCAAACTTGCTGAGGGTATACTCTGTCCCATCAACCAGGTTGTTAAAGAAGAAGTTAAAAGATTAGCGCCTGGGGTACACCATTAGTGACTGACCTCCAGCTGGATTTTGTGTTACTGACCACAACCCTCCAGGCCCAGTCATTCAGCCACTTTTCAATCCACTTTACTATGCGCTCATCTAATCCATACTTTGTCAGCTTGTCTACAGGGATGTTATACAAGACAGTATCAAAAGTCCTGCTAAAGTCAAGGTAAACAACAGCAATTGCTCTCCCCTTCGGTGGGCAATATCCCCTCTGCCTAACTTAATCCACCATTTTTGTTGAAACTGTAGCTGTCTAAGGAAACAAGTGCCCAAGTTCCTTATACAATTTAAGACAGGGAGGACTGAAGGCCTTTAAGGGGCAATCCTGCTGCCTGAGGTTAGTCACTTGAACGAGTCCAAAGACAGCAGGAACTTCCTAAGGAATCTTTCACTGGGTACTGGAAATGAAGGTGCAAGACAGGTGTCCAAGACAAATAGACCAAAGAACACCCAACATTAACAATTTTCTCATGTGTAGTTTCAGCAATGACATTGCTGTAATACGTCAAGAGTGTCAGAAAGTAATACTGTTAGCCCAGTCTCGAAGTGGAGACATTGAGAATTTAGTTGGTGACCTCTCCCAATTTTCAAGTGAGAACATCTTTGAGTACATTTCTAATTTTGTTTGTTCTGAAGAATGAAACTACTTGAGTTTCTCAGTTTAAGAGATGTATAAATATGTTTTAATATGGACAAATTTAGTGTATTATTTCCTGCTTTCAAAGAGAAGTATTTGTAAAGTTTTAAATCATCTGAGTGACACAAGTGATTCTCAGCCTATACCAAGCACCTGGCATAAAAACTTCAGTTCCAAATACTTAAAGTTATAAGTAACTTCCAATGGAGGTTGTTGGCAATAATAACTATTGTCAATGATGTGCCAATTGTAATGGGAACTGTCTGTTTATATTTCCTGCATCAGAAAAGTTGGCATTGTAGCAGTAACAATATGCTGTGGTAACAGAAACCTTGAGGAAGGAAGATCTCTCCCGAAAAACTTGGGGGAAAAGTATATATCTTCAGGATATCATTTTAGAAGCCTTAATAAATGTAGCAATCACTGTATAAATATCATAGAATCACAGAGTAGAATCATAGAATGGTTTGGGTTGGAAGGGACCTTAAAGATCACCTAGTTCCAACTCCCCTGCCATGGGCAGGGACACCTTCCACTAGACCAGGTTGCTCAAAGCCCCATCCAACCTGGCCTTGTGCTACTTTGTACAGGGTGAACAAATCAATGAATTAAACCACCACACTCACTAATAGCCAATCCAAGCACATACTGTGCACACAAGCATACCCATGAGTAACTAACCTATTGACCAGTTTAAGCGTTTGCAAGGCCTCAGCCTTCATAAGAAACTGAAATTTAAAAAAGGCACTGCTATAAACAATGGCAAAATTATTCCTGTGTACAAATTATTTAAAAAGAAAGCCTCTGAAATGTTATGTACTTTAATCATGCATCTGTTCAACTCACTAGTCCATGCGTGTCTTCACCTTCCAAAGTATTCATATGGCTGAAAGTTAAGGGAACCCTATTCTACCTCTGTCTACAGAGGTAGCACAAATGAGACATCAAGACTACAAAAAGGTTCATATGATCCTAAATGATGTATAGTCTATATTGACTTTCACTAGGAATATTAACTATTTATTTTTCTGACAGTCAGAACAACACCCATATCAATGAGCTCAAATGCACAAGGCTTCATGCATTTTAGACCTAATCCTTTCTTTTTACACTGTCAACTGTTTTTATAAAGACTGTGATCCAGGAAAAAAATGTATTCTTTAAAAAGCTATTTGTAATTAAATAACGAAAACTGCCACTACCTCTTGCTTAGCATTCACAAGGGATGCTGTCCTGAAGACAAGTTGAATAAGACCTGATCCTGAAAGGCTGGAGTAGCAAATCCTCATCTTCCTTTTTCCCTCCAGCTGATAAAACAAGAAACCTGGAGGCTTGGGAAGATTAAAGGCTCCCTTTTACCTTGAAAGCATGATGTAATATTTATTGATAGACATTTGTAAAACATGGAACTCTACTGGATATAACTAACAGCAGGAATTTCAGCCAGGAAAAGGAGATCAGTGAGTCCTAAGTATATACTAAAGGGTAATAATTAGTGAGGCTACAGCAAAGCACTGTAATGATGATCTCAGGGGACCTGTGTGTCCCATTCCTTGTAAGTCATAGAAGGGAAAGTGCAGGTTAGAATCCATCCAACATTAAATGGTAGCAACTCTACACTTCAAGGACCCTTGGTCATCACAGTAACTCTGTGGCTTTTATTGCTGAAAGGGAGGATCAATTCTTTTTCTATTCCATTTTTGTATGCAGTGCTGGAAAAAGTGGGGGGAAAAAAAAAAGAGAAGAAAACCAACCCACAATAAATTAATGGTCAAAGAATGTAAAAGGGAATTTCGTTCCTTAGCTCTGGAGCAATATTCTAAGGACTGCACTCTGCCATGTTTCTCTTTTTAACATTTGATCAGATTCCATTCTGAATATTGAAATCTTTGTATAGGTAAGTCCATTAAATTAATTATGTTTTTATAAATACTATTTGAACAAATCGACATTTTTTTAGTCCTTTGAATATTTAGCATATCTCTAACTGCCATCAAATTATAAATTATAAAAGTTAATTCTTTCATATAAGGCATTTTGTTCTTTATGACCTAACTTTGTCTCACCCGGTAAAATCAGTTTCAACTTGTGATTTATTATCATTTGTGGAGAGCAAGATCAACGTATGAATTATTTACAAAACAACAAGCAAACACTCCTAAATATTTTATCCTTAGTTACACATTTCACTGGCTTTAGTGTGGGTCCTTGCATTATATATATTTTTCTTATTTAAAAGATTCTCATGAAATTAAAATAAATAAAAGAAATAATCACAGAGAGCATCAAATACATTTTCTGATTATCAATGGGCTTTAATATTATTTATTATATCAATGTGTATGTGTGAAGGGATGGAATCTAGAGTCCTTATGTTCTCTGTCCTCAGAGACTGAAAGACCGCACACCTCAAAGCATTGGGAGGATTAATTTCACCTAACTTTAGTTGCCTACAATGTAGGTGTGAGTTGTCTAAGTGACCACTGTAGATGGTTGAGACATAACTGATAGAGTAAACGGGACAAAAGGTGCTATTAATCTGAACCAAAGTATATACCTTTGTTTGGCTGAGAGGATTCACTCCCAAAACTCTGGTAACCCTACTGATTGTTTCTCCACTAAATGTAATAACAGCACAGTGTATCTCTGCTCAGACATATCAGAACAGGGGCAGATGTGGTCACCCACAGTCTAGATGAGTCCTGTTCCAAATGGATATATGAATATTTTTCATGTAAAGAAGCACTAAATGAGTAGATTTCATGTTGGAACTTGTACATTTCCATTTTGGCCACTGTGAATTTGCTTGTATGTAGATACACACATGCATGTATATATATTCTACTAGTTTTGGCTGGGATAAAGTTAATTTTCTTCATAATAGCTGATATGGGGCTATGTTTTGGATTTGTGCTGGAGACAGTGTTGAGAACATAGGGGTGTGTTAGTTACTGCTGGGCAGTGCTTACACACCATCAAGGCCTTTTCTGCTTCTCACCCCACCCCACCAGCAAGGAGGCTGGGGGTGCACAAGGAGTTGAGAGGGGACGGGGCTGGGACAGCTGACCCCAGCTGACCAAAGGGATGTCTCAGACCATATGACATCATGCTCAGCCTATAAAGCTGGGGGAAGAAGAGGGACGGGGGGGATGTTTGGAGCGATGGCGTTTGTCTTCCCAAGTAACCATTACGCATGATGGAGCCCTGCTGTCCTGGGGGTGGCTGAGCACCTGCCTGCCTGTGGGAAGTGGTGAACGAATTCCTTGTTCTGCTTTGCCTGTGTGCGTGGGTTTTGCCTTACCTATTAAACTGTCTTTATCTCAACCCACGAGTTTTCTCATGTTTACTTTTCCAATTCTCTCCCTCTTCCCACCAGGGGAGAGTGAGTGAGTAGCTGGGTGGTGTTTAACTGCCTGCGGGGGTTAACCAACAACACATATACGCTACATATATATACACATATGCATATGCATGATATATATTATATATATTTAAAAAGCATATATATTTCTGCATATATGTGCACATTCACATATGTATATTTTTGTATATTTACCCTGCAGAAAGACAAAAACTTAACTTTTTAAAGGCTGAATTAGAACAACAGAGAAAATTGATTTCCATTGCCCGCTTTTAGGATGGTCATACTTTAAACAAACCTTTAAATGTTTAGTTGAGTAGACAATTAATGATGACCTGGGATTAAAATGTCTTATTTTTAACTCCTTTTGGTACTAGAGAAAGCAAGCCAGCAGTGATGTGATAACTGCAGTGAATAATCTTATTTCATTTTGAACTCAGATTGATGCTTCATCCTCTTTGACAAGACATGATGATTTTTTAATATAGTCAAGGGTTAAAGTATCAGTTTCTGTGGATTACACCTTTGTTTTTCTAAGATGTATGACTATGTGCCTGGCCAGATGATTTTTGCAAAACAAATGTGACAGAGCATGAATCAAAAAAACCCCAGATATAAGTGCTGCAGCTTATCTGCTGCACAGAAATAATATTGTTTTTTTCAGCCAGATGAACTTACCTTCTCTTTGAAAGTTGCCAAAGTATGGGAAAGTATACAGTAGACTTTTAAGTCTACTTACAGAACACTTCTCTGTTGTAGTTACTTTTTTTTTAATTTCTTTTATTCTCAATGGTAAAGAAAATCAGAAAAGGAAGAACATGGGTCTGAAGACTCTGCTGTACTTCTCTACAGTGATATCCAACAGTTAAGGCTTAGCCATGTTGTTGACTTTTGTGGTTATGGTGTCAGGCTAGACTGGTAAATACTAGAAGTTCAAGCTCTGCTGGTACATGGGCATGAAGACAAGGGGGGAAGAGTTACTCCTACAATCTGATTTTTTTCTCAGTTTTCCCTCATTATGTGCCTGGGACTTTATCTACAATTTTTATCTGAAATCTAATAAATACCACACTGGTAATATTTTAATTATTTATTCATTTTGACAAGAGAAAAAAACGGAAAAATTTTCTGTTTATTACATGCAGTGTAGGGATGTCATCATGTCCTCAACTTTCGCAACAGTCCAGGTCATTCAGTTACACTAATACAAAACCAAATGGGTTGAGCTTGAACCATTTCTGTGCACTTAGTTCGCTCCTGATCTGCACTGAGCTATTAGCCTGCACTCGAGTACACTTAACATATTGGCTTCTTGGCAGTATAAAGAGATATGACACCATAAATGAATATAGTGTTCACATTCCAGAACTATGAATAGCATGCATTAGAAATGTCTTTCTGATATTAAGTAAGAAAATTCAATAATGGGAGGAAAGAATCCCTCGTACTGGGTTTAAGACAGCACCATTGGATCAAATTTATATTATGAGCTAATTTTTAAACTTCTTTGGACACTAATTAAAAATTCTTCTCCTCAGATTGCGTAAGTATTATTATAAAATCACGGTAACCTTTATATGGGAAAATAATCTGGATTTGTCTCCACAAGGTATCATCTTCTCTCTAGAACAAGACCATAATTTTTCTCCAATGTCAACCAAGTTACAAAATAAGGTGTCCTTTATAGCACAAAATAAAAGGATCTCGTATGACTTTGTGGATAGATTTCAACACACATTCAGAAGAACTGGCAGGATCTGTATTGTAAATCAGTAAAAAAATGTATCCTTTGAGGCAAAATGTAGGTAGATATAATACTGAAACTTAGCACTAAAAAGATGCTGTTATGAAGTATTTTGCTGTTAGTTTTAAATACATGAGGGCTTGCCTCACAAAAAAGGAAGGATGTGCAAGAGAATGTCCAGAGACTTTAGAAACAACTGAAAGTCTGGAAATAACTATGAGCTTGCTCACCTTTTACAGATGTGAGCTACGTAGGGGTTTCATCGTATTGTAGTTCAATAAGCACTAACAAAATGTTGCAAAAGAAACAGCACAAACTTAGAGGGAAGGTGAAGTACAGGGCTAATCCTGAGCAGCAATGCTTGTATGGTTGCAGTTCTTGACTCCCACATGGAACTTGTAAAATTCAGCAATTGCTTCATTGTGAAAAAGACAGTGAGCAGAAACATTAATGGAAAGAAACTTGTTATAATTACAGACTTCATTATCATCTAGACATAATAAAATATAGGAAAAGAAATCCAGGAAATTTACTACATCCTCAACGTGTAAGTCTTATTAGTGCCTACTGTTCAATTATTTTACATGATCTGGATGAAATGCCTCAGGCACAGTTCACAATCATGACAATGAAGTTGTCACACAAGAACAATTCAAATTGCTGAGTATCAGAATCAGACTTCATCACAGGCCCTAGGACAAGACTATTATTATTTCTCAAGCCCTTATGTAGCCAATACAGGCTGGAAAAAGAAACGATGCTACTAATGAATTGAGATAGTTCAGTATTATACCCAATCTGCTCATCAGAGCTAGTGAGATGGAAATAAATGCTTTTCTAGATGTAGGAGTCATACTGTATCACTTCTGAAGGAATAATAAACAAACTAGTACTCTCTCTCTCTATATATATATATAACTGAGCCAATTCTTACTGTTTCACAATTCCGGGATGTTACTAATCTTAATGGAATATTAAGCAGCAGGTCATTTTGTTTTCAATAATCCAGTAGCACAAGTTTTTTTAATAAACAACTTGACAGTATTTAAGAATTTTGGTAGGGATGACATGATATTTACAGAAAAACAATGGGATCTATCAGTCAAGAATCCTGGCTTGTATTCTGCTTCATGCTGAGATTTCTTCTAAGGAACAGCAATCTGATAGTCATCCCTACTAGCTATCACTACAAATATTTCACTTTCTGTGTAATACTAATCACTGTCATAAAATTATCTGTCACTACTTCAGTCACATAGATCTGTTCACTAAAAGTTTTAAGAACAGCTATTCAAAAGGTGTCAATATGACTTAACTGTCATATTGAGTGCACAACATAATTTTCTTGAAGTATTTATTTATATAAATTTAATGCCTCTTATAGACTATAAGTGAGGTACTCTTACTTTTGTTATTTTTGTTGTAATAAAAACCAAATCATTTGGAAAACTGACAAAAGCCTGACAAACTGTAGTACAAAAAGAAAATTGAGCACAGGTTTCCAGAAACCCCTAAAAACTTAGAAAACACTAAGAAGTCTTGATTAATGTCCAGACACCTCCTGAGAGTCAATTCAGTTAGTCTGCCGGGCAAGTAATATCTTGCTGGTGCAATACATTAAAAGAAAACAAACCAGGCTTTCTTATTCCACAATTCAAAATGGAATTGTCTTCCATTAGGAACAGAAAGTCTCCTCCTTGCTCTCCCTCCATGGTACAAGGTCATTCATAGAACTTTTTGCTTTTTCCTATTAAAAAATTCTTCTCAAGTAGCTTTAGAAATATGGTAGAATTCAGTTGTATACTACAGATTGTACATCTATAGTGTTTACAACTGGGATAAAAAAACAGGTGAGAAAGAGTAAATTGTTTGTAAAGGAAAAAGTATTAAACGTATAATCAGCTGACTGTTCATTTTCTGGCAGATAGTATGTCAATGTATTTGGACTATAATGTTTAAAAAGCCACTGCCCTTTAAGTTACCAAGTAGTGATGGAATGTGATATCAGAGTTCCATTTGCTTAGTGCAGTTATTGCGTTAATACTTTGATGCACCTAACTGAGAGAATGTTTTGGTAATAGGAAGCATATTAAGAGACGCTGTTGTTTTGCGTATTGCAAGAAAACCAGACTGGTGAGTAGTTGTGGTTGTTCTCTTAAAGCAGCACCAATTCCTTTGTTGAATGAAATATACCTGAGTAAACATAAGCATTCATGAGGGTAAACATACTTTTAAAATCTGCTTTTCTATTTTTCTTTATTAGGCATTTCTGACTGAATAACTTTAAAACATGATGTTAATAAGATTTTCATCTTCCTGTTATAAAATCCTTGACCCATATATTTGACATAGTTTTTGCAGCTGAAGTGTAGAACTGTTCACTCAAGGCTTCCATCAAAAAGCTGCTTATTTCCCAAATGATGGATGAACTTTAAAATGTCCCATTTTTAGTTCAGATGTGTCTCAAAAAATGTGAATAAGCTTCTGTGATGATTAGTTGACTTTAAACTTCATAGAGCAGAGGAAAGGAAATACTGTGAAGTAATACTTCTCATTAATAAAACATCAATGCCTTGAAAAATATGAGAGGGGAAATATAAATCACAATCCAACAATTTCTGATGTAATTCAAGGCCATGCTGAAGACCGGCTCGGTCCAGTCTTTCTGTCCAGGGAGTTCAAGATCTCAGAATACAGCTCAATTCAAAGATGTCTTTTCAGCCCTGATTTCTTTACTAACAATCACAGAAGACTTTAGAGATACTAAAGTTGTGCAGAATGAAAAGATTTGTTCATAATGTACTATTCAATGATTGCTATTCTCTGTTCAGAATATGTACAATATCTTAGTGGATAGTAATGGCAAATTTTAAAACATTCAGAAACATAACTAAAAATTAAGTTCAAGTCTGAAAGCCAGATCATCAGTCTTGTTAATGCCTACCTATGGTTCTCTAGTAGAATGAAGACGTTGAGGTCATGGTTCAACTGCTTATTTTGTAAACAGGAATCTGTAGGCCAGAAGATAGTATGAAGACCTTACTTTATGCATTTTCTGAAGTTAAGATTACTAAATACATCTCTCACTGAAAAAGTCTCCCTTTATGGAAACTCACTGCACACCTTGGTATCATTCAGCATGTGCAAAAGATTGATTGAAAAGGAAGAAGGAAGCTTTTCCAAGTGTGTTCCTAAATGTTTTAATCAGAAGGAATTTGGTCTCTGCTAAAAGGATTGGTTACATTGTATTTGGAAAAAGGAATTTAACTGTTTCATAAGCAGAAATATGACAATACAAAAAGATCGATTAATAATATGTCTTTGTCCTTTTATAATATGTTTTTAAACTTTCTTTCTGATCAAATGAAGTAACAAAGCAAGTTACCTTGTGACTTTGATATGACAAACTAATTGTGGTGACTAGCTTATACAGCATCTCTGAAGATGAAGTCTGCACTGAGGTCAACAAGCAAGATGGACACATTTAACTTAACACCCAAATTCTCTCTAAGTTCTACTCTTCCTTAACAGAATTCTCCTGATAGGTTAGCAGAAATAGCATAAAATGACCGTGGCCAGTTGTGGCAAGACAAAATACAGTGGCAGACCAGGAATGCATATCTGTCACTAGCTTATTTATGCATGGAGCTTACTGTTCCCCACTGGCTTCAGATTAGGAAAACTAGAACAGTAATGTAATAATATGCTTTCATTCTTTCTAAATCACCTGTCTGCTGGCACTGATAATTTACAATGAGCATACCGTAGCAGGAAATCTGAGATTCATCCATAGTGTTTCTAGTTGAGCCAAAGGGAGATTAGCCTTAACGCTTCTGCAAGAATTCATAAACCTGTACTGGAAGAGTTTGTTTTGGTTATGACTGAAATTTGTATTCCCCTCATATTTCTCCATCATTTTCTTTCCCTCTCTACAAAAAAATGCTTTACCAATTTTTCAGACATGAAAACCTTCCTGAAACATAATAACTCAGTTTCAACATGCATTATTCAAAGGTGACCTTGATATGAACCATAATCTATGATGATCATTCTGCTCAACAAGAAGACGTGGACTAAGGATTTATCCATGGAGAAAAATGTGTGTTTTCCTAATATGACTTAAAAAGCTAGAGCCTTTAGACTGCAGATTCACATCCACTGTGCAGTTAAGTGCAGCAGAAATAAGCGCATGGGCAGTATTGGGCAGGACTCGGGGAGAGTGGTCTGAGTTCACAATTTGTTCTCAGGCAACACAGACAAAGCACTGATAGCAGAAATTATTTACTGAATCATTTCAACCAATGGATACAGTAACAAAAAAAAATAACTTGAAGGAAAAGTGATACCATAGAGTAACTCTCACAAAACGAAACAAAACAACAAAAAAACATTTATCATCAGACATCATTATTTCCCATTGGAAAATGGGAACACACAATCTCAGATGAACAAATACTACATTTTTAATTATGCCTATCATATGTCCTGTAACTTGAGTTATAATGAACAATCAGACGGGATTTTATAAGTAGTTCTACATTAATTTTAACATTTTAGGGTATGAGAGGAATTTAGAAATGTAAAATCACAGTGTCACGATCCTCTCTGTGTTGAATAGCCAACACAGCAATTTCATCCAAGCAGACTGGATGATCCAGAACTGCTACACTCCCAAGAAATTTTTTATTCTTTCTTAACTTCCCTTGTGGAAAAGGTTCTGATCTTCAAACACTTTTTATCAGAAATGTCTTGTAATGCCTATACTAAAGACTGCATCTATCTGTAGTTTATTGCATTTTAAATAATGAACACTATTTCATTTGTCCCCCATCTTGTCATTTCTGGGCTAAACAACTTCTGTTCTTCCAATCTTTCCTCATAAATCATGTTTTCTAAACTCTGGTTGTTCCTCTTTTTCTCTTTCTGACTTCCTCCAGTAGGTCCATGCCTTTTTTGAAACAGGGTAGTAAGAACTGGGCAAAGAAACCTGAGACCTTATTATGGTACTTCACACTTCTCATATGCAGCCTTCCTGTTCATTCATCCCAGTAAGAACTTGTTTCTTTCACAGCCCTAGGGGCTAGCTAACAGATGTCACTAACAGGTGACTGGGGATCATTATACCTTCTTGATCTAAAGAGCATTTATGTCAGCTGTGTTACGACTTTAAGAACTCAAAAAATGATTGCTTTTGGCTTTCTGTACACATATACATGATGATAACGTGTGCAATCATTGTGGAAGTTGCACCATAAAACCAAAATATTTATACCACAAAAAAGACAGTGATAGCATTGCCTGGCTGGCAGCAAAATACAGGCTACAAGCACTATTCATTTCTTATCTGGAAGAAGAAGAAGGACAGAATCAGCACTATGGTGAATTGCTGTTGGAACCCACTGGCACAACATCATGTACATGAAACAGGATATGTCCTGAAAAGGAGAAAAATAGTGATAGGTTTTGAAAAAATATTTTTTTTTTTAATTCAGGAAAAAAATACCAATGACTCACTTTAAAAGTTGTATATACTGATTCATTGTAAGCTGTATATTTTGTTAACAGCAATGAGCAGCTAGAGCATTTTCTTTTCACCTGAGAAGTCAAGCTGACACATGGAAAACTAAAAATACTATTTAAAATTATACTGAAAAATAATATTAAAAAAAGGCCATAACAACATCTATTTAGATCAGTCCATAAAGACTGCTAAAAGAGATTGTTTCGAACATTTATTCATGGCTTTAAAATTCATAATGCTATTATTTCAGAAATTTCAAAAATGGCAAAGCGAGAAAAGCTATATGGAAAAATTCGCAGGGCAAAGACAGCAACTGAATTATTTATGTTTGTACGAGCAAAGCATTCTAAATATATATAAAGTTTGGGTGTTTTTTTCTTTCCCTAGTTTATGTATTTTTAGACCTGAATGTAAATCTGAAAGAATTAGTATTACTATAGCAACCAAGATCCAGCCCTGCATATATACTCCACAGAGAATAGTAATTTTTATCTTAGTGACTAAAAATCAACAATACCTAACCTGGATTTAAGGTGGAATACAGGACACAGGAAATGGATTTTTTTCTGAGTAAGTGCAGACATCTGAATTAGTTATCAAACCACTCTTTATGATCATGAGGGATAAGTAGCCATTTCTAGAGTCTGATTCAGCATATATTAAAAGTACCTCAAATAGATCAGCTGAGTGGTGTTCTAAAAATGACTTCCCCGCCCCCCTCATC
>JAVKLA010000027.1:23695458-23707546 GCA_034782735.1 Sagittarius serpentarius | reverse complement strand
CCCCCCCCCCCCCCGCAGTTACTGTAAAGAGCAGTGGTGGTAGCTAGATGTGGAGAGATCTACATTGTCAGCATCTCACCTCAGGTAAAACGAATCCTTCCCAAAGCTGTTCACACAGAGAGAGTGGTTAAGTAATCGCTTTGCTGGGTTTTCTAAAAAGGCTCTTGTGAACTGTGGAAGTTCTACCTGAAGCTGGGTTTGCATCCAGGCAGAGAAAGTAATGGCAGTGATGGCTCAGACATCTTCACAGGTGCCCTACGTGTGCGTGACTGCTCACTTGCACTGCGCTGCGCCCAGGACAGACGGACTGCTGCTGGACACCCCTTTCTGTGAAGTGCATCCGCTTTGATGTAGAATTAGTATCAGGTAGATAGCACATGAGTTAATGTGCACTATAATCCCATTGATGAGCCCGTAAATAATACTGGCTTTTGTGTCATCAGATTTGAATTCCATTCATCTGTATGCCAGGGTGTCAAAATGCAACTAATTATGGGGTGATGAGTGACTACTAGCCAGACATCTCTGTTCATTGTGCACAAAAGTTGTGAAGGAAAATGAAAAATATATTGTAAATAACTGAAATAAAATTATAGGTTGGAATTTTAGGTTGAGATAATATAATTACCTAAGGTAGCATTTTGGCCAGGAAACCTGTTACATCATTTTTCATTTTGAAATTAATAAGCCTTGAGAAAGCCTTTACAAGAAATGAAGTAATTTCACAAATTTGAAATGTAAGAAAGCTCTTGTGTTTCTGCCAAGAAAATTATTCAGGGCAACTCCCAACAGATTTTGACATGTCTTTTCCTTGCTATCATTGTATAATATTTGAACATAATTGTCTATATGATATAAAGTGTTAAAAATACAAAACAGATGAAAAAATAAAAATCCATGTAGACTGAATCTTACCTGTACTGCGAAAGAACCAGCCTTTCACAAACGAGGAATGATCCACAGCTGAATGGGCCTTTATTTATAAAAATCTCTGCTTAGAAGGAGTTAAATGTAGTCACATTGATCATACTAGAGCACTGCTCCCATCAGTAGATTGATCAAAAAAATAATGAGACTCTTGCCAATTGACTTGATTTGAAGTTCAGAAGCCAGGAAAAATAGTCTCAGTTGTCCACTGGGAAATCTTATGGGAAGTATTAGATCTTACTTTTACAAGAATTTAAAATACTGCACAACACACCATAAAATTTATGAGGCAAATGTTTATATATCTTCTTTGGATAATGACATAGTTCTTGTTCTCAACACAACTAGAATCTTTTTTATATCCGTTTTATTATTCACTGTACAGAAATACACTTGCTTCTTTGTTCTGAAAATAATATAGAAGCTGTCGTATTGCATACCATAATAAAACTATTTGGGAGCCATTTATAGTATAAAAAGGCTTATATTTGAATATGATATGGCTATAGACGTCTTCTAGCAGCTGTTTTAAATAATACACTGTCAATTATAAAAAAATAAGAATTTTAGAAATCATAAATATGCAGAAATAACCAGAAAGACCGTTTAACTTACCATACAGTGTACATTTCTGAAACATGTCCACAGGCACCTGACAATCCATCTGCACTACGAGGATACTTATTTATGCAAAGAATTACTTGCATTTATTTAGAAACTTAAAGCTCTTAAAATTTTCTGGTTCTTTAAAATTATTTGAGAACATTTCTTCCTGTGGGGAAAGGGGGGTTGAGAGCTCTGATTCATACAGAAAAAAACAGAGGTGGTTGTTTTTTTTTTTAATTTGCAGTTGTCAATGAATTGAAAACAAGTTCCAGTTGTGGGAGAACTGTTTGAGTTTGCATTGCGTTTACAAACCCCAAAATGAGCATGATTCACCAGTCTTTGACATCTTTTCTTTTTTGATTTATATAATATTGTTATATTTTTATTCTCATTAGTAAGTTATGTTACCACTTCAAAAAAAAAAAAGCTGAGATGTTCAGTTGGTTGAGCATAAATTTACTGAAAGACAAGGATCTTAATTGAAGAAGAAAACTTCCTTTGTATGATGACCAAATTGAAAAATACCATAAATTTCACAAAGAAAAACCTTTAGAATGTGTTCCCACTTCATATGGTTCAAACGGGGAAAAAACCCCACCAAAACGCAAACCTTTTTAAAAGCACATTTTATTTAATTATTAAAATCGCGATATAGTAATGCTTCTCATAACACCCTTTCCTCCCTCTCTTGTCCAGGATTATTTTGGGTTTACTTTTTTTTTTTTTAATAAATTTAATTCATTGCTCACCCTTTCTTTTCCCTTAAAACTTTAAATTAATTAAATCCTGAAAAGAATCCTTCACGATCAGAATGCGTGTAATATCAGATATTCTACCAAGAATTAGCTAGCGACTATACATTCTCAGGTTTGCTTGGAAGTACATAGATACCCATGTGATGGTTAATGCCTATCTGACAAACTTAGAAACCATAGCAGAAGTTAGCTACCACATTGAGAAGCGTAACTAATTCCTTAAAATACTACTTTTGGAATGACTATTAGACAGAATGACTTCAAGGCATGCTCACAACCACACTATATTGTAGGATGGAACAGCACGATTGCCTTCCCTAACAAAGAGTGTCTCTCCTAGTAACACACTAAATAAGACTTTTTCATTATTCATTATGTCATAGTGATGCAATCATGAATGTGTCTTAGTGGACTGAAAAAAAATAAAAAAGGGTATTCATAGAATCCTGACTGCTAAATTAAGGCAATGTGCATAGGATCAGCCTGAACTAGATATCAGAGTAGATTGACTGCGTCCTAGTGAAGAGGTCTTTCTGAAAGAACTAATGATGTGATCCTTGGACATGTATATACAGACGTGCTGAAATTTCTGTACATAACACTAGGTTCATTGAAGAACTATGTTAGTTTCTGACACCAAGAAGGGTATCAAAAATTGGAAGGGCTTGTTCAATACTGCTAAAGCAACCTAAGTTAAATTCAGAAATATGGAGATGCAGGTGATGCATTTCCACATAAGAGGGGCCAGAAATAACATAGGTACCTTGCGCATATTCAAGCAACAGCTTTGTGTGCATACCTTTAGCATTTGCGTGATTGGTTTATGCATGTCCATTAACTCTCATAATTTGATATGTAGCTAAAATAATTGTGAGTAAAGAAAGACAGAGAAATAAGATATTCCTAATCAAGCACCATCACAATAGTGCTGAGAATATGAGCTTTAAATTAATGTTGTTCCTTCTTAAATTGGGAAAAATATCCTCAAAACTACGTGGTAAAACAGTGAAGCCTCAGAAGTTTTTCCATAAAGGAATTCCATTTCAGAAATAATATTTAGCATTCTCTCCATCTAACGTTATTATGTTATTTGCATTCTTCTCTAAAAATACGGACTGAGATGCTTTTTAAAACGTAAATATCTCTCAGTATGATAAACGTCAGGGCTTTTGTCATATCCACTGCATCTCAAGGCTATACCTCATCCTTTTCCTCTCCCCTCCTGTTTTTCCTTGGTTGGCAGCTACTGTGTGTCTTAAGAATAGTGAAGACTAACTTCGTATGACTTAGGATCACAGTTAAATTTTGTGGCCTAATGATCAAGCTTTGCTACCTATCTTCCTGATCTCATTCAGTGCCAAGTACAAGAAAGACTCTAAAATCTACATCAAAATTCTTCTGCCTGTTCTGTAAATTATTTCCCCTTTATCTTAAACTTTCTTAAGCTACCTTTAGGAAGACTGTGAGTGGTCCCAAAATGAAATTATGATTATTGTAACAAATATACTCAGTTTTAACAAAAAGTGAACTATTACATTTAGTATTTAATGAGAGCATATGTAGGTACTAAGGTTCATTTGCAAATATCAGAATTTCCATTCTTTATTTTAAAGCAAGAAGGTTAACAACATACAACAATTAAGCTTTCCTTTTTCAGATTTATAAGTATAAAAATGGATAGTAGGTGTAAACCTTTAAGCAGTTAAGCAGCATTTTCTATGAATAAAGATGAAATTAAAGAACAAGAAAACGGTTTGACCCAATTTTTTATGCCCTATCATTAATCATTGTTAGGGAGAGACTAGTGCATGTTAAACGACTCATATACTAAATACAATGCTTTGAAGTACTGAATTAGTCTATTAGATCTGCAGAAATTAATTCTTCATTGGAATAGTTCTCTAAACGGCTTTAAGATCTACAAAAGCTAGAAAACTAACCAACATTTCCTTTTTTCACAGTACCAGTTCTATGTAATATTGAAGACTGTCACAGCTGCAAATATGATTATTATATGACTTCTATACTGTATTGACATGAAAATCTTTAAAAGCATCTCTGTCAGGGAACATCAAACAATTTTGATGCATGTACAAAAAAATCTTACTAATTTGAACACGAAGGGAATGACAGCGAGGTAATAGTGCATTGTTTAAAATCCATGGGTGTTTCAAAGGAAAAATGTATAACAGTGCATTAAAATTACAATCTGTGCATACTAAAACTTCTAAAATCTCTTTTATATTCCAGGCAGGAAAAAGATGTAAGAAGGTGTTGAGGCAATACAGGACACAGAATGCATACAAGTTTGGTTCAATTTCAGGGAGACAAGGGAAGCAGGGGAGGAGTTTTCATTGTTTAAATTTAGAAGAAATGTCTATGAACAAGAATATTAACAAAAATCAGGGAGAGGTTGCACCAAACTTATGTTTTCTTTGCATCCCAAAAGTACAGCACCATGGTGCAGGCTGGTGCTGCACTTTTGCCAGAGCCTTCCTTCACCAGGGCAGACAACAGCGGGAGCATGCAATAGGGGCACTAGCATCTGGCACACACCTGAAAGAGGGCTGGTACGTATAAGCATACACACACGCTTGAGTGTGTGTGTGTATATATATATAAATATTTCTCTGTATGCACATATAAAGATATAAACTAAAGAGTTATATATATATACACACATATACATACTAATATATACATATGTATTCATGCATTTTTTTGAGAGAGCAGATTATAGTAGGTATTTTCACTGTGTTGTTTCAGGGTCCACTACAAAATAAGACTATAAAAATATTTAATAATTGTAATAATATATAATTAGGCAGTGGACAGGTTTGCAGAATGCCTTGAACCCTATCTTGAGTATTATCTTAAAATTCAAATCCTTGAAATTCATTTATGCCAGCTTAGCTTGCTTATTATGGAATAATTTTAGTCCATTACTGTGTTGACTCTCTGTTATAGAACAATATAATATAAATAAAAACGCAAATGAAAGTATTCAACTCACCAAAAAAACCCATTGATTTCAAAGAAAATCAATGGTATGCCAGTGCTTTTGTTTGTTTAATTGTTCATTTAGAGCAATTTAAATAATAGTCTTGATTAAACATACCATGATATCCAGAAGGGAAATTAAAAGGCTGTCAAAGAATAAAATATGCATGTATACTTATAATTTCCATTTTTAAAAAAAACTTTAAATGAAGAAGAAAAAACATATGTGGTAAAAAGTTACATTCTACAGATGGGATGTATCTTCAGCTATATACCTGTCATACCCTTTTACAATGTTAAGGTACATCTCATCTAACTGTGTACACTAATCTTCTCATAGTATTAATATCATATAGAAATCATAAAAATAAAGTCTCTTTTATCAGTTTATGTTATCGTGTATTATAGAACTAATTGTGCTTTTATTTTCCTTGCTTATGAATTTGGTCTTTAGAGTATCTCCTTGGCTTTTTAAGAATGATCACATGTGCTTCTTTCAAAAAATCAGGACAAATCTTCAGCCAGAGTAAACTGATGTCATTCTGTAATTATATGGTTATTGCAACAAATGGAGGGGGATGTCATGACTTTATTACCTGAAGCAGATTTTAGTTGCACCTTGTGGAACAGCGTGTTATAGTTGATAATAAATATAGCCCATACACATCTTTCCACGTGGAAATATTGCCGTGGATAAACACAAATGTAAGAATACCAAAGTATTCTGTAGTAGTTCAGGAACTGAACTACAGCATACTTTTAATTCTGTGAGGTAATTCACTTGGGAACTTGTAAATATTATAGATCCATCACAAAGGTCATCAGTGACAAAACTGGTTACACAAAGGGCATTAAATGTGATCGTCGTACTCCAAGGCTGGCCTGCTGGTGAGATGTCTCAGTGTTACTCATTATAGGTGTATATGCAAGATATTGCCACTCAGTGCTGACTGGCTGTTGATCCAGCTATTAATGATGGTTTTCACATCCCCTGCTGTTTTCTGTACACATTGTGTAGGACTTAAGGACTTTCTATTAAGTATTGGTTTAATCAAGCCATAATGGAAATATTTACTGAAGACACTAGTAAATTCTTTTAGTTGATGGAAATTTCCTATCTATTCCTACAAAATGCAGGAAGAGGATTCTGTGGTCTTAAGCAGTGGTGGAAATTAAACAGAGCCTGCAGCCTTTCTTTTCCAAGTATACATGTACACTTAACATGTGCAGAAAGGACATTATACTGATAACTAAGCTTTATGGGAAATCTCATATATTGCCTTCTACTTTACTGTATCAACCCAGTAATCTTCAGTTCTTTTGCCTTTTAACATCACACTCTGAAGCATACTTGATTGTCGAGTGGCAGAGAAACATATGAAAAAAAAATTGGAATTATTACTTGCTAAAGAAAATAACAAACAGAAAATTAGGTCTGGTTTACATGCTGTTAGAGCACTGTTTGAACTCCATTACTTGATTTTTTAAATCAAGTGCTTTATGATTTTATTACATGTGAGGGTATGATTATGAAAAAGATGTGCTCACGTATTGTGCTTTATTAACTTGTTGTTTATTAATATTGCTGTGCATATATGAAATACACTGAATATGTAGAAAGACACTTTTTAATTTCCTACCAAAAGAAAAAAATAGGTCATTTTTGTGCAATCTCCAGTAGGGTCTGGCAACCTTATCCTGTCTCCGTGGTGTGATGTTTTTCTTGATATCTTAATTCACAGGGTTTTTTCTTATCTGTATTCATTGTTCTGCTAATAGAAGTAAAACTATAGGCATAATTTTAGTTTTTATTAATAATGCTCAAGTAATTATGTCTGGTTAGAAATATTGTAAGCAATATACTGATTTTTTTTTGAGCTTCAATTATCATTCAATTGGAAGATCTAAGACTGTCTATTGTTAAATTCTTAAAGATTTGTATCTAACATGCCAGGTCAGATTTTTCTGTGCCACTAAATTTCCAGTATTTCAGAAGTTTAGATTAGCTGAAGAAATATTATCCTGAGGCCATTTGTATCCTTTAGCTAAGAAGGTTCAGTTAATGAAATTACTTATCTCACACATTCAGAAAAAAATGAGACAGAGACATCAATTTCCAATTATTTCCATTAAAAAAAATAAGATGAGATTGCATAAAAAGATTTTACTTAGGATAAATTGTTGAAAGATGTATTTTTGATTAGTGAGAAACCCAGGCAAAACCTCTCTGTGTGTTAGCTGTCAGGTCCATAGATATTTCAGTACAATACATATAACAGGGCAACATGTAAATGCCACAGCTTTTGGAGGTTAATAAAATTTTTTAAAAGCTCATTAGTCTCAGTAGCTTGAAGCCACCCAGGAAACTATAATTTCGCTTAACATATGGTTCAGCAGTTTACTTTTAGCAATATTCTTATTTTGTAAGAGGTAGCAGAAGATAGTTGCTGTATCACGATGAAAACCCTTCCACCAGTGTTCTGAAGAGGTGTTCAACATCTATTTCAGTTTTATTAAAATTGTGTGAACATCTGTTTAAAACATCTGACCTACTATATCCTTTTGATGATAACACTCCTTCCAGCTAAGTTACACCACAATTTAATTCGATCTCTCTGCTAATGATGGTTTTTAGTTGGGCACAGAGAAAGGTTAATTTTTTCAAAAACATTTGAAAATTTTGATTGCTGAGGAATTTTCCAGTGAAATGTATTTTTCTTAAAAACAAAGGAAACTCAAACCAAAAAGAAGTTGGTCAGTCTAAAATAATATATTATATGTGAATATGTTGGTCTGGGGAAAAAAGAAACAAAAGAAAAGAATAAAAGAGGACAATTCTCCCCCCAAAAACCTCAAACACATTAATAGGAAATAGTTTTCCTTGATTCAGTTCCATAGTTTTAGTGCTTATTTTTGTGATAAAAAGCAACAAAACTTTGAACGGTCTCAGCTCCACCCCATACGGAGTGGGACTGAAGTCTCAGAACACTGAGATTTCAAATAGAAAACCTCTCCCTGACTGAGTTCTAGCAAACCCTCTATGCAATTGAAAAGAATGGTGATTTACAGAAGCTGAACTGATGAAAAAAAAAGGGTTGTAACCCCTCTGCATTCCTGAATAATTGCTGTTGTCCAAAGTAGCCAATTGTTTTATTTCTGCACAGTGAACTTGCTATGATAGACCAGACTCTGACTGTAAAGGTCAAAACTCCATACACAGAGATTACCCAGCCTCAAGTAGTCAACATCTCTTTGTAGTCTCCCATCATTTGGCTAAAAAGGGGGGATAAGTAGAAGTTGTTTTGGACTTAGAAGGAAGGAAACAATCTGGGTGGGAAGTAAACATACAGGCATAGACAAAGAAAGGAGAGAAAACAAATGAAGATGGAGCAAAAGGGTGCAGCAGGAAGGAACACAAGTGCAATTATTCACGAGACTCACACTGCATCTACTTTGAAGATGTTGATCTTAGCACCTCCAGAAAAGTTACAGAGAGTAAGGAATAAAGTTGCAAAGGACAAAGAATAACAGGGGTGGAAGGGAAACTTTCAAAACTGCATTGTCCTCTCTTGTGAATGCCAAATCACTTGCCAGGTCCTTTCCATGGTTAAAGCTCTACATCAGTTCCAACTGAGGGCTGGCATTGCTTTAGGAGAGGCCAATAGTACAGGAAGGTAGTGATCAGGATGCATCTTGGCAAAACTGCATTAAAATAAAATGACAACATTTTTCTTCATTGCTGTTACTGTTTTTCCAAAACAACTCGGCAAAATATAGCTCAGTTCTGTCATATTTTATTAGACATAATACAAGTCCCTCATCAGTTCATCTTTAATGAACAAATATATATTAGCTACAATGAACTACAAACCTCCACACATAAATAAAAAGAAGAGAGTTAGAGGTAATTTTTGTAGTTTTGTAATGTCACAGGCTTAATTTTATCTGTCAGATCTTCGCAAACGTCCTTTTTGAAGAGCAGGAGAATATAACATGTTAATGTTATCTGCTAGGTAAATAAAAATTTGTCCTACCAAAGAGGGGGAGAGAACTTGAGCTTATGTGACCAAAGTTAAGTGTATTTAATCACACTCTACTGTGAGTGAAAGTGTATATTCAAAACTGCAAATGACATTTTGAGATAAATTCACCTGTAATCTACACTCCATATAAGGAAGAAGATTATGTATGATCCATCACCTTTTAATTGAGTTGTACAATAGAAGAGCTTTCCTTCAGAATAATTAAATAAAGGTGGTCTGCAGAATTACCTAAATGTGTGATTTCCTTTATAGTGATGATGAATGTTGAATAATTAATTCTAATGTAAGCTATTAAAAACATAGTTCTTAACCCATAAGGAATAAAAATGTAGATGCTAATCTCTATTTTATTACAGTCTATAATGATTTTGAGGATGTTTCTATGTTTAGATGCAGTGTAACTCTCCAGGGTTGACTAAGACTCTTCTTTCTGTACCACGGTGGTAAATTTCTTATTTGGTTATTATGTTTGCTGTTGACATTTTTAATCAAGCTCTCCTTCTGCATCTGAGTGTGGAATATTGAAGGGGAAGGCAAATCACAAAAGCAAGAAATTCCACATGCAAGACGAAACTGACACCAAACATTTTATCCAGAGAAATGTAGATAGTGACTGCATTTCAAAGCTAGAAGCTGGCCAGTCACACATTTGGTTAGATTCTGTATTTCCTGATTTGACTGAGTTTTTAACTTCATTCTGTAGACAGATCACTTGGTGGACAAACTGAGAAGCAGAAACAAGGCCAAGTTTCCTTGTGGAATTAATTCTGGCACACTTGATTAATGTAAAGTATCTTCCACATGCACAGGCTAAACAAGGATTCTGGTCAGCAGAAGTTCCTTGTTAGCAGGAAAGATGGCAGAACCAAGGTCCAGGTTTGACAGGTAAATAAGAATTCCTGAGTATGAACAGCTGAGCTACTGAAAATTTCAAAGACCAATATGAGGACACCAATTTTCTCTGAAATATAAGTCAGTCAACAAATATATACAGATAGAAACATATCCAAAATCCTTTGACATCAATGGATATTACCACAGAGCTTCAAAGGATCTGTGCATCATAGATCTTCACGTGATCTGAGACTTTGATCTCATACCACTAACAGATTAAAGCAACAAGAACTATGTAGATTGATACTTTACTATGAATATGTTTAAGAGAAATTGCTGTTCCAAAGTAATCATGTTGAAAAAGAATCACATACAAAGAAGTAACGATTAAAAATGTAACCAAATATACATGTAATCATATATAAAGAACAGACCAAACTCAGGGTACTAAGTTATTTAAGGGTTAGCACTGAGCAGGCATATTAGTACTTATCATTAATAGTAAGTTAATTGATGATATCTCTTGCCTAATAAACTTACTGAAATTTTAATCAAAGTGTACATCAGTCCTTGTGTGTTGCTGCTTTCTGTCCCTGCTGTCAGAATGTTGCATGAGTCTTACAGATCAGAGAGAGGCAAACAAAGCAGTAAACAAGAGCTGGCATAGCACTAGAAGCAACTATAAATATAAGCATCTTTATTAGACTATAAAATAACTGCAAACCACAAGGTCATAGATGCACTTACATGGGAATGACAGAACTGTTACTGACACATGGAACTGGGGAAAAAAAAAAAAGCTCTCATGCAATATCCACATCTCTCACAAGAATGCCTTTTCCCAATAAAGTTAAAAGCAGTGATCAGAATAGCTGAATTAGAAGTAGCAAATTAGGGTGGATGAATGCAGCAAGTGGAATGAGTTTGCTTGTAACAGCCCATTGTGGCAAGAAAAGAAGGTCAAACGTGTTTTCTGCTTTCTGTTATGAGGCAGCTCACCTCAAATATCAGACTGCAGACACTTAAATGTAAGCAGATACACATAAGGTAGATGTTTAGGCTCCCTCAGAGCAGCCGGTGAACCTGTAAGTCTCTGCAGCTGACCTTCAGTGTCCTTTGGTGAGAGGGAAGGTTCCACTGGTTCACCAACACCAGATACGTGTAACATGTAACACCTATGGTTTCATTTATTCGCTTAAACATAGGTGCATAATACTATTTCAGATGCACTGATTGTCCAGGACGTCTGAATGGAGTTTGCAAGATATGACAAAAAACTTTTAAGAGTTTTTCAGATCTGGAAAGGCAGCTTAGGACCCAGAGCGGGTCTCAGATGGGACGAGGCAGCTTGTATCCATCATTTAGATACTTCAGTTTTCTTCACTTCAGAGCTCAATTTCACTCTCCTTGTTTAAAAATGAGACTCTATAGCATACCCAGGAAGGTTAGAGAAGACATCAGGTGGAAGCAATTCAAGAAGGAGCCAGACCTTCAAAGAAGGCTGTAAGTGTGTAGCCCAATAGTGCCACTGCTAGTAACAAGCCATAAGTTCTGTACTGAGTTTGCAAGGCCTCAGGACTTGCCTTGTCAAGCTTGCTTTGTTGGAACTTTTCATCACCTGCCTGCAGCTTCACTTTGGCCGTTTTCTCTGCAACCATAAGGTTTATAACTGACCACGTGAGAAAGGCTATTTCGTTTTTCTTGTGTTCATCTTTGTGTAGCACCTGTATAGTTTTATATAGATACCAGTAATGAGCAGGTTTTCTAGACAGAAAGAGACAGATTTATGGCTCTAACACAATAATGTAGTGTAGGGCAATACAATTGTAATGGGTTTATGTGGCAGGGTTTTGGTAGCAGGGGGGCCACAGGGGTGGCTTCTTTAAAAGTTGCTAGAAGCTTCCCCTGTGTCCGATACAGCCA
>JAVKLA010000027.1:23644701-23665311 GCA_034782735.1 Sagittarius serpentarius | reverse complement strand
CCCCATCCCTGGAAACATTCAAGGCCAGGCTGGATGGGGCTCTGAGCAACCTGATCTAGTTGAAGGTGTCCCTGCTCCCCGCAGGGGGGTTGGACTTGATGACCTTTGATGGTCCCTTCCAACCCAAGCCATTCTATGATTCTGTGTGTTGCTAAACTAATTCAAAATATTTTTGAGGTTACCAGAAAGAAGTGACATAATGGACTCCTTAGTAAGGAAAAAGTTTTTCAAAAGACTAAGTTTTCAGTTCAGTTACACTGTTAGCATCTCCATTGAAATCCCATTAATCTGCTTCAATACTTTGAAGTATTGTGTGAATAAGAGCTTAGTCTGTTACTTCACAGAATATAGGGGAGCAGCTTCCTCTGAGTATGAGTCTCTGCATTGGGAATAGGGGAGAGAACAGATGAAGAGGATGAGAAGGTGGGCTGGAAGGAGGGCCTTGCTTCTTCATCGCTCCCAACAGTTAGCTGTCCTGCTCCTCCAGCCTTGCTGTTGTGTTTGGCACTGAAGCTGGTAAATCAGTGACCTCACTCTTTACATACCACATACTATGACATGTCTCAACTCCAGTGTTTGCTAAGGTTACCGAAGAGATTGCCTTTCCTCAGGAAAAGAGGCTGTTATCGGCTGGCTTATTTACCATTTTCATAATTGATATATAACTTTTTGCCTCCCTGCTCCCTCCCTGCCTTCCATACACACATTGTGCCATCTAAATTCACTGCCTGTGTCATGTCTTCATTTGTGCTTTCAAATTGACATTAGGAACACCTGCCTAAATACATAATGTTATTCTCTATTTCCCAATCCAAAATTTCTTGAAGCCAATTGATTTTTATTTCATTTACTTCACTGGGCACTGGATAGGTTACATATTTCCAAAATCCATCTAGCTATGATAAACAAGGTATGTGAGATGTAATTAAAAAAGTGAATAAAAAGGAACCATGGACACCCACAGCTGTAGTCTAATATAGCTATCAGTACTGCCCCCTCCCCGCCATCCTACAATAGGCATTGCACCTCATTAAGCAAGGGCTCTACCATAAGTGACAAAGCCAGGCATTTCACAAGAGGTGCTGAGTATCGCTGAAGCAATCCCTCATGCAGGGAAGAAGCCTAAAAATGGGAACAAGACAGAAAGATTGACCTCAGTGGCTCTGATACAATGGTCAAACTCTGCAATTGTAAAAATATTTCAGAGAATTTGTAAAAAGATGGGTGGCGGCATTTAGAAGATTCTCTTTCAATGTGCAATGATATTTTGATAATTTATGATAAGACATGGCAATATATAACCTAGGGGAGCTTATTACTTGTGCATTTTGTTCTGAGGATATTTAATGGTTTTTTGGTAGAAGGTTTTTCTAGCTGGCAGTTTAAAAAAAACCTCTGCAGTTTGAGAATGCAAATCTCGTTTGTAAGAAGGCTGCAAGAATTCCTCCTGTGAGAAATGTACTTCCTGATTTTGTGTTAATTACTTGTACAAGGACAAAAGAAACAGATGTTTATTTGTATTTACACCTTGCAATAATAATTTCTTGATTCCAAGAGACCAATGCCTGATGTAAAAAGATTTTTCATTTGCTTAGTGAGTAGATCTATGCTGGGAAGCTAATACATTAAAAGCCAAAAGCCCAGTATTGAAAGCAATGAATATGTAATTGTGGATGTTGTAATCTTTAAACATCATAGAATAGTCTGTCCTAGTACACATGGAATGATTAAATTTTGGAATTCAGAAGTTTATGTTAAAATATATTCAGTAAAGGCCTTATATCTTTCTTGATTGTTCACTACCTGTAATTTCTGAAGTAATGAATCTCTTCTTGACCTATATGTACAATAATAAATAACAGAGCTGACAAATGAACTGATCATGCACTAGTTATGAGGATAATAAGAGGCTAATCTCCCTTCTTGACTGCAAAAATAATAGAATCAAGAACATTAAAAAAGATGCTGTTTATAAATAAAATAAAATTTAAACACTTTACTATATTTCATCTTTATAAATTTCTTAAAAATCAATTGGTACATGAACTTTGGTATGACATAAATATTCTTTGTGAGTTTTAGTGTTTTAAAAAGAAATTACTAAGAAAATTCTATTCAGACTGAAAAAAGTACAGAAAAGGTTTAGATTAAGATGATCATGACTAAGCCATTGCTGGTTTCACTTCATCAGTGTCACTAACATATTATTTCTATAGCCTTTACAACATCAATATGTTCTCCATGGTTTTTTTGCCTAAAGCATGTAACTTTCTTGCTTATTTGAGCTGACAGCATGATTTCCTGAATATTCAGTCATCAAAATTGTATTTTTTTTTCTCCGTGCATAGTGTGTGATACAAAATGTTATTCATGTAATTTGGCTTTCACAATCATTATATAATCAGATTAAGGATACAGCCTTTTTATGTAAATGAATTAGCAAGTGAAATACGAATCATAAAATATATCATGAGAATCACATCTTTGCTTGATTGCCTCTCCTATTAGAAAATCTTTCTTAGGAATCTAAGTCTTCAGTACCCTTCAGGTCTTTTCTCCTTTGTGATGATGAGAGTCATGAGTCCAAAAGTCATGCTGAAAGACTGGGTCCTGGCTGATGCGTCCCTATGGTCTCTCTAAAAGGAAAGCCTCATGATACAGAGATAGCCTTCATGGAACAGTGAGAATGAGAGTTGGTTTATTTCTTTCTTAACTTGCCAATTCTCTCCTTCCTGTGCTCTGAGGAAAAGTACAAAGAATGAAGCTGCAGCAATCACGCACTGATAGAGTTTGCAATCCTGAGGGATATGGGTCAGGCGAAGAGTAAAGTCAAGACCCTGAATTTTAGGAAAGCAAACTTCCAGATGTTCAAGGAGTTAGTCAATAGGAGCCCCTGGGAAACTGCCCTCAGGGTCAAGGGAGCAGAACAGAGCTGGCAGATCTTTAAGGACGCTTTCCATAGAGCGCAAGAGCTCTCAATCCCCATGTGTAAAATATCAGGAAAGGAAGGAAAGAGACTGGGATGGCTGAGTTGAGACCTGCTGGTCAAACTAAAGGGCAAGAAAGAAATGCACAGGCAGTGGAAGCAGGGACAGGCATCCTGGGCAAAGTATAAGGACATTGTCCAGTTGTACAGGGATGGGGTCAGGAAGGCCAAAATGTGGATGGAGCTGAACTTGGCAAGGGACAAAAAGAATAATAAGGGCTTCTACAAGTAGGTCAGCCAGAAAAGAAAGGTCAAAGAAAGTGTACCCCACCGATGAACATGACTGGCAAACTGGTAACAATGGACAAGGAGAAGGCTGAGGTATTCAATAACATTTTTACCTCAGTCTTCACTGGCAACCTCTCTTCCCACAACTCTCGAGTGGACAGACGGCAAGATGGGGACTGGGGGAGCAAAGTCCCTCCCACTGAAAGAGGAGATCAGGTTTGTGACCACCTGAGGAACCTGAACATACATAAGTCTATGGGACCTGACGAGATGCATCCCAGAGTCCTGAAGGAACTGGCTGATGTAGTTGCCAGGCCACTCTTCATCATATTTGAAAAGTCATGGCAGTCAGGTGACATCCCTGGTGACTGGAAAAAGGGAAACATTGCACCCATTTTTAAAAAGATTAGAAAGGAGGACCCTGGGAACTACCAACCTGTCAGCCTCACCTCTGTGCCTGGGAAGACCATGGAACAGATCCTCCTAGAAGCTATGCTAGGGCACATGGAGGACAGGGAAGTGATTCGAGACAGCCAGCATGGCTTCATGAAGGGCAAGTCCTGTCTGACCAACCTAGTAGCCTTCTATGGTGGTGAGTACATCAGTGGACAAGGGAAGAGCCATGGATGTTATCTATCTGGACTTCTGTAAGGCCTTTGACACAGTCCCCCACAACAGCCTTCTCTCTAAATTGGAGAGATACGGGTTCGATGGATGGACTCTTTGGTGGATGAGGAACCGGCTGGATGGTCGCATACAGAGGGTAGCGGTCAACGGCTCAATGTCCAGATGGAGACCAGTGACAAGTGGTGTCCCTCAGGGGTCTGTACTGGGACCAGTGCTGTTTAGTATCTTCATCAGTGACATAGTGGGATCGAGTGAACCCTCAGCAAGTTTGCAGACAACACCAAGCTGAGTGGTGCAGTTGACACGCCTGAAGGACAGGATGCCACCGAGGGACCTTGACAGGCTTGAGAGGTGGGCCTGTATGAATCTTATGAGGTTCAACAAGGCCAAGTGCAAGGTTCTGCACCTGGGTCAGGGCAAGCCCCCTTACCAATACAGGCTGGGAGCTGAAGGGATTGAGAGCATGCCCGCAGACAAGGACTTGGGGGTACTTATGGGTGAAAAGCTACACATGAGCCCACAATGTGCGCTCACAGCCCAGAAAGCCAACTGTATCCTGGGCTGCATCAAAAGAAGCATGGCCAGCAGGTTGAGGGAAATGATTTTTCCCCTCTGCTTTGCTCTGGTGAGACCCCACCTGCAGTACTGCCTCCAGCTCTGGAGTCCTCAGGTCAAGAAAGACATGGACCTGCTGGAGAGAGTCCAGAGGAGGGCCACAAAAATGATGAGAGTGATGGAATGCCTTTAAAAAAGAGGTCAAACTTTTTTGAGCCCAATATTTCAGACTCTGAATATCCTTTCCTCCTGTGAATACTCTACTGTTTTCTTATCTCCTCTGTGTAAAAATACACAAATCATGAAATAACAGTCAAAAGAGTGTACACTTTTTTTTTTCTGATTAACAGTACTACATTCAAGATTGCCTTGTTTTCTGAACGCGTTCTATGTAGTAACTATTTAAGTTAACAGAAATTAACTTAAAGAGGTGTTTTCAGCTTTTGATGTGAGCTAGCTAATTCCCAATATTGGTGTACTTTACCATAGAGCACAAGAAAGCCTATCGAGAGTTGATTTGCTTTGTTTATTTAATGTTTACACACTTACTAAAGGTAGTCTACAGATCTCCAGAATTTCCAAGAAAAAAACTGTAAAGTACTTCTCTAAAGTACTCAACTATACTTACTGAAAGAGTGGTAATCTGGTTTTGGCAATAGCATTTATTTGGCATTACAAGACTAAGCAAATAAAAGCACATCTAAGACACTTCCCCAGAGACACTATTCTTGCTTTCAGGATTCAAGCAGATTCTGCAGTAGTAGTAGGCAGTAGTTACTCCTGACACACAGCTGGAAAATATAAAGTCCCAGGCATGCGTGCACATCTTGTCTTTCAGAAGTGAAATTTCTGATGGGCAGATTGCTTCTACTCCATTTCAGTCTGTAGTGTTATGCCATACAGTGAATGAAATAGCTGTAGAAGAAATATTATCAAAAAATTCCAGATTTGTAGTGGGGCAAAATTAATGGAAAGCTTTGCTTTTCAAACTGTATCTTGAGAATCTTACAGAGGCCAGATATTGAAATTAATTCTGTTTTGATCCTTGACGATGTATGCCACTAGTCATTGCTGACAGGCTGGGTGCTGGTGCTGGGCTTAGCATTTTAGAAAATAGGATATTGCTCAGACTAAGGTCCCAATGTGACAGATATGAACATGGCCAAACATTCTCGAAAATTTAGGTGCTCTGCAATCATGTTAATTATTAAGGTAAAATGACCATTTCCACTGGAATGAGAAATGTTTCCTCAATATAATTACATTCTCCTGCACACTAAAACTGTTTGGAAAAAATTGTGAATTAGAGTAGCAAAAAATGAAACCATCTTGTGGATTGTGCAAAATGAAGAAATTAACTCTGAAACAAGGCACTGTTCCTGGAAACCTTCGAGTGTATCCCCAGAAGTATTGAGTCTCCTTAAATCAGGTCCATTCAATAGACGTTGCTAGTCTCTTGGGAGGTGCTCAGCACCATGAAGGATCAGGCTTCTGAGATGTGCTTTAGAGGTAAATTATGCTCTTCATCCTATATTTTCCCAGCCCACACTTCTTTACACCTCATCACTAAGTGACCTTACATGGTAATGACTGCTGAACTGTGTAGACATCTGCAATTTTAGGAAGTAATCACAGCTTCTGCTCTAGTGCCTCCCTGCTGCTTTCAACAATTTATGAACAATAGCTGATGATGGCTAAATAATTAATTCAGCTGAAAGAAAAAGAAATCTCTGAATAGGTTTCATAATGTTAGGAAAAGAAAAATGTCACAAGAGGTAAAGAAGGAAGGGAAGTCTTCCTATTCTATTTAAATACCATAGTTTCCCACTTCTGTGTAAAAGATGACAGAAAGACAGAAAGACATTGGAAAATCATGATGTCCTACCTTCTTTCAACAGATACATGGAGGGTTTTTTCTGCTTCTTGGTCCCTTCTCCCTGAGTCAAAATTACATCTATGCCTATCTTGAGCTAAGTATTAGCCTGAATTGAATCCTGTTAGTTCTTCGGTTTTACTTCAAGGTTTTACTGTTAATTCCTTTTCTTGATGTTTCTTGAGGACAACACAACTGTGTTTAAGAAAAGAGTTTGGCTGTGAGTGTTTATCTACTGTAAACCATCTAAATGACCTTCAATTTTAAAAAAAAGCCAGCATAGACATGATCTCAGTGTAACTTAAGGTACTTGCAAAATTCCTATTTACTTCAATTAAAATCATTTTAATTGACCCATTGAAAGAAACACAGAGTGATCTTTCTCCTTTCACTCATGTAGTAGCTGAAGAGCAAATTCTATTCTTCGGACTGTTGTGATGTGAATAACACAAAAAAAAAAAAAGAAAAAAAAAGGCATAATTCAGCAGAGCTAACAGCTGCTATGTACAAGAGACTTGGGCCCAGAAGACACTTTAAAGAAATGTGAAATTACACTTATGCCACTGGGCAATATACCCTGATTTTCATTAACCCTAGGACCATTTTATGACAGATAGACAATACAGAACAGAGTGCAAATGAAAATTGCTTCCATTTAAAAGGCTTTTTTTCTACGAAAAAGCAGCTGCATAATAACATCCATTGTCCTGCCCTAAATATAATTTCCTTTGTCACTCAGAGACAGAATATTGGGCTAGATGGGCCAGCAGTCTGACTTAGAAGGACATTTTTTTTGGATTACAACAGAGTAAGATCCATACTCTTCAGCATATTTCCCAAAGGACCTTATGAGTGGACTTACATATTTGCTGGATGAGGGATGGTAAATAAAACTCAGGACAGAGAAATGTAGCATTTTAATTCACACTGTTAGCAAAATATTAGAAGGAAATCAATGTTAAAAGTGAGAAAAATTAACTATAAAATGTTTCTATGAATCATGAAAGGTACCAGATCATATAAGTGAGAATTTGTTAATGCTGGTTCAGCTGATATAATGTACAAACTCAAATATGCTGAATTAAAATGAAAAGAGCAACATGTAAATATATATATTTCTTTTGCAATATCAAATATCTGAAGGAAAAAAGCTTACAGGGGAAGTTATTCACCATATTTTAAATATAATTAGAATGATTCATTAAATGTTTTCAAAAACTATGAATGAGAATAAATAGCCTGAAAAATACCTCAATTTAAATTAAGCTCAAAGCTTTCCTGAAAATGCTGTTGCCCTTTTCCCTTAGCAGATTTCTTCGCCATGTAAAAGGCGTCATTTCTAGAACAAAAATGAAGGAAAGTTATATGCTGATCTTCAGTGCCTCCAGGGTTTGCACTTTTTCTCTTACTACAAATATCTTACTCACTTCTTCCTACCCTTCAATGTTTAACCCTTCTTTCAAGTAATAACCACTACCGTGCTACTTGCTACTCCCCCTCTCCCCCAGTTGAAAGCTTGCATAACTTTGCCTATCACATAAAAAGACACAGGTGAGATAGCAGTAGCATAAGGAGGACAGAAAAATAATTTCACTAGAATTAGGAGTTTAAAAATTTTGCCATCCTCTACTGGTGAAAATAAAACACCATTACCTTCCAAATTAAGCCCTTAGTAGATTTCCTAGAACAAATTCAGTAGGTTTCATAGTGATTCTCTTTGTCATCGTAACTTTTACCTCTCAAAGATTGGCAGACAGAGTTGCAATTTTTTTTTTCTTGTTCAGCGATAGCAACAAAAAAGACTTTGCTATACAGAAAACTGTCTGAAAAGGATGGTGTGCCTCCAGAGAAAAAGAATTTGCCAACACACTTTGTTGTAGAAATATAACAACACGTCCAAAATTCCTTTTTTTCTGGTTATGCTAAGGAGAATTGACTTCTCTGGCATCTGAAACTGACGCTCAGATTTCCCAGAATTCAAACCCTCCATAGTTACAGGATGTACCAACTATCCACAATGAAGATGCCTACTTAATATCTAATGAACTTTTTTTAAGAGTAGCAGCAAAACTAAGTTTTTCATCAATGTTGATAACTGGTTCTTCTAGTTATACAAGTAAACATCCACTCATTACCGAAATACCTATTTGAGGTGTATGTTTACAGTGACACTGCCCAGAGGCTTACTTATGAAGAAAACCCCTAAAATTTCTTTCCACCAAAAATAGGAACAGATACCCTCTGAAATACCTGAATTCAAGAAAAGTTATTTTCAAAGCTAAATTAGCCTTAAACCCTGTATTTGCCCTCTAAATCTCAGTCACCAGGGCTACCCTAGAGTGACACTATGCCTATTCTGCTTTGAGAAATGAATTCTCTTCCATCACTTCCCTGCAGCTATGCAGCAGATTCAGCTCCTTTCTATTTATACTTGCTTCCTTCATGGTTGTGTAGCATATCTTGTTATCTTTTTCAATGTATTTGTTATCAGTGGTAGTTGCCCTCAGATACATAATGTTCTCTTCACCTGTGTAAATTCAGTGTCAGTTGTGGTCAAGTTGACACATACACACAAACGTGTCGGAAGTGTAACCGAACTCTGCATCTACATTTAAAATTTCTCCTGACTTCTGGGTCAGAGCCTGACAAATGTTATTTAAAAGAAGATAGCTCCAAGCTCAGGAGTTTGTTCATCAATTTAGATTCAGTTTTCAAGGTAGACAGGACACTATTCTTGAAATACCTATGAGGAAACTAGAACTGAATAGCTATTTTGAGTTAATGTGATTCAACGATTGCCTCTTCAAAATGTCACTTAAAGTATTTTCCCATTCATCTGAAGACTGCTTAATGCAGAAAACAAAATTAAAAAGAACTTAGACAAATATTTTGAAACTTAGCCTAAAGTGAGGCCTATATTTAAATTCTTAACCATGTGGGACAAATTTTTGGAAAAACTGATCATTTAGTTTCTCAGGGAAGTCAATGTGACTTGCAGATAATCAGCTGTCTAAAACAGGCCAATTTTTAAGTGTCTTCAGTACTTTATCAGTTTTGTATGTTGCATCGTAAAGAGATTTCATCAAAGGCATGAAAATTCTGATTTATTTAACTTTTTTTCATATTAACTCTTTGCAAAATAGTACTCTAACATTTTTGTTGTTGTTGTTAATTTGGGAATTTCTTTTGTATTTGTATGTTTCTCTTTTTATTGTCCATGAATATGTAATAAGAGATTAAAGAAAATAGTAAAACACTTTCTAACACCCTGTCTCTTCTTATCTAGTCACTGACTTCTAAAGAGCCAGGATTTCATCATGGAAGCCCAGCACTGTAGTTGGAAAATACAACTTGCTGCCAACTGCAATTTCATCTGGGAGTAAAGCATCTCATTTCCCTTGGCAGAGGTCTGAGAAAATATTTCAAAAAAGTATTTGCTGATCTTGCAGCATAAGTACTCTACTTTATATTTAAGGCTCTTAACAGAGTACAAACTCATCTCTCTTACCAACAGATTGATTCTTATCTCTGTTTTCCCTATCATGCCTTCATCTATTTGTTTGTTTATTTTTTAAGGTACCTATTTTTTTTACCCAAAATGCTTCTTCCATTCTGGAGGAGTTAATTCACTGTTCTCTTGCAGATTGCTCTTAAAACTGTTTATTTATACAACCCATTAAGAAGTAAACCAATATAATGATGACAATGTTAAGGTTATTCCTACATCACATTACTGTCTTATTGTTTCCTTGTACGCCCCCACCAGTCCATCTAGACTCATCTTTTACTTCTGAGTTTAAGGGAGACTTCTTTTTAACTGTTGATAGCTCACATAAGGAAACAGAGTCCTAAGATACGTTAATTATTCTAAATGCTATGATCATCTGAAAAATAAATGTTACTGAAGGTCATAATGGATACAGGAGACTCACTTTTATTGCGAGAAAAAAATTAGTTTTTTTTACTCAAGTTCACTAACTTACAGCAAAATCCTACTATTAGTAACAAAAAATATGGTAGTTTTCATCTCTAATTCACACATTGAAGTAAGTGCTAAATTGAAGGCTCATCTTTAATCTGTCTTGTTATATGGAAGAAATCTGAAAATTGCCTTGTTTGTTTGGTTGGTTTGTTTTTTGTTTGAGAATATATGACCAGTAACTTCTATGACTGGATGGAACCTACTCAGTTTTGCTGGCCTTTCAACATACTCTATAGAAAGATTCAATGACATTTCATTCACATGAGAAAAGACTGAAATGAGCACTAGCCCTGTGTGTATATACTCTAGAAAAAATTCCACTCCTTGTGATTTTAATTTTCTGATGATTAGCATGACACTTATCCTTTTTTTTTCTTTTAAAAGCAAAGAAGCACAGTTCTTGGATTTCATTAAATAATATTCAGAGCTTGTTTTTTAACATTTCTTCAAACTCATTATTATTATTAGGCTCAACAGATAAATGAGCAAATGGAGGCTTGACTCAAGCTTTACATTTTAGACTTTAAAATTGAAATGATCCCTCTGAAGAATTTGATTTTCATCTTCATGACTATAAGCATTATTACAAGGGGCTGCTAGAACAATACAAGCTTTCAGGCTTTTTTTGTCTTCATATTTCCTGTAGTATAAACTTCATACTAAAACTTTTCAAGAAAGTTAAAAAATACTGAAAATTGCTCTGTGAGTGAGAAAGTACGTAAGTAGCCTGCAGGATTTTAATCCATGGACTGGAGGCATTACTTAAGAGTGAACTACAAAAATTCCCTAATTGCTTCTAAAAAATATTTACATATATACGGGTAAGCCACACCATTATGTATACTAATTGTATGGATACAGTCATCTGAAAACAAGCTATGTTAACATACTGGAACCATTTTTCAGAACTGTTTCAGTATCTAAGAAACAACACTCCCCAGTCAATGAATTAGTCAACAGTCCTCAGAAACCTGGATTGAACATCTGGCTAACAAAAAGATTCACGCTAACACTTAATCTTTCAAAGTTAGTAAGTGTAATTACATGCAAATCAAAGAATGTGAAGAAATGCATCATGGCTCCTCTTAGGCTTTTCAGCAATAACTGTTCTCAGTCATGAGTATTAGGTATAGAGGTGCACCAGAAAAGTCAGAAAAAGTGCTTTTTATCAGGGTATATGCATTTTACAAAGTATTGATATCTCCATTTTACTGAGGAAAGGAACCAGTAACAGTTAACAACAGGGAGGCAAACAGTGACACAGAAAGGAGTTCGTTCTATAGTAAAAATTAAAATATTATCCCAGTCAGAGATTTCTTTTCTGAGTATAACATCTTACCAGCTCTGAGTTACAAATTTTGGAAGGTATACAGGAAGATCACAGATTCAGAAAAACTAACAGGCTTATCATTATGTTTATTAGTTCTTAGATTTAAATTAGGAAACACTAAATATAATATCTTGTAGCTCACTTGCCTAGTCTCATGAGAATCAAAAGAAGTTTCTAATTGGTCTGCCCTAGCAAAAATTTTGCTTAGCAGGAACACATCTGGCCAGTTCTGTGGCATCTTTAAGTGCTAAATATGTGACAGTAAATTGCATTAAGAACAGAATCATTGAATTTATATTTCATCACATCAGCGTTTCAGATTTGAACAAACAACTTTAGGGATCATGACCTATTTCTGATATTCATCAAGAAGTAATGCTTCCATAATATAAAATTATATTTTTACTCCTTAAACTTTAATTTCTTTATAAAAATTTAAAATAGAGAAAAATTAATAGACTTCATTAAACTTCAGGAGTTGATAAATTTTAGTGAACAACTACCACAGATTCATGATCTTGGCTTAAAATATTTCCTCTACTAAGAGTTAATAGTATAACCAAACTAGAAGTTTACATCCATTGAGATTAAAGATTTGTTAAAATATTGTAGCATGAAGAAACTGAAGAATGACAGCTTTGTTCTTCCAACAACTGTTAATTTTAAGTGATAGAAACTTATTTTAGATTACTGCTTTCCTCAGTCAAATGTAACATACCAGATTACTGAAAAAAAACCTGGTATTTTTCTGCCCAGCAGTACAAACAAATAATCAAAGCAAGAGTAATTTTTTAAAAAGTATTTGCAAGATGCTTGCACATGTTCCTTAATTTGTATTATTTATTGGATTTTAAAATACTTTAAAATATAGCCTAAGGTGAAATAATGCAAGGACAAATTCATACGAAGACATGTTCTAGAAAATGCAAGGGATGTACAGGACCTTACAAACTGGGTATTATAAACAAGGAAAGAAGCAGACAAAAAGCAGAACATGGGAGCAGATGGCCAGCATGAAATTCTGGAGAGGACTTTTGATTTTCATTTTTTTACAAACCAATCTGTCTGAGAACATGCCTAATCCACAGGCTGCCACAAAGTGGTAGATTGTGTTCAAACTCTGGCTGTAGATGAAGGAATAGTTTTTCAAAAAGTTTTATTTTGTAACCTCTGCAATGGAAGGAACATCTGTGTGTGACAGAAAAGATTATTTTAAACCATCATTTTCCTGGAGAAGTTGTGGATGCCCCATCCCTGGAAGTGTTCAAGGCCAGGCTGGATGGGGCTTTGAGCAACCTGGTCTAGTGGAAGGTGTCCCTGCCCATGGCAGAGGGGTTGGAACTAGGTGATCTTTAAGGTCCCTTCCAACCCTAACCGTTCTATGATTCTATGATTCTATGATCACGTGATCTGTCCATTTGAATGCCAAATTAACATGAATTAAAGTGCAAGCACCAAAAAGAGACCAAGAGAGGTGGAACATACACATTACAGACCAAAAGACAAGTACTGACTAACATAGTCAATACCACACAAATGAACAAATCATTGCCACATTAATGTGATGAAATTCCTCCCTGATCACTGTCATCAGTACATTTGTTTGCATTTATAAATGGAATCATATGTTTACATACATAATAGTATTATCATATCAGTTCCATGATGATATGTCACAAGCAAAAGTATAGACAATGTATGTTGACAGCTCCTTTAGCTGTAGGAAACAGGGAAAAAAAGAAAAAAAAGAAAAGAAAAAAGATGTTTATCTGTCTCAGAAATTCCCACAGCTAAAACTACAAAGGGACCTTGGTGTCCTGCTGCCTTGTGCAACTCATCAGAGTTTGGACTTGCCATGCAAATCACAGAGAGTTAGTCTTCTAAAACCCCACAGAAACAGAAAGATGAGCAAATTAGTTATGACTTAGAACTCTGAGCAAAGTCAATAGTGTCAGGTGCCTGGAAAGATTGCTTATGGCCAATGGTACAAATTAAGGGCTAGGTGATAGATGAGTAGTGTTTGGCAGAGCTCATCAACGCCTAAATATTGGATACAAACGTCTTAGTCACACTGGGAGTATATTTGCACTAATTAATGTGAACAGGTATCACTGGAGTGAGAAATTCTGAGGTTTTCAAAAGCACCTACGGTCTTGAGGACACTTTCTTCAAAAAGAATGTGTTCTTAGCTATATTTTACTTTATTAAAGGGTATGTTACAAAGATGGTTGATGTGGCTACGTGCTACAATACATAACGATGCACTGAGCAGTATGTTGAACTGGGAATTCCAAAATGCATAATTGTATTAGAGTACTATGGCATCAAAAAAGAATGATCTTTACACCTCCACAAAGCTAATTAGCCTAAGCAGAGAGCAAGCATGATATGGCTGTATTGCTCCAGTCACAGAACTACACACATTATGATTAACTCTTGAGTCTCTGTCTTCTTCTAAGCACTGTAAAAATCCCCTTAGCCTTGAAAAATGAAAGAAGAAATATCTGAATATATCTATCCTTCTCCACCCCTTTAACCTGACAAACCGTCTCAGAAGTTTATGCAATAATGTGTCATTATCTAGGCAACCATTAATTAGACAAAAAACCTCAGGCTTAAATCCATATAATTAGCTATATAATTATTTTAAAGGCTTGGAAGCTGAAACTTTTTGGTACAATTAGTGTAAGTACTAGCAATCATAATTACAATACAATTCGTCAAATCTCAAGCCTTTGTGTTGGAACTTAGAAGACTGAATGGATTTGCTTTCATCATATGGCTCTGCATAAATGGAAAATTCAGAAGAGATAAACACAATTCACAAACAAGGCCCAAGAGATATCGTAATGATTGTCATCTAGTAGTGGATGTTACAAAATGCTCTCAGACATTAGGAAAGAAGATACAATGCACTATTATTTCTTTCCTTGAAAAGTGATCCAGAATTGTAAATACTTCGTCCTGGTTTCAGCTGGGACAGAGTTAATTGTCTTCCTAGAAGCTGGTACAGTGCTGTGTTTTCAGTGTGGTATGAGATGTTGATAACACCCTGATGTTTTCGGCTATTGCTCAATCGTGTTTAGACTCAGTCAAGGACTTTTCAGTTCCTCCTGCCCAGCCAGCAAGAAGGCTGGAGGGGCACAGGGAAGCTGGGAGGGGAGACAGCCGGAACAGCAGACCCAAATTGGCCAACGGGGTATTCCATACCATGGGACTTCGTGCCCGGTTTGGTGGGGGGAGGAGGAGCATGACTCGGGTGATTGTCGGCAAGTGGTGAGCAATTGCATTGTGTATCGTTTGTCTTGTGTATTCCAATTCTTTTATTATTATTGTCATTTTCTTGTTGTTGGTGGTGTCATTGTTAGTTTCTTCCTTTCTGTTCTATTGAACTGTTCTTGTCTCAACCCACGAGCTTTACTTTATTTTTCTGATTCTCTCCCCCATCCCACTGGGTGGGGGAGAGAGTGAGTGAGCAGCTGCGTGGTGCTGAGGTGCTGGCTGGGGTTAAACCACGACATACATACTTTTAACCTTTGACTGAGAAACTTAATATAAATCTGAGTGTTTAGAACTGAAAATTGAATTTTTTTTATACATAGATCTAGGCAACTTTTATGTGACAGGTAAATTTTCAGACAGATGTAGGCATTTTTCCTAATAGAGGCATACTGAGATTCCAGGTGCACTCACAGACTGAAACCCTGATCAGCACCTTCTCTGGAAGAACAAAAATCTTTGGGAAAAGGAAGAAGGCTCATGGAATTCAGTAAAGAAAAAGAGAGAGAGGGGAAAAAAGAAAGAGAGAGAAACGGATGTCTTTCTGACAATATTAGTGGCAGTAGTCTACGTAGCTTTGCTTTCACTTTATCTGTCATTCATCATCAGTGATTACCTTTTTGAGAATTCTTCTTTTGAATTCTATTTTACTTTAACCAGCTGTGAATTGTGTCATTTTAATTAATAGAATAACAAGGTATTCCATGGCCATGACTGTGGAGTATCAGTAAGTCAGGCCACTAAGAAATCTAACATGCATCTGACTGCTCCCTTATGCCTTTCGAGGTCATCAAAATGTAACTACACTGGGCCTCTGTTTCCACACCCCTGGGCAAGACTCACACCACTGGAATCAGGGTGGTGGCGGGGAAGCACTGCCAGCCACAGAAGAGGATCTGGCACAAGTGAAGGACAACTTGGACTCTGTTGGAGGACAGCAACTGCAATGCTGTTAGAGACCCAAGGCCAAGCTGAGCCGCTCTCTGACAATGCTTACAGGATTGGTGCTGGTGCAAGTATATACAAGGAATTGGCTCATGATGCATCTTTGCAGACTCTTTGTAGAACCACTTATGGTGGTAGGACTCTTTTCAATGCATTGTTTATTAATTTTTATATATATATTTTTTTTTAAGGACAAGCATATGTTCAGTTTTTCTCAAAGCGTACAATAAAAATTCCCCAACAATACTCACATCAGCTACTTGCTTCTATAGATCCAATCCTATGAAACTGCACCATTTGCAAATCTAAGCAGAAATAACTTTAGACCTTCAGCAGTTAAATAAGTCACAACTAATTGGTCATTTCTATCCAGTCAGTCATGAAAAGAACCAAAAATCATATAATGGATGTGGTTACAAAGGAAAGAATCAATTCAACATCAAGACTGGGAGACTGTGTGGGTAAACAACTATAGTCCCATCAAGCAGCAGGAACAAGCTCCAGCCCAGCTGAGGTCTTTGAATCAAACCAGTTAGTTAGAACTTGAAATGAGGAGAAAAAAAAGAAAAAAAATGCAAAAAACCCTGATACAAAAACTACAGATAGAAAGCTAGTCCCTTGAAAATCAGGACACACAGCACAAAACTGAGAATAAAAGACAGGATAAGCAACAACAGAAGGTAAACTAAGAGAGACTTGAATTAGAGCAGGTACAGATGAAGAACTAGTCTAAAACATGAATGGGACAAAGATTCAGAATGCCAGTTCTTTGTGAAACAGGGAAGAAGAAAAACTGGGGTTACCTTTGGACTTGCTCTTTTGTTTGCGATTGCAACTGCAGAACTGTGGAAAGGCTGTTAGGTGTGAAGAAACCTACAGTCAAACAAGAAGGAATGAAGAACTTAAAGCAAAGAAAAGCCAGAAGTCTCACGCTTTAAATGTGAATTGACTTTTGGGGATTGTAATGAAAAAATGCAGTCAGACTTTGAAGCACAACAGTGTAAAGACAATGAATCAGACAGGAAACTATAGCAGAAAACAGAGCAAAAAAGGGGGGAGGTAATATATGAATCATTCATCCAGTTTGTCAATATCCAGGCTGATGGATTACCCCATATATATCAGTCCCGGGTTACTGTGATATTAAGTCTCCATTTTACTCAATATTTTATTGCATAACAATTAGAGACCACCTTTATTATTCTAGGCATCCTAATGCACACAGTTAGTGATCTGTTGACGAATTTGTATTACACCCGTTTTAAAACGCTTCTTTCCGAAACACTTCTCATAATTTAAGCGTGGCTTCCATTTTCTCTTCAGAGCATTGGATTTAGTCGTTTTAAACCAAGTTTGAATAAGCCTTACTTCTCAAGAGATGCAGGTCATAATGTGAAAGAGACATAGCTTTACTTATCCCTAAAAAAACCCCACAACATCTACTGGTAATTACTTTCTGTTTGACTCAATGGGGTTTGTGTTGGGAAAGTCTGTCACCTATATGTGTCTAAGTGTATGAGCTAGAAATGTACATACACAGCTGTAAGTTTAAAAACTCATATCCATTCAAGTGAAAACCAGAATATAAAACAAGACAAAATTTCTGCCTTTGCTTTCCTGCCTCAGAGGCCAATTTTTTTTCAGTTTCTTTGTAAAGTCTTGGTCTTGACAGGAAAGAAAAACTGAAATGCATGTTCTGGCTTTATTATCAGCTTGTATAAATGAGCACTATTATGTAAACTTTAATGGAGAGACTCTGTCACATGCCAGTTGAAGATGTGTACTGCTTACAGTAATTTCAAGCATTTGTCAGGCTGTTGAAAACAGAGGTGATTACAGCGCTGATGTCTTGTCTTCTATTGTGTCACTGAGAACTGCAGAAGGGAAAAACGTGTTACTCAGCTTGCTCCAGCACCACCAGTTCTCTTCGGCTCCCTGCATCAGATCTCAGAGTTCAAAAGTCAGAAGAAAACTACGCTGCTGTGACAGCTTTATGTTTAGAACTAGGAGTCAAAAAGTGCACTCCTCTCTCATAAATCCAGAGCTGATTATAACATTTGCAGCAGTAAACCAATGTGACCATGTTCTTTAAGTGCCAAATTTGCTGAAAAGAGGAACCGATATTAGAAACTGAATATGGTTTAATATTTTCAAAGGCCTGAACATGAGGCTACACACACACACATCTCCCATGCATTTGTGAGCAACGTTTTCTTACTGCAGTATTCCACATCTGGGGGAAAAAAAAGGAAAAAAAAAAAAAGATGGAAATGGAGAAAGGAAGAATTGGATCCAGAGGGTGATTCGCCAGAGGGATATCCAAAGCTCTGGTTTTGGTGTTCCAGTTCCCTGTGCAGAAGGGAGGGCAGACACTTGAGAAATTCAGAAATCTATAAATGAATGTGGCAGTCAGGAAGGACTGCAGAGATGTAGTTCCTGTTCCCAGAACTGTTGTGTTCCCATTAAAGAAGCATTTTATTAAAAGAAGGAATAATAATAATTTTTTATATATATATATATATATACACACGAACATAGGAACTAAAATCTGTCTGCCTGTTAAGGTCTAACTGTCCAAGCTGACAGGTTACAAAGTCACCAAGCTTCTTCTTGCTCTTTCTGTATTCCAGCTTCACTACAATTGCACACTTCTATGGTACAATACTATCACCCAATACAGCAGAAAAGTGCAACATCCCTTCTACCTTATGAAGTCCATATCGAACTATTGAAGACAATAGTCCTGGTAAATGCGAGACAAAACACTGTATCTTGCAAGTTAAAAAGGAAATTAGTGACAAGAAATACTGAGGTATAATATTATTGCATGACTTTTCCTTCAAAAGCTTTTTTTCAACTATGTTAATTTTATTTAATTGGTCATATATTTTATATTTCATGGTGAATCAGAGGCAAGGCTACAAGTACAGAGAGAACTTTCAGCTTAAAAGCAAAAGTCAGTTTATCTGCCTAAGGGTCACAGAACTGCTAAGCAGAGGTTTATTACCTTGAAATTTTGGACTGAAGCATCCAAAACCATACTGTGAACCTATGCATATGTAGTTGAACCAACACACCAGGTACAACTGCATTACTGAGTGTGCAGTGCAGCAAAGGAATGATTAAGGTTTTATTTTCTGTAACTTCTCATGGCTTCAGGACAAGTCCATGGAGCAACTTCTCTGGCAAGAAAGTTCACACCAGTTGCTAGTCCTAGGTGTTCACTGTGCAGGCATGGAAAGCCAAATCCTAGAGGACTTTGCATGCACTGTGCATACAGGTATTTATCCATGCATTTAGGGAATTATATTCATTTCCTTTTGCACCCTAAATATTGACTGAGAGCAATGGAATTAGATGCGGAATGGGGAACTTGGCCGGCATGTAGTGAGAAGTGAGCATCCAAAGTCCATGGAAGAACAGCTATCGCATGGCTGTTTTTGTGGACTGTGAGATTAGTGGAAGCCCAAAGTAGCACCTGTGCAGAAGACAGAAGACATCAAAAGCCTAGAATATGACAATACCATTTTTTTTTCCTAATTATCCCTCACTTAATCCTATCAACATCCCAGCTAAAGGGTGGAGGTACAAGAAATGTCTTTGCTGAATTTATCCACTACGGAATAGATCCCTAGATTTGATTTTAAAAGCCTTGGTTCCATTTAAAACTTTTTACACTTACTTTTTGAGTATCTTTAGAATAAACTATGTCAATTTATGTGTCAACACACAATATTACTATTGCTGTCTACAAGCAAGAACTGATTTGATATGGTTCTTTTTCTTTTGAGATTCTTTCTCTCCCCATCAAATAGGAATACAACTTTTGCTTTTGTAAAGCATTTGAGTATCCAGGAAATCCATGTTTGAACTCTATTTCAAGGCAAACAGTATGGTCTAAAATAAGAAGATCAAAGTTAAAAGAAAGGAGAGAGAAATATTTCTAACTCAGAAAAAAACTATTATAGCTTGAATGACCTCTTAGTAGATTTTGGTTTCTTTATTAAGCTTCAAAATATTGTGCTGCATAGTTTGATAACCTGAATTTCCTTCTTTTTCTTTTTTTTGGAAACTACATCAAAAACATCAAAAGAGGCTGTTGTGATCAGAGACTGAGTACGGGGAGCACAAGAGCAGATTGCCAGAAAAATAGAAAAATAATCAGAAGTCCATACTCTTTAGAGACTAAGGTTAAAGTTCAGCCAGTCTAATAAGTGGGTATTGGATTTAGAAAACCTGGTAACCCTTGTGTAAAAGAAAATAGCCTGAATCTGCACCATGTTGGGAAAAATATTCAGAAAATCAAAACTGCTAATTGCTAAGTCTTTATTAAACCAGTTATACTGGCACGTGGTTAACCCTTCCAAAAAAGACATAGCTTTCAGATACTGCTTTTTAATTTTCGCCTAGGGAAGAACGTCTGGCCCACAGGGAGGGAAGTTCACTATAAAACTTTAATTTGTAGGGGCATTGTGAAGTAGAACTACAGACTGGGCATCAGAGGGTATTCATAAGCTTTCATAAAATATGAATTTTCTTATTGTTATTTATTTCGATTTAAAAATTATTATTCACTGAGGTAACCTCCTTTTATGGTAGCCTCCCCAAATGCAATTTGTAACGCATCAGCTGAGGATCGTTACATATATTTAGACGTCTGTCACGATCCCACCCGTGCTGGACAGAGCAGCGAGGGGTTGTGTAAAGTTCGGAATTCCCTCGGGCTGAAGGTGAAATGACACCAAACGATGGTTTAAACACTTTGTTGATGACACAAAGCAGCCTGAACTTGAAAAGCCTGAACA
>JAVKLA010000027.1:23605842-23640402 GCA_034782735.1 Sagittarius serpentarius | reverse complement strand
GTGTCCCTGCTCACCGCAGGGGGATTGGACTAGATGGCCTTTGATGGTCCCTTCCAGCCCAAGCCATTCTATGATTCTATGATAAGGCTGAAATAACAAAGTCATATAGTTTAGCTTTATACACAACTTGGTCATTCTGGTATCTTCTGAAGTTTGAGTTTGTACCATGAAACAGGCATAGGTAAGCTGCATGGAAATTCTGCAAACTTCCCCATGTCACTATAGTGTCTGATATGGAAATTATTGCATAAGAGTGCTATCTCCATGTGAGATTACAGTAATGGTCCCCTTTCATATTTAAATCAATGAATAACAGAAACATTGATATAAGAACATTTTCACCTTACTACTTATTCATCAGCTGAACATAAGTATATACGCTAGAACAGAAGTATTTGCTCAGAAGTTTCAAACACAAAGTACAATTGTTTCACTATACAACCCAACAAGCAGAAATTCCCCTCAGAGAACTCCACTATGCTTCGTAAATCTTCATGCCTTTATAAGCAATGGGAACATGGCATACAGGTGGCTAAGATCAGCGGTTTAGCAATAAAATACCATTTCATCACTTACCTTTTTTAACCCAAAATAAAGTCCTCTCTTTTATGACAGAAATTCATCCGTAACCTGCCACATTCAGTCTAATTCACATTGAACAGATGCATACCCTGCATGGACAATTATTTTTACTCTTGTTTTCATTTGTACTGTTAGAACAAACAATATAAGAGGAATAGTTTAAAACCCCAAACAAACTAACCTTATCTGTAACAGGCATTTCCTGTAAAAGCTGTTGGAGTAACACACAAATTCTCACAATCAGTAATCACTGAGGTCAATCAAGGTCTTTTCCTAAGCATCGGTATTTAGATTTTTATTTTTCTCCTTTTTTTCAGATATTTAGTATATGATATCCACCAACAGTATGTTTTCTAAAAAGAACATGGTAGTTGGATGCTGTATATGTGTTCACATTCAATAACTGTATAGCCTAGTTCAGAAGTCTTCAATGTCACCACGAACAGATGGCTTCATAGGCATTTACAATTATTCTATGAAGTATTTCCTGCTTGCATTTCCATTTCTTTATTTTCTTTATTTAAGCAAATAACATTTTCTGGCAAAGATCAGTCCTTTTACTGTGTGGAATAGCACACTCTGCACATGTTCCTGGGCAGCAGTGTTTCACCTCTATAATGAGTACACACAGTGTGTGCACCAGTGACTCCTGTAAAGAGACAAACGACGAAATATGCTAAAATTCAGTTCTCAGTAAAGGATTGGAACTAAAACTTCAGCTAATGAGGTCTTGCAGACAAAAAATGTGGAAAAGAACAACATGTAAACCTCCTTTACTAATTTAGGTAAATTTCATTCATCGGCAGCATTTAGTAAATCTGCAATTATTGGTTTTGCCATACAATACATCTGAGAATTAACACTGTCATTTGTAACAGCATATTATCAATGGAGAAACTTCAGCAGTTCCACTTTCAGGTACCTGTTGAGAAGACGTGAACACCTACCTTAATTTGAAGCTTTTCACAACGTCTTTGTGGTATATCTATGAACCATTGTCTCAGCAAGAACTGCACTCTGCAAAATTCAGCACTGAGCTGTATGGGTCTTTTTCTGATGTGGTTTCAATCTATGTACACAGTGCAGAGGCAGGAAAAGAAGTGAAAACTCCGTGTAGGTGCACAGGTATAGAGGTTGCATGGGGTGTCGGTGCCCAGGTGTTGGCAGCAGGGCCTGCAGGGCGGCTGCTGTGAGGGGAGGCCGGGGCTGCCCTGTGCTGGTCACAGCCGGTTTCAGCTGGTCCCAGCTGGTGCCATCAGACCCACGGCAGGACAAAGCTGAGCCCCTCAGCCAAGCTGGTGGTGCCTCTGTGATAACAGGTTTTTAGAAAGTCTAAAATGTTGGGTAGGCAGAGTGGAGTGAGAACAAAGAAGTGAGAGAAACAGCCCTGCAGACACCGAGGTGAGAGAAGGAGGAGGGGAGGAGGTGCTCCAGGCGCCGGAGCAGAGATTCCCCTGCAGCCCGTGAAAGAATGACATCAGGCCAGACAATATTCCTGAAGGAGCTGCTGCCTGTGGAGAGCCTACACCAGAGCAGAGGAAAAGTATGAAGAGGAAGGAGCAATAGAGAGAAACACCACATACTGACTGCCACCCTCTACCCTCTATCCCTCCTGCACTGTTGACAGAGGGGTAGAGGAGTGGAGTTGAGCCTGAGAAAAGGGGAAGGAAAGACATTGTTTTAATGTCTTTTTGTTTCCCACTTCCCAAATTAGTCTTTTTTTATTTTATTTTAATTGGTAATAAATGAAATAAATTTTCTCCAAGTCAAGTCTCTTTTGCCCATGACAGTGCTGTAATTGCTAGATGATCTGCCTATCTCTATGTCAACCCATGAGCTTTTTTGCTCTTGTCCTTATTTTCTCCCCTGTCCTGATAAGGGGGAAAGCAAGCAAGAAATTTGGTGGTATTTTGGATGTTAACCACAACTAACCCACCACAGAGAGGAAGAAAATTTAATGCTAGTACATTATGCCCATTTCAGATTAATAAACATGAAAAAAGTAATACTGTAATGAAATAGATAACAGTGGTAACAAAATAATGGCATAGTTTTGTGATGGTAGAAAGCTCATATATAAAGGTTGTTCAAAACAGTCTAGCAAGGATTTAAGGTGCATAAGCAGAGGGGCTAGTTATGTTTTAAGACATGTAATGGTTCAATTACACAATTTATCAGAAGCCCAGGTCTGGCATGTTGTTTGCAACCTTTGACAGAAACTGTTGGTGGGGGTGGGTGGGCTACAAGGCTTATCTGGGGATTAGGAGTCCTATTAGAAAAGGCTTCAAGTGCTGAATATGCTCACTCTTCTTTTTTCAAGGATGAAAAAGGACTGGATTACAGTCTAAATGCTTAAAAAGGTCACACATGAAGACCCTGAGAAAAGCCTGTTCTGATTCCGGGGGATTATTAAAGCAAGAAGTCATTGCTCTGAAGCTAGTAAACAATCCTTCAGAATCAGCAGTATACTGGATTGGTATGTATGTGGATTTCAAGAAAATCTAGACTGGGTTTCAAGAAAATCTACAGTTACAATTATTGTAATGAGTTTGTAAGGAATTGTAAATATCATAGCTGAAGTTTTAAAATTTATTGTTATCTGACGAACATCAGGCTAAAACCTATGTTGCTTGTATTTTCCTCAGTGCTCTGAACATATTGCATCTGGCCCTGAAACTTTTAATAGTAGCTGACAAAATATTGAATAAGACTGATTATGGCCTGAGCAGGGCAGCAGACATAGGTATGACAGCTCCTTTGAGAAATCCGAAGTGGTGAAAGAAACTCTTCTTCACAGTATTGACAAGAATCTGCACCTCATTGTAAGATCAAAGGAGGTCGGTAAATACGTTTATGAACATATGTTGTTGACCTCAAAACAGTTTTTTTTGCTGCAAGAGTTATGAATGTCTATCTCTTTTGCTTCTGTATTTTCAGTAACAAAGTTACACAGTCTGATTTATATTTGTGCAAGTAAAAAAAATAACAAAAACTTGGAGACAATAGTGACTACCACGCATTTTGTTTTTTTCTCTGGAAAATTTGTCCAGATGCTTATGAAAAATATTAATATTTGTTTAGAATTTTCTAAGGTTGGCTATTAGTCCACCCAATCTGTTGAAGCCCTAGGCATGTCCATAGCAAATTTTCAGGTCAATCTGGCAGTGCTGGAATTACTAGGAGTACCTGACACTGCTGTAGACCTCCGGAGTCAGCCCGGGAGACACATTTTACTCTTCATCTGATGATCAGTAGATTAATGCATGTGTTCTTCCCACAGACTAAGAGCATAACTGCAAAGAAATGGGTATCGAAACTGGTCACTTGAAAAGCACATACTCCAGAAGTTTCTTCAAAAAGTGTAACTTCACTGAAACTATCAGTGAAAACAGGTATCGCAAAAATATAAGAAACCCAGGCTCCTTTTTTCTCATTTTTTTCCCTTGATGTATATTAGTAATAATAATAAAAGATAGGAAAAAAGACATATTCAATACTTTCTTATTTTGTTTGCAAAGCTTTGTTGTTCAGAGTGCACTGATGCCATAAATAAATATCATTTCAGCACGCTATAGAAATCAAATTTACCGAGCGTAAATCATACCAGACTAACCTGATCACATTCTACAACAAAATAACATCTTCTGTCAGCGTGGGGAGAGTAGTGGATGATGTTTACCTGGACTTCAGCAAAGCATTCAACACTGATTCTCATAGCCTTCTCCTGGACAAACTGGCAAGATGCAGATTGGATGGGTGGTCTGCGAGATGGGTATGGAATTGGCTAAATGGTTTTTACTCAGGCTGTCAGCCCATCACAATTTGGGTCCCCCAGGGAATTATACTGAGTCCCACACTGTTCAACATCTTCATAAACGACCTGGATGGTGGGATAGAAAGCACCCTCACCAAGTTTGCTGATGACATGAAACTCACCACCTGGTGAGCTGAACACATCAGAAGGGAGAGCCATCTTAGAGAGAGACCTGGTCAGGCTGGAAAAGTGGGCAAGCAAGAACAGTATGAAGTTTAACAAAGACAAGTGCTAGGTCCAGAACCTGGGACAGAATAACCAAAGAGCCCGGCACAGGCTAGGATCTGTGTGACTGGGAAGCAGCCTTGCTGAAAGCGACCTGGAGGCGCTGGTGGACAACAAGAAGCTGAACATGAGTCAGCAGTGTGCTGCTGCGTCAACAAAGGCAAATTGGATCCTGGGCTGCATCTGCAGGGGGATTACTAGCAGAGACAGATGTGTGATCATCCCACTCTACTCAGCACTTGTCAGGCTTCACCTGGAGTACTGTGTCCAGTTCTGGTCTCCGCAATTCAAGAAAGACATGGACAGACTGGAGAAGGTCCAAAGGAGAACCCCGAAAATGACTGAAGGGCTGGAGAACCTGCACTATGAGGAAAGGTTCACAGTATTCCAGTACTTAAAGGGCAGCTACAAAGAGGATGGAGGCTCTCTCTTCGCAAGGAGCCATATGGAGAAGACAAGGGCCAACAGGTACAAGTTGCAGTGGAAGAGGTTTCATACCAGCATAAGAAAGAAATTTTTTACAGTGAGAAGAATCATTCACTGGAACAATATCCCCAGGGATGTGATAAAGTCCTCATCACTGGAGGTTTTTAGGACATGACTGGACAGGGTGCTAGAAAATCTCACCTAGGCTCCCTTTCCCACAAAAGCTGGATCAGATCTTTTGAGGTCTCTTCCAACCTGGGCTGTTCTATGATTCTATGGTAATTTTAGGTAATACTTAGCTAACGTTACTTATATTGTGTAGTGTTCTAATACATGTGCATGTGCATGAATTATGAGTAGGTCTTTAGTGGATGTTATAAAAGTACAACCAAAATAACCCTTAGACTTATTATTCATTCTCGTAGGTATATTTAGTTGAATATTTCTCGTATTCTATGCTGTTAGACTTCTATACTCGGTTCAGTAAAGGAAAGGGTTCCTGTCCACTCTGCCCCTATTTTCTGAAGTAATTTAAGGATAGGTTTGTGACTGGTTGTTTTAACACAAATACATTTGAGGTGGCACAACAGACTTATGTCAGGGTTACAAAGAAAAACAGTAATTACAAAATATTTTAGTTTAAGATACTATGTTGTATACTGAGTGGAAAAATGTGCATTAAAAATAATGCTAAGAATGTAGTTATCAACAGTTAACTTGTACTGCATTCTTAAATATGATCTATAATGTTTTACATTCATTGTGACATACATAGTGATAACATACACATCATCAAAAAACTGCAGCATCTTCCTTTCATGTTCTGAATGTTTCTTAAAATTACAAAAATTGTTTTCAGAATGACTTTAATATTCACATTGGAATGGAGCATCTGCCATAGCAGATGGAGAATACGACACTAAGTTCAGCTGGTATAATAACCCTTTAGAATCCGTGTAGTTTACAGAAATAATGTGTAATTCCTTTTGGCTATACTAAAATTGAAACTGTGCTATACATTCAAGACAGGATATTGCTGATCACAGCTAACTATTGGCTGGGAATAAAAAACTAGCCATCATACAGCTTAGTAATTATCCTCATACAGAGGACAGAAATACATATCCTGAATTCTTCACTTAGGCTAGAAACAACAGCAAATAATTACTTTCTCTGTAAACATTTATAAGATTGATCTGAACCATGATTTTTAAAAACATTGAAATGTCAGAAAGAAAGGTAATCAAAACTATAAATATAAAAGGATTTTTTTAGACTAAACTTTATATAACATTTTAAAGTTATGTTACTTCTGCAAAATCATTTTAACTTATCCAACACATTGCCTTTATATATATATATATATATAAAAATACTCTTTAATGTATTACAATATATTAATTTCAGTTCAAATGAGATATTTTGCTTGGTACAAAGTTATCATTTTTTATATTTTCAGTTTTACAGTGAAAAAATCCATTATTCAGTCAGCTCTGCTTACAAGATAGGAAATCAACAGATAACTAAAGAATGTTTGATGATATTAAGATTGCATTTTTTGTTAAGGCCTCTTGAGTGTTTGATAACAAAAAGATTAAATTTCTTGGTAAGGCATTTTGTGCTGATGAGCTCAGTCAGAGATCTACCCTTTTCAGCCAGAAGACATTTCTGTTCCATTAAAAGACCTAATACATTCTGATTCAGGAAGGGATTATTTTTCAAATAACTCTCCTATCAGTTTTGCCACTGATACCTTTTTAATGAAAAACTTCAAATTCAAAATTATCAGCCCAGAAAAATTTTGTTAGGTCTTTGTTGTTTTCAGTGTAAAGTTTTAATTTATCCTGAGAATTTTTGCTTGACAGGGAAAAATAAATAAAACTCAAATTCTTATTATTTTCTGTAGTAAGATAGGTAGCTTTTACAAAAGGTTCACCAACCCTAACTATTACCTCCCTATTTCTGTGTTCATTCCAGTGATGCCATGGATCTCCCTGAGGTTCATATTCTGCCCACCTCACGTTCCTGAATCCATCCCAAGAAAAAAAGCCTGTATAGCATATCCTCTTGTTATTCAGCTTTAGCATGTATTAGAGCATGTAGAATTCTTTTATGACTGCCTTAAAGCCAGTGTTTCTCTGTTTATTGGAAAGATCAAGGCCTCTCAGAGCTATTTCTTTTCTGATTGTTGCTGACCAATATTGCAGTTTTACATTTTCAGTCTTTCCGTCAGGAGACTGTAGCAATCTACCCAGCTGGCTGTCAGGGACTTTCCTCCAAAATCTTTAAAGAGGATCAGGCAAGGGGAGGAGTAGTTACAGAGACTTTATGTAAATATATTTATTTATTTATATATAGATACATATACACGAATGAGTGCACAGATACACAACATTCACTTTTTTATATATATATATATGCATGTATGTGTGCATACACACACACACACACACACAAAGGCAATTTGACATAATGATTTTACGTCTTGCACTGACCAAAAAGATCACAGCCATGTAGAAAATGGTTTCCCTCACTGAAAGTAATTTTGAAAGTAATCATCCTAGGTTATAAAAAGTCCATGGTGCTTCCAAATCACTTAATTAACAATTGTAAAGTATTGGCTCAGCCCAGCCAGCAAGTGTCCAGAAATAGGATATCTGCAATTTTTCTAAAGCATAAAAAGAGTAACATTCATTACTTTCTCTTGTGAAATCTTTGATTAGAATCCCAGATACCCTGGTGCTGATGCAGTATTTTTGGTGAGGGCATTGCGGGAGCCAGAAAGATCATCTATCATTGCCACCATTTTTAGATTTAACTGATTTCATAGGTTTCATTTGAACCTACCGAGACTGAAAATGTACTTATATAGCCTGGTTAATATAATATCATTTTTGATTTTTCAAACTAAAAACCAAAACTAATGCTTCTACACCTTCATCCTTTTTGCTTTAATTAAAATATCACTGGATAGACTGTACCCTCTTAAGGTTTCTTTTTAGGAAAATAATGCCTTTGTACTCCTAAAGTGCAGCAGCTGCCTATAGTGAAAGGTCCAGAGCTTCATGCTTTTCTTCACAAAGAACTTACATTTTTCTGTTTTTTATGGGAGCTCAAAACATTTCCAGATTTCAGTCATAAATAATCTTTCTCCATGCAGACAAAGGAGACTCTCAAGAAAGTTTGGGTTTTTTTCCTGTCTTGAGATGATTTCATTTACTCTTGGTGTGGGACAACTCCAGTAATGTAGTAATGCAATGTCTTTGCTTTCCTCTGAATTTCCAATGTAATGACATTACAGAGATGTTAAATGTGAAAGCTCCACTGCTCTTGGTACTGATGCTTTATCTTCAACAAACTACACACACTATAGTTTAATCCCAATAAGTTCTTCCTATGGGGATGTTACTCTTTCTTGTGAAAATCTTAAATTTATTATATGTAATTAATTTTAGGAATTATTTAGTGCACAGACTTTGGGAGTGTGCAAATAGTACTTTTTAATGTTATTTTTAAAGTAACTTAAAAATGTGTTTTGTAAACACACATAACAAAGTTCTCATTGACCTACAGAAACATCAATATAATAAATACGGTAACAACATAGATGCATGTAACCTATAAAGGTTTAATTAGTTTACTGATTTAATTATAAAGCCATTAGTGAGTGTGCTGTGGGAAAGTATTTTATATGTTCAGCAAATATAGAAGATGAACTGTATGATTCAGCTTCTGCAATTCGGTTCTCTAGAAGACAATCAAAGAAAACAAGAAAAACAGTGAATAGGTACATTCATGGTGAGTCTGTCACATTTGATGTACAAGTTACTACAGAGGTTTCATTTCTTTTCTCAAACTCAGAATTTTACAGCAGATCCCTCTTCAGAAATATTCACAAAAAGAACAAGCATTCACCCTTGATGAAATCCAAAATTTCTGTGACAACCAAGGAATCTTTGGCAAGGGATGCCTCATAGTTTTAGTTCTGACAGGTGAGGACACAACTAGCAAAGTACAATAATGCGACACCATCGTTTGGAATCTTTCAGTTCTGCGTGGCCTCCAACTGAAATGAAGAAAGCACAATTACTTAGTGGCCTGCCTGTTTCAGTTTCATATTGCTGTTTTTAAACAAAGCATCAGTGCTGAGATCTTCAAAAGCCCTTACCATCTTCAAGGTCAGATTTAATCGTAGACTCCTGAAATTCAAAGCAATATAGCATAATGGTTCTGAACAGAACCTGTGTACTGACAAATGACGCAGATTTTATGCTGCAGCACTGGAACTGGTATTTGCCTATCTTCTCTGATAAGCATTTTTGTTGTGTTAGAAAAATGGCAAAGTTTTCACTACTATTGTATGTAAGCATGTTCTACATCAGCTTCAGCCCAGTATTCTGTACACTTTTTAGGCTTAGTCTTTGCCACCCGTTTTAATTTACAGGCACTTTTCAGAACCCCTTGCTTTCAGAGTGGTCCTATTCAATTTCTGCTTACTATATTCTTGCAATTGTATGTGTGATACCTTACGTTCTTCAATGTTAGATTTCATTTGCCACGTGTGAAGCCAATTATACAGTTAAGTCTTATCTACGTGAACTCCTTCTGATGCATGCAGTCTTCATTAACTACTTGTTCAAAGTTCTGAATCATCAGAAAATTCAACAAGCTGTTAATTGAGTTTTCTGCCAAGAAATTTATACTTAACTAGAGGGTTTGAGCAGTGATTTTCTATCATGTGTTTGCTATATTCTTTCCATCTATGTACTGCTCCCTGCTTTGATTGAGGTAGTGAGCAATGCAACTTCCCATTGATACCAAAAATGTCTTTATATGATATTTTTAAAACCAGCTTTTTATCCCTTGACCTCTTTCACTCTGACTGCCAAAGCAAAACAAAGTATGTTCCTATAATTTACCAAAGGATTAAGAAAATCCCAGTAAATGCTCTCATCTCAGCTACCATTGTCATAATTTCTTATCTCTTTCAAAAAGGTAAAGAGGTTAGTTAGGGAATATGTTCCTTTTCTGTATTCATTTGGGAAATCTTCTGTTATCTCATTACTGCACAGGTGTTCTTTTATGCTGTTGCTCAATATACTCTATTAGTTTGCTTACTCTAGAGAAAAAATGCCCTAGTTTAAAAAATCGGTGGAGGTTAACATGTTTGAAAAATGAAATGAAAAGTGTATGATTTAGTAAAGAAATCAGTTTCTGTAAAACCCTCAGTCCATTTGTCCCTGGCTTGCAACATTATGATCTTTTCCTTTTTTTTTTTTCGTTGCCTCTAAGAAGCTGGCAGGAGGAATAATCAAACGGTGAGTAAAGAGAAAGTTATAGCCGTTGAAGTCAAATGACCCACAATGGACAAAAAACTACTTTTAGACACTTGTCTTTTGTTTCCAAACTCTGACTTGTACTCCTTAGTGTATTAAACAAAGAGAATGATCTGTGGGGCAAATTCTGAATCTGCTTCCACTCTTTTAAAGCCTGTGTGATTCTACTGATACAAAACTACAGACTTAAGCTTCAGTTTACAGTTACTGAGAACTGAAACGGGAAGGAGACAGAATCTGCACTGTGAAAATTGCCCCCAAATTCCATCATAAAGTCTCACACTTAATAGAAGTTTTTATCCCAAGGAGCTTGACTATTCAGTTCAGAGGTCTTCTTAAACGAAGGCCGCTTGTGCAAGGGCCATGTGTAGAATTTAAAGGTAAAGCAGTAACTGCAATGCATATCATTTTGATTACAAAAATGTTGTGTGAAGAGGAGAGACTCACTTTTAAAAAAATAGAGAAAAAACATGAATACACCACAGAAAGTGGATTGAACCTGTGATTACCTTCCCATATTGGTGAACAAATACATGATTAAACCATTACTGTTACAGGAGTTGGATAATCCCTGAGAAGCTCGTTCAGCCATCCTTAAATCTCTTTTGAGCTTGGTGCGCCCCTCTTTCCCTCTTTTTTGATCTGTTTTATTCTTTCTTATTACTTGCAATACGTTTGATGATTGTATTACACATTTAAGTACATTTTGCACAAACGTAAAATCTCAGTTTGAAGGGTCTTTGGATATTGCACAGATAATAAAATATTGTAAAGATCATGAAACTATGGTTGTACTGGGGATGGCTTTCTGTCATTTTCTGATGTATATGTTTCTGGTCATGTAAATGCAGAGCCTTTAGACCAGCAAACCTCACTTCTAATACATATTGTATGTTACTGAACATAAGGTGGGTAGTCAAAGGTGTCTATGGCTATTACATTAAGCAAGCTAAGGAGTAAGTAGGAAGCCAATAATAAGTCAATATTTTGCTGAACTGTTGCTTTTGGAAAGAAGTGTTTGCAACACTGAAACTCAAAAAGATGAACATCATTGAGAGGAGAGGTTCCCAGTAACAAGATTCAGAGGGTTTTTTTGTGAGAAAAGAGTAGTGCAAAAGGCATTAATATGATTTAAAGAGGGATGGGGATAAAAATGTAAAAGTCAGTAAGAGACTACTATATCTTTTCTCACGTTTTCTGGGAAAGTGGAAAGAGAACTTTGTTTAATGACCCAAAGGACATTGATATAATACTGTCAAGACCTCATTCAGGGAATTAAGTAAATTTGGGGGAAACCTGTGTTTAGAAACACATCAGGTGGTGAGGATATGTCTGTGGACCTCCTCTGCTTAGATTTGCGAAATAGGTTTTGAAAATGAAATCTCTATTGAGGGGACTGAATACTCAGTAGTGTACTGGTGTCACTGGGCTACTATGCTAGAGAAAACATTAAAAGCAAAAGCAAGTAATAACTTCAGAAGTAGAAATCATAGTCAGGTGTATAAAAACAAAAAAAAATCAGGGCTTGGAAAATTTACCATATGACTTTTCTTTTCTAATGTTTTTATATGGTTTTGTCCTTTCACACATCTCTTTTCCTAATGGCATACTCTAATATTATTATTAAATCTTAATATGAATCCCATACTCTTAATAATTTATTCTATAACCTCATAAGACTTTTGTATTTCCTCTATAACTTGCCTGAGATAGAGAGGCCAATGTCAGACAAAATTTCAGAAAACAGCAACAGGTTTATTCAGAGTTTATTATATGAAATATCAGTCATCACTTAGAACAATGGATAAACAACAAAGAAAGAGAGGAATCATTTGTATCTCATCCTAAGGGACTAACGAATAAGAGGACATATGAAAATATTGTTGTTCTTCATGGGATGCAGACAGAGAAGGCTGGAAAAAGAAACAGAGACAGTGTGGTAGACAATTGAGTCATATTTAATAATTAATTTACCTCCCAAAGAATGTTAGAAAATGTGCAATGTTGTAAGAAATATTTTCAAAATACACGTTTCTTATTAAGCCTAGAAGAGACCTCCTGCCAGCCAAGAACATCTACAAAAGTCATTTCTCTCCATACTGAAGCACATCTTCATTCACAGATGAACAAGGGAACTACTTTCTTTTTTAAATATAAAAAACTTCACAGAGCCTAAAGGCAAAATCTTCACTGTTTTACATACCAGGATTCAACTTCAATATTCACTCAAAAGCTAATTTTATAGTTACAGTCCATGCAACCTGTTCATTACAGCTTCACTAATATATTAATACATGCTTAGAAAAGAAGTTATCTCAGCTTGCAGTATAACAAAATACATTTTGATATATTAAACACTTAATATTCCTGTAAGTCACACACAGATAAATGAAATGCATTTAGTTTGACTGTGTTTAAAATATCAGGAATATACCAGTCTGGTAGAATAACATAAAATGAACAAAGAAGTGTGTTCTAACTTCAGCTTCCTGACTTTTGACTTCATTGAACCTCATTTTCAACCTTTACAGGTTGCTGTAGCAACCTATAGCAGCCAGCTACAGTTTGAGTCTGCATCCATGCTAGATTTCACATTTGCGATAATGGTACTGTAAGTGAATTCCTGACCTTTATCTCACGCAAAATATGTTCTGTTAAATATTAATACTTGTAGTACCTTGAGATATCCTTGATTCGTTTCATTTGGTTAGGGGGTTGATTCTGGGTTCTAGTAGCACCTGCTCCTTTCTGTATGAGTATATTCTCATGTTGACTAGAATACAGTGGTTTGTGGTTTTGTTTGCTTCATTTTGTTTGTGGTGAGTTTTTTTTATAATCATTCTACGCCACTATAAAGATTCAAGGAGTAGGCCCAAAGAAGCTTGCTGTTACCACTCTTCACATACCTTTGGAGAACTGTTATGTTTGCTGTGCTTTCTTCTCAGTTTATATCATTCTGAGCTCTACTGTATGTTCATAAAGCACCTTTATTTAAGAGCATTCTGCTTTACAAACTTTATAGTTCTCACATGGCCAAAGAGGAAAGTGAGGCACAGAATAGTGAAGATGAATTATTCAAGATGGGCTCTTTGGAGCTGATGGAAAGATTCCAAAGCCATCTAACACAAAGGGCATTACTTCTGTGAGCAGTTGTGCCTTTTCTAGCCTGGTGAAGGACTAAATAGTTCAGCAATAAGGGAAGCTTACGTCTGGTTGAAAAGACAAACAACTAAATTGAGCTCTGCTGCTGCTCCCCAAAGGGCACCCTGCCCTCATCTGATCCTGAAACATCTCTGAGTTCTCAGTGATGAGGTGCCTCTGCCCAGGAAACACATGCTTTTAAAACCAGGAATGAAAGTTACATTTAGGAAGTATTTGCTTTAGATCAGCTCAGACTTCAGGTTGTAACTTCTACTCCCAATGACTTATTTCTGAAATAACTCATTTTCTTTTATCTTTTCCAGTACTTTCTTTCATTGTCTTTCAGCTAGACATCTCATACTCCCGGAGCCCTCACTGAGGCACAAATGTTTATTTCTTACAGTGCCACTGCTGCCAGCATGAGTAAAAGCAGGGTTGTGGATGATAAGGATCCGTCTTTAGGAAGGAAAATATTTGTTCCTCAAGTAAATTTTTGATTTGTAGCTATAACTATTCAAACTCCTCCAAGTTGTGGATTGCTGTTGTGTAGTGACAATTCTTATTGTTAAGTTTAGAAAAGCAAATATACCTTGACTCCAGGGAGGCCCAGGGAGCTCATGTTTTATTGACTACAGAAACTAGATGGGTACTATTATTTTTTGGGTCTACCTTCTAGATCGATGTCATAGATACTAATTCATTCTCACTTTCTTGAACTGCCTCTGCATGCTAAGAGGTCTGAATCATATTTATTTCACAGATTCTATAGTAGCCACTCATTTTGAAAATGAACATTCTGTTTCTTTCTGAAACAGCATTATATTTAAAGTTCTCTGTTTATCACTGTGTCCTTTTAATATGCTTAATTGTATTGCATACATACATAATACACACAGCCTTTAAATCGAGTTTCTGTCATAATAAATACGGAAGAGTATGCACATCTGTAACATTTAGTAAACAGAGATTTATAGACATGCTTCTCTGATACTGCCAAGAAATTATGTTTCTTGCCACTACCTTAGTGCAAGAGGGGAGAATGGAGGAGTGTCCTGGTTTTGGCTGCAACAGAGTTAATTGTCTTCCTAGTAGCTGCAACAGCGCTGTGTTTTGGGTTTAGTATGAGAAGAATGTTGATAACACCCTGATGTGTTCATGTGTTGCTAAGTCATGTTTAGACTCAGTCGAGGACTTTTCAGCTTCTCCTGCCCAGCCAGCAAGAAGGCTGGAGGGGCACAGGAAGGTTGGGAGGGGACACAGCTGGGACAGCTGACCCAAACTGGCTGAAGGGGTATTCCATACCCTGGGACATCATGCCCAGTATATAAACTGGGGGGCGTTGGCCGGGCGAGGAGCGCTGCTCGGGAACTAACTGGGCATCGGTCGGCGAGTGGTGAGCAATTGCATTGTGCATCACTTGTCTTGTGTATTCTAATCCTTCTGTTATTATTGTCACTTTATTGTTGTTGTTATTGTCATTGCTAGTTTCTTCCTTTCTGTTCTAGTAAACTGTTCTTATCTCAACCCACGAACTTTATGGTTTTTTCCGATTCTCTCCCATCCCACTGGGTAGAGGGGATGTGAGTGAGCGGCTGCGTGGTGCTGAGTTGCTGGCCAGGGTTAAACCACAACAAGGAGGTAATCAGTTTTCAGAATAGAGTACAACATACTGAGATTTTTTTTTTAAGTTTTCCTCTAAGAATTAGATAGCAACTTTCATTAATATGAAAAAATCTTCAAAATAAAGCAAAATTTATTATTGAATACTTCTAGTTTTATTTGTAAAACTGTAAATGTGTATACCAAGTATGCTTGATTTTAATTTGCTGTGACTTAGTATTTTATTTCTTAGTAACAGATTTCCTTTTTTTGTATCAGGACAGTCATGCTCAAAAACCTAAAGAGTAAGAAACAACTTGTAAAAACAAGTATAACATCTCCTTTAGAAAAGAGTGATTTTCTGCTTTCTTCAGTTTTAACAATGATTTCCCAAGGAAAATTAGGGGAAATAAGTTAGAAACCATAACATTATGGCACCCTGAGTCTGGTAAAGGTGAGATACAGACAAGTGTTAACAGACAGTAAAGGAGAGAAAGAGAGCAATTTATTGTTTAGTCCAAGTCACATGACTTAAATAAGCTATACAAAAGTTATTGCTTTTTGAATGATAAGAATTAATATGCCCTTACTTTGATGCCAGCTCTTTCATGGGAGATTTTCTCAATGGTACTTTTTTCATCTCAAAATAAAAATGGTTGGTTGGTTGGTTGGTTGGCTGGTTGGTTGGGGTTTTTTATTATTATTACAACATCAGCAAAGTCTAGGAAAGTGAACAGTACTTCAGAGTACTGGAGTTAAATACTGGCTGTGCAGCAATGCCTGTAGACTATATGGAGAGGTGGATATTTCTTTTTGAAATGCTTGTTTTTCCAACAAATAGTTCTCTTTGGCACAACTTTCAAATTTCTGTCTTCTTTCAAATGTGTTTTATTAAACAGATTTTAAATTGAATACATTGATAACAGTAGATTTTTATATAAACTATAAACTCAGTATAAAATGTGAAAAAAAATAAAAAAAGTTCCTGAATAGAAAGCAGTGTATTTTGTTATGAGCAGATTTAAACATACATAAATGTCATTTTTTGTTAATATGTTTTTCATTGACTGATTGATGCTGGAAATAAATGTGATATTTTCAGTGTTACATTTGAGTGCTCTAATCTCCACTAAATCATTTTCCCCAGGTGTCACCTCCTAGACAATGATTAATGACATACTAATAAAGTTCACTTTGGCAGTCTAAAACTAAAATGTCATTTCTATTGGGTATGAATAATTTTCAGCTAAATAGAGCCTTGAATCAGCACCATGATGTTCTTTGTTCAAGGACTTTATTTTTTAAATACTTTAATGTAGCTGAAAGTGAAAAAAAAAAAGTAGATGTGAGTTATCTACATGATGAAGTGATGTTTTTGTTGGCTGATTCTTCTTTTAGTCTTGGCACTGTGCTCTTCGAAATAAATTAACCATTATCAATCACTGGGTATAATCAGGTTTACAAATCACTCTACAGTGCCATTAGCCAATCACAAATGAGAACTCTAATTCCTGTCCTCATACTAATATATATATTCTCTTGTCTAGATGGTGCGTCTTGCATGAAAATGGAAACCAGACCTCAGACTCTAATATTACTCCTTAATTGTAAAGCGTTACTAGCTGCACAGGATGAGCAATGGCAGTCTGTACCCCAAAGAACCTAAAATCTTAGAGACAAACAAGAATGTCAGGAGGACACACTGAGAAGTCTAGGGAAGAAATACAGTGGATGGTTTTAAAGCTAATATTCATATTCTTCTGTATGTTGCAACTGAAGTGATTTTTCAGAAAGGACTTAACAGTGAGTGTTGCTTAACAAACAGATATTGTGCATCTAGGCACAAAAAAACAAATAAAAAAGTAGAAGAAGAAAGGAGGGCCACCTGTATTGAGAACATGTGAAAAAAATGAAGAAAAAAGGATATGAGAGGAGAAAATATGTTACAAGATGCAAGTTCTTGTGAAGTTGTACAGAATGCTAAAGGGGAAAACAAATCCCAGGCAAGGGGAAGGGAGAGTCTGAGGAATTTACGGAAGGCTTGGTTTGATCAGCTACAGGCACTGTGATCATTAGGAAAAATGTGGGATTGTCAAAATCACCCATATGTACCTTGAAGCACAAATGACATTGATTTTTTGTTTGGATTCAAGTTGTTAAATTTGGTATTTCCAAACCATGGTATATATCATGCCAGTGAAACTATATCAGAGCGCCTTTGAAACATACATATTGTGCCTGCTGGCACAAAGGCATAACTAATTCTGCAAATACTGCTGTCACTTTGTCCTCAGCCTTTACATCATTACATCTATCTACATTGTTCTATTACTGAACTTTCTGGGGTTTGCTGTTCCTCTCCTTACTTACATTTTCATGTGCTTACTGACTTTTCACAAAATCACAGAATGGTCCAGGTTGGAAGGGACCTCTGTCATCTTGTCCAGTCCCCCTACTCAAACAGGGCCTCCTAGAGCCAGTTGCCTAAGACAATGTACAGACAGCTCTTGAATATCTCCAAGGAGGGAGACACCACAGCCTCCTTGGACAACCTGTGCCAGTGCTCGGTCACCCTCACAGTGAAAAAGTCTTTCCTGATGTTCAGAGGGAACCTCCCGTGTTTCAGTGTGTGCCCATTGCCTCTGGTCTTGTCACCGGGCACCAGTGAAAAGAGCCTGGCTCCATCCTTTTTGCACCCTCCTTCGGGTCTTTGTAAACACTAATAAGATCCACCCCCTGAGACTTCCCTTCTCCAGGCTAAACGGTCCCAGCTCTCTCAGCCTTTCTTCACAGGAGAGATGCTCCAGTCCCTTCATCATCCTTGTGGCCCTTCACTGGACTCTCTCCAGTATGTCCATGTCTCTCTTGTACTGAGGAGCCCAGAACTGGCTGCAGCACTCCAGGTGTGGCCTCACCAGTACTAAGTAGAGGAGAAGGATCACCTCCCTTGACCTGCTGACAATACTCTGTCTAATCATGTGATGCTTTTGCCACAAGGGAAAACTGCTGGCTCTTGCTCAACTTGGTGTCCACCAGGATCCCTAGGTCCTTTTCTGTAAAACTGCTTTCCAGCCATGCACTGGTGCATGGGGTTTTTCCTCCCCAGGTGCAGGATTTTGCACTTCTCCATGTTGAACTTCATGAGATTCCTGTTGGCTTATTTGTCCAGCCTGTCAAGGTCCCTCTGCATGGCAACACAACCCTCTGGCATATCAGCCATAACTCCTTTTTCATTGTTTTCTTTCAGTAATTCTTTGCATTTTCCTACACATTTAATGTTGTCTAGTTGCCGTACTTTTCTAAACATGCTTTCTTTCTTTTTTTCTCCTTTCCTTGTCCGCTTGCCCACATGTTGTACTGTTTGCGTATTTTCATAGCTGATTTCTCATGTCAGCAAGATAACATGCTGCAAATTATGTATGTTTCAAGAACTCATAACAATAACACATTCTGTTCAGTAGAGCTGGATGAGAAGATCTGGACCTAAAGGCATGAAGAAAACAGTATGCCTGCCATTGTACAGCATATCCTTTACTTTCTCTATGTTCCTGTTATTGCCATTGCTTCAAGACTATGCTTTATTCCTTGTAAGATTTTCATGTTTTCTTCCTCAATCACAGTCACTTGTGAATATAACTTTACTACGTTTTGCAAAGGGCGCATAATAAAATAACCCATTGTCAGTATCATAAATATGGCAGAAGCTGGTGAATAACTTACAAGTGGAACATTATTCATAAAGGTATTTATTTTTTATAGTAAAAGGTGTATAATTTAAATAATATAAGAAGGCGGCATAGGAGATATTTATTTTATTATTGAATAAAGCAGGTCATTTTCTCTAATATTTTCACAGCAGAATAAAGGATCTACTTTTTTTTCTAGATCAATATGAATGTCTAGGAATTTTGCTTATCTAAAGCAAAACTTCCTTTTCCTACAAAAATGCTGCATTTTGCTTCCCCAAGACAACACTGTTTAACATTCCATTTTGGAGTGGAGCATTAGGACATTACCTCCCAATCCTAGGCTATTACTGAAAAGGCTACAGTAGTTCAGACACTATTTGAAGTGCCCTTCAAAGAATGGTCTTTAAATGACGTTCAAAGATGTGATTAAGAACTTTTAATTTTCAACTTGACTTCTATAAATAATAAAAGAACAAAACAATACAGAGACTGTATTTAGGTTTTCTGTCTTTGTACATAACTCCAGAAAATAACTCTTAATAAGGAGAAAATTAATAAAAAATCCAAAGTCTTTCCATAACAGATTCCGATGAAGTTCTGTGAACCTCTCCAGAAACCCACCTGATATTGTTCCTGATCTCTTCTTCTGGTCCAGCTGCCTTTCCATCCAAACTGCTATTTATTTTCCCTTTCCATTTGATATTACCCACTCAGTGATATATAAAGTACATCTTCATCCTCTTATTATAAGGGTTTAATTAAGCTTGCTTAATATTTTAAGAAATTTTATATTATTGTAGTTTATTTAAAGTATGGAGATTTTTCATTTGCTCTGGAGAAGTGAGGAGAGTTTTTAGTATGAATAAGTTTTATAGCTGTGCTAGAAATACTAGTTTTGCAGTCTTATAAACTGCTCAGACCTCAAAATGTAGATTGTAAAAAGATACCATGGTGAGTTGACCCTGGTCAGTACCTAAGCCCCTACCCAGTCACTCACTCACTCCCCTCAGCAAGATGAGGGAGAGAATTGAAAGAGAAATAGTGAGAAAGTTCGTGAGTCAAGGTAAAGACAGTTTAACAGGTGAAACAAAGCTGTGCATACGAGCAAAGGAAAATAATGAATTTATTCACTATTTCCTATCAGCCAGCAGATGTTTAGCTGCTTCCTGGAAAGAAGAGCTTCAGCACACATAACAGTTACTTGGAAAGACAAATGCCATAACCCCAAACATCCCCCCTTCCTCCTGCTTTCCCTGAGCTTCTATTACTGAGCATGACATCATATGGTATGTAATATTCCTTTGGTCAGTTAGTGTCCGCTGCTTGTGTCTCATCCCAACTTCTTGCACACCCCTGACCTACCTGCTAGGGAGAAGTGTAGAGTGGGAAAAAGGTTTAAAAAAAAAAAAAAAAGGAAAAAGAAAATCCTTGATGATACGCAAGCACTGCGCAGCAATAACCAAAACACCGGTGTGTTTTCAATGCTGTTTTAGCCACAAATCCAAAACACAGCACCATGTGGGTTGCTGTGAAGAACACAAACTCCATCCCAGCCAGACCAGCCAGACATATGTTCAGACCTCCTGAGACCAAAATAGACCAGTGACAGCCTCATTTCTCCCACACAAAGAAGCCAAACGTTCTCTAAAAAACTGCTTCAAAGCATATCTTTTTGGAAGAAATTCCGTTTTGCCAAACACCAGGGATTCCACCACTTCTTTTGATGAGTTGTTTTGAGATTGAATCACCTCTCTAACTAAGATACTGAATCTGATTTTGACAGTAAATTTTTCAAACTTAAATTTCCAGCCACAGGTACTATAAAACTGCCAAGATCAAAAAGCAAGATACATCAAAAAACTTCTCCTCAAGGGATGAAGATGAACTCTTTAACCTAATGGGAGAATTAGGGCAAGAAAAAACTAGATCTAAGCAGCCTTGTGTACTTTGAAGATGGCAACCAGAACAAGCTTTCTAGCCACTAGAAGATTTGTAAATTCCCAGAACAACCTTCTGAAGGGAAGACTGAGACAAAACAGAACTAGTTTTAAAATAGGGCTGATCCATTTTTAAAATGGTTTCTTTCTGTATTTGTAATTTCTTCTCGATAGTTTTGACTTTTTGTTACAGTAGAGGACTAAGAGTTCATGATCCAGTGTTCCATCCCAAAACTCAGCAATACAAGCCTCTGAAGATAAGGATTATTTCCCAAGCTCTTGGTTATTTATGTTGTCCTCATTTGGGAACTCTTCTCTATTTCCACTTTCTTAGAATCAGGCCATAAAACTTGTACACAATATTTTATTTGTATGATGCTGCATACTTAAACAAGATTACTCCTTACACTACTTTCAGTAGTGATAATAAGTACAGAAGTAGGTCATCTAGGATCAAGACCCAAAAGCTGACAGCCAAAAGAGAGTCATTTCTGAATGCTAAATATGTTAAAGAAAGTTATAAAGTGAAGAAGAGGGTCAAATCATCATCTAAATAATTCACAACTGTCTGATTCTATTAAAGCAGACTGGTTTTGAAGATAGAGTACATGACAAAATTTATGTTTTCAAGCAGTAGAAAGACTCATATCCAAATTATAAAATCTCTGCAAAATAGCCCTTTCCACAACAAATTTTTTCAGCATACATCAGTGATACTTGGTTTTCAAATTACTTCATGTGACCTGATGGGCTTTGGCCAGCAGAACTTTGAATTTCCGAAGAGTGCAATAAACTTTATTCCTCTCCTTCTTTACAAATTATATTGTATTATATTATTATAATTGTAAAAAGTGGTGACTTCACCCAAGTTGGCGCCTCAGCCCCTACCCAGTTGCTTGCTCATTCCCTTCAGCAGTTGCCATTAACTTCTACTGTACACCTTGTCATTATTTGAAACAAGCCAAAATACCATTTCAACTTTTAAGATAGTTATGTGGCATGTCTGTTCCTCTTTCCCTTTTTAATTTTCATAAATTTTTTTACATTGTATGTATGTACTAAACCTCAAGATCCTGGCAAAGTAGTTGTCCTGGTTTTGGCTGGGATAGAGTTAATTGTCTTCCTAGTAGCTGGGACAGTGCTGTGTTTTGGGTTTAGTGTGAGAAGAATGTTGATAACACCCTGATGTTTTTGGTTGTTGCTCAGCTGTGTTTAGACTCAGTCAAGGACTTTTCAGCTTCTCCTGCCCAGCCAGCAAGAAGGCTGGAGGGGCACGGGAAAGTTGGGAGGGGACACAGCCAGGACAGCTGACCCAAACTGGCTGAAGGGGTATTCCATACCAAGGGACGTCATGCCCAGCTTGGTGGTGTTGGAGGAGCGCTGCTCGGGCATTGGTCGGTGAGTGGTGAGCAATTGCATTGTGCATCACTTGTTTTGTGTATTCTAATCCTTTTATTATTATTGTCACTGTATTGTTGGTTTTAGTATCATTGCTAGTTTCTTCCTTTCTGTTCTATTAAACTATTCTCATCTAAACCAGTGAGCTTTACTTTATTTTCCGATTCTCTCCCCCATCCCACTGGGTGGGGGGGAAGTGAGTGAGCGGCTGCGTGGTGCTTAGTTGCTGGCTGGGGTTAAACCATGACAGCAGTGCAACAGTTGCCGGTGGCTGATGTAAAGTGCTTTGAGATCCCCTTTTATGGCAACTATGTGTAAAAAGCTAAGGTATTATTTATCACTAGAAGGGAAGTTATGAACCAGACTTGTCAATCAAGACCATTTGGAATTCAGATAACATCCACTGTGTCAGTTTTCCACTGTGACTCATTATATACTGCTAATTACTTTTGTAGCACCATAGGTAAGCGTGGTACTTCATAAATAAATAAAATATCAAAAGAGCAAATCATATTTGTCAAAAACATTACATGTAGTCTTAGTCTTTACCTGAAATTATGAGAGAAGATAACAGAATCTACAAGATAAGGTACTTTCCTGATATTTATCATAGGCATTTTGAAAAAATAAAAAAAAAATTACAAAAGGAGTGAACCAAAAATCTCTGTACTGTAGTCAGAAAAGAAAATCTATTCAAAGTTTTTTATGGTACTCATTAAGGTACCCATATTCCAGTCATTTTATTCTGGCAGAGATAGAATGAAATATCAATGCACTTGACCAAAATTTAAGCAAATAAAACCTCACTATACAGATACTATCAGTGAGGTACAGGGAGAAATAGAGAAAATTAAATTATCTCAAGACTATTAGGGTGTTGTGATTAGTCAAAATCAAAATTTTGTATAAATTTAACTTGGAAATTTCATGAGTGTATATATATTTCTGCAAAATTAAAGACTGCATTTTTATTGTACAGCTATAAAAGTGTGATTTTCCACTGGATTTTTTCCAGATTTTTTTCCCTTTATCGTCATTTAACCCCAGCCAGCAACTAAGCACCACGCGGCTGCTCACTTGCTCCCCCCACACCCAGTGGGATGGGGGAGAGAATCAGAAAAAAGGTAAAGCTTGTGGGTTAAGATAAGAACAGTTTAATAGAACAGAAAGGAAGAAACTAACAAAGACACCACCACCAACAAGAAAATGACAATTATACTAAAAAGATTGGAATACACAAGACAAGTGATGCACAGTGCAATTGCTCACCACTTGCCAACTGATGCTCAAGTCACGCTCCTCCTCCCCATCCCCCAAACTGGGCATGACGTCCCAGGGTATGGAATACCCCTTTGGCCGGTTTGGGTCAGCTGTCCCAGCTGTGTCCCCTCCCAACTTTCCTGTGCCCCTCCAGCCTTCTTGCTGGCTGGGCAGGAGAAGCTGAAAAGTCCTTGACTTAGTCTAAACATGACTGAGCAACAATCAAAAATGTCAGGGTGTTATCAACATTCTTCTCATACTGAACTGAAAACACAGCCCTGTCCCAGCTACTAGGAAGACAATTAACTCTACCACAGATGAAACCAGGACACCCTTCATCTTTCTTTTTAGCAGGATTCTGGTTTGTTGTTTGGTTTTTTTTTTATTTGCAATGCTTTTCCATTTAAGTGAAATTCATGTCAAGGAAAAATGACTTTAGAGACATTTGCACAATCACCTCTAAAATTTTAAGTTTGGTTTTGAAAAGTAGTGATCAGAACAGAGGAATAAGAATTGGTTTAAGAAAGATAAAGAAATGATCAATTATCTCATCCATCATGGAGAAAAATTCTAATAATAATCCAAGATTTCTGTTTTTGAAATAACACAGGTTTTCAGTGAATTATTAAAATTTAATTGAAAGCACATAAATCTGGTTCAATATATTGTTATTATTTTTGGTGGTATAAGCAGAACAGAGTTTCTCCATCCTAACACTCAGAAGGCAAGGATTCAAAATTTAAACTTGTACTTTCTGACTAAAAGAATGAGGTCTGTGAATAAAATGCCCTGAGTTCTGCAAACAAAACTGTGGAGTGATTATGCAGTATATGTTTTTAGTGTTGTTTTCAGAAATTAATATATACACCAGTTTCTGTAATACCTACACATCCTTCTTGAATTCATAGACCTTTTGAATGCTTCAGTCTGGAAAGCAGCTCTGGAGGTCATCTTATCCATCCTCCTGCTCAAGGTCAGGTAATGTTTGAGCTTGTTGCCCAGGACCTTTCCAGTCAAGTTTTGTATTTCTCCAGGGATGGAGATTCCTACAATCTCCTTGGGCCCCTGACCCTACGTATAAACACTCTTCTGAGGAAAACTCTTCTTCAGTCTCATGGGAATTTCCTTTGTTGTAGCTTGTGACAGTTACCTCTTCACCCTGCATCTCTGAGGACAGTCTGGCTCCATCTTTCCTGCAACCAAAAAATGGGGAGTTGAAGACAGCAATGATGTTCTCATTCACCCTTGCAGTCTACTGGCTAAGCAAAGCTGGGTTTCCAGCTGGCTCTCTCCAGGCTGCCCTTGTGTTTCTCCTATTGAGGAGCCCAGAATTGCACACAGTACTTCAGCCTCATCATCATGAGTGTGAAATAGAGGGGAATAATCACTTTCCTTGGCCTGTGGGCTGTCCTTTTGCTAATGCCACCCAGGGTACGCTTCCTACCAGAATTCTCTGCAAACATTTAAAAAATTGTTTGACCCTACAGACACCATAGGGAATGGGACCCTTCAGATTTGCTGAGCCGAAGGGTATATTTGATTTTGTAAAATCCTTTAGCTCTAGGGATTTCATATGTATGAGAAAAAATAAAACTACGTGAGAGAAGATAGTAAAACTTGCATGGACCATGCATAGTCAGGGCATTCTGATTAAATTATTGTTTAACTGAGCGTTCACTATGCTTTCAGAAATCAAATTTTAAATAAAGTTAAAATGTATGTTTTAAAAACAGAAAGAAAGCAGAAGCAATTTTAGCTTAGAAAAATGAGAAATATGTAAAATCTTACCAATATCTGAGAGTAGTAAATAGTTTTGTTTCATAATAGCCTACAGTCATTCGTCATTATGAAAGTCTATTTGATAGGAAAGTTGAATTGTTTCTGGGCTAGACTTGGATTTTATTCCCCCTTTAATAGTATGTCACATTGCAAGTGCAGAAGAGTCTGCAGCAGTGAGATGCACTTTTGCTTGCAAAAGTTCTCTATCATGTTTGGTGAAACCAGAATCAAGCTCTTCCAACTTTACTTCATTTTTTCTCCTGTTCAGCAGTTACTTATTTGATAGCCCAGATAATCCTCTCATTAATTATGTCATAGTATGTTAAACAGCATATTTTCTTTATTTAGCTATTTTTTATTAAGTGGAGTATTACGTACAGTATCTGATGGCATTTGGGAGATTTGTGAATATTTGCATTCTGAATATACAACTGGTAAAATATTTCACTATAATTAAATATACTAGTTGAGCACTGAAAGGAGATAGTATATTTTCATTAATTCTGCTGTGTTTTATAATTGTGGTTAATTTAGTCTATGATTATTTGAAGCAGTGAACTAATAAAATAAGTACCTGCATGAGGAATAGTGGAAAATAATAAGGTGTAGCTCTATAAATGGCTAGTTATGTACCAGCCAGAAAAAAACTCTCAATTTATTCCATAAACAGGTAGAAATAACTCTCTTGAAACACATGCCTAGCCCCACTCATATCAATACACTGGCTTCAAAAGGCTGAACCTTCCTAAATGCCTACAGTAGACAGAAAAAAAGCATCTTTCAAAGTGAGAGGCTGTTTTAGAGAGAGAACTACTTGGTCTTACATTTTGTCTTGGTAAATTATTAGCTGTATGCAAGGTATTTATCTTTTCAAAAAAGAAAAATTTCTTCATATGGTAAGCAATACTAAAAGTGAAGCCACGGATCCTGAACATATCAGTAACATCCAGTAATACTGTCCTATGTTTCACTCATTGCTTGTAGCAAAACCACATTTAAGGGACAATTATTTTTGCCTTTTTTCTTATTTGTCAAAGTGAGTAACTTTGTTGCTAAGGCACATTTATTTAAAGTTGTGGGATAGTCAAATAGTGCCATGTTTAATGATAGAGAAAATAAAAAATAAATTAATGTGTATGTACATGTGGAAGTGTGCTTTGTTATTAGCAGGGGGGAAAGAGAGACAAATAGCTAATAGATATAACTCAGGGAATAATCATGAAATGGGAAATGGACTAGATGAAATAACAGGCCTTTCATGTCAAACCTTTTTAGGACTAGACAAAACACTGGAAATAAAATGGTTATTATTCTGGAGAATATTTCTGGAGAATATTTCTTATTTCTGTCTGTAGATATTCAGCTTTACTTAAAAAAAAAAAATAATCCACAAACAAAACAAAGAAAAACCCAGAAAGTATTGCAGAACAGCTCCAAGAAAACAGCATTATCTCAACAAAATGTAGGCACCCTAAATTCAAATTTATTAATCAAGAAACTCTGAGGAATTAGGGAGCAATGACTGTTGTCACAACTTCTCTAGGGATAAATTTATTTCTGTGAATCACAGAGCTCAACGAGAACTGCTGTTCAAAAGCAATGTGGAAAATCAATATTCATCCCTCACAATTAACCACCCTTCCCACAGACACTTCTTTACTGTTCACAGAAAACAGATATTCTGGCACATCAGAAGTGCGACTCAAGTGTCTAGGATCAAGAATCTTGATCTTCAGTATGATCTATTATCATAAAATAGACATAGCCTCCTAACCATCTTGCGGACCTCTAAAAACACGTTCAAATAATAAAGTCCCCTCTCGTGTTTCATCATCTAATGCCTGGGCTACCTGGTGATCTACCTGCTGTTTTCTGCTCTAGTATATGCCAATCAGCTCAATTTGGAGGGAGAAGTGTTGGCACAGATCTGAATATTTTGTTTCCTCCAGCATTCAAAATGACTTTCAGGAAGTTGGAATAAACCATCTTGTACAGGGAACCGTTTGTTTCTTGGCTACTTTAGTTTTTCTTCAGTTACTCTTCCCCACTTCCATCCTTCATCTCCATCACTTGAGGGTAATAACCCATATTCCTTTTATGAGACAGGAGTCGAGAGTGATGGTATCTCTGCATACTGGACATTGTACTATACACAGACTCTTATGTCCACCTGAATTGTTTCAGAAAACCAGATGCTGAACAGAATGGATACTTGTCCAGGACATCTAGCTCAGTGACGAGTTAGAATTTAAATGATCACTTTCCTTCCAGCCTCGCCTGAATTTACAGGTATCAGGGTCAGAATGTCTAGATATTGGCCAAAAATACTGGCTTTCCATTTTAACACAATTCAACTATTTGAGAGGACAGTATGTTGCCAATCTACAATTCACAGATTAATTTCATCATTTTTCTATTTATGTGATTGGACTTTACTAGCTTCTGTAAGCACAGTGCTTTTCTACTACATCACAGCAAACTTTTCAGACCAGGTTTTCTGGTCCAGTTTTTCCAAAAACTCTTTTCTAATGAAGGAATATATTGAACTCTTTATTGAAAAAAAAAAACAACCAAACACCCAAATGAAAACAACAGCAACAAACACCCCCAAAACCAAATAGAAAACCCCAGAAAACATGTATTTCCTACATCTCTAAAAGGGAGTGGTAATTACCTTGTGAAGGACAAGGAAAGCAACAATCAGTGTTCTTTCCTCATCCACTGACCAAGTCATCTCATGAAAGAAGCAAATATTCTGGGCAGGCATAATCTGCCTTTGATAAATTCATACTTGCTGTTCACAGACATCTCCTTGTCCTTCATGTTGAAATGACTTCCATAACCTTCTGTCATGGTTTAACCCCAGCCAGCAACTCAGCACCACGCAGCTGCGCACTCACTTACCCCCCACCCAGTGGGATGGGGGAGAGAATTGGAAAAAAACATAAAGGTCATGGATTGAGATAAGAACAGTTTTAATAGAACAGAAAGGAAGAAACTACAATGACACTAATAACAACAATAAAGTGACAATAATAATAGAAGGATTGGAATACACAAGACAAGTGATGCACTGTGCAATTGCTCACCACTCGCCAACTGATGTCCGAGCCGTGCTCCTCTCCCACCACCAAGCTGGGCATGACGTCCCATGGTATGGAATACCCCTTTGGCCCGTTTGGGTCAGCTGTCCTGGCTGTATCCCCTCCCAACTTTCCTGTGCCCCTCCAGCCTTCTTGCTGGCTGGGCAGGAGAAGCTGAAAAGTCCTTGACTTAGTCTAAACACGACTGAGCAACAACTCAAAACCTCAGGGTCTTATCAACATTATTCTCATACTGAACCCAAAACCCAGCACTGTCCCAGCTACTAGGAAGACAATTAACTATCCCAGCTGAAACCAGGACAGGACAATATATAGTATGCTATTTTCTTACTTCTTGTTTTAATCCTTACAGTGTGAAACCTTTAAACATCTTTCCTTCCTTATGGAGAAATGAAGAGGTGTAATTTTTAATCTATGACAGTAACCAATGTTCTTGAGGGACAGAACCTCTCAAATTTTATTAGAATTGTCTATCACAATTTGTACTGAAGTAGATCGTAATGGAAAACCAAACTAAAGAGGAAACTGAAGTTTGTTACTGCTATTTAAAAAATAGAATAAAAATCCAGCATGGGATTGTATCTGGACAATATGTTGACTTCTTTTAGAATAAACCTAAAATAATAATAAAAATACACCACATAAAATAATTGGCAATAAAACTTCATGACTAAATTGCTGTTTCACCAAAAAACAATGTGAGCTACACAATTTGGCTTGATATGTAAAAAAAAAAAAATTGAAGATTTCAATATGATTTTTACATCATAATATTAAAAATAGTACTGGAAAGAATAATATGGCTTCATCTTTGTCAATAGGTAAACAATTTCATACTGCTGAAGATGAGCCAGCAATTGCTTATGCAAACCCAAAAGTCAGTTCAAATAATATGCACGTCTAACATCAATTTAAGCTCTCAGAGGAAAGACACTTCCTGCAAATATTGTATATTATTTTGCAGGCTTGAAATACACTTAATTTTTTTGAAGGTTAGTGTTTTTTTCTCTCCACATAAAATGTGCAAGTTTTATTTATCTGCTAAAAGGCAGGGCTACAGAATCTGGAGAACAACAACAATGAAAAGTAGAAGAAACTACCATTTCTCAGAAATTTTTTATTTCATTGAATCTGGTATTTGTCTCTTGCACATTTAAGGAGTATTTCTTTCCTTCAGATCATATAATTTAACTGTTTCTCTGTGTGGACAGATTCTGGCACTGCTTATTACTGCTCCTAATCATTTTAAGGAATGTTTTGAAGTGTTGCTTTTAATTAGGAAGCCCCTGATATAATTCCATTTTTAGATGGAAGTAAACACAATGAAGTTCATAAAATATTCTAATAAATGTTCCATGCAGATCAGTCCTCACTGTCTGAGTCTATAAAGACAGTCAAAAAAGCTCATACAAATTAAAAAAAATTACACATTTTAAATGGATTAAGTAGATTACATTAAACGTTTCTTGTGACTCTTTTCTTCCCAAGGAAAGTATTTTTTATTCAACTTAACTCACTTAATTTCCAGGTGAATTAGAACCCCTTTCATTTACTTCAATTCTGATTTTAAATGTCTACATAGGGAGCTAATACTCTTTAATTCCATAAATCAAACTTGTTAATTGATTTGAATTAATTTCCCTAAGCATCTCTCTGTAGATAAACCCTAAAGAGAAATATCCTTACAACTGGAGGTTGAATTCAAGATGAATAAAGGAAGGTAAAAGGGTTAATAGCTTTGTGAAGCTTTAAGTTCTTTTCTCCTATTTTGTGAAATGCTTTCCTGCTTCTGTGTTTTTATGTAGGACTAATGAAGAACAGACTGGTATTTTCTTCCAAAAAGAACTTACATAAGTTGATTTATTTCTCAATTCTGCCTCAGTCTCCCACATAATATGTCTTAGATATTTACATAAGCAGGCAATGCCCTCTTTTCTGGTCTGCTTTCTGAATATTTTGAGATTATATCAGCCATAGATGAAAAGTGTCCCACCAATCCTGAACGTTAACAACTCTCTGTAACTATTTTTATTCATTTTTATTAAATAATTCTCACCCTTATTTAATAGTATTTAATAAATTCTGTGACTACTGATGCATTCCATGCTTATGTTAAAACAAAAAAAAGGGGGGGGGGGTGTAATTTGCAACTACTATGTGAATAATGTGGTGTTCAGATAATTTGAATTCCACCAGCCCAGTCATTTAATATATACGACAAAATTCCTCAAATCTGCTTCCTAGAGACTATTTGGCTTCCCAGAAATGGGATATTTAGACCTGTGTGTGAATGCAGACCAAAGAAATTACTGCATTCTGTTCAAAACAGAAAAGGCTACTTTATGTGGTGTGCATATCTAATACTCTGTATATCTGTTGCAGAAGATCATGCCTTTTTTTGTAATCATTGAATGAGAGTATGGCTTCATATCTCCTGCCACACTCCAGTCCTGTGCTTAAAAGGAGTGATCATGTGTTTGACTTCGAGATGAGGGAAGTTCATAAACTATGTTGTCCTTGCTTTGTTTTCATGACATTATTTAATTACTTATTCATTTACTATTTTTATGGTGACAGGCTATAGATCAAACTATCCCTGTTGCTTGTGAAAAAATTTTTAAAAGGAACAATTTGGCAATTTCTGTGCTCCAATAACTAAGATTTTTCACACATTGAAATAACATGAAGTCCAACTTCAAAGCATAGAATACATGATAACATTCCGCAAACTTGCCCTGAGGAATGACAGACTGCTGGCATTTTGAAATGAGAGTTAATCATTGACTCTATGCTGACTAACATAGCCAGAAGTTAACAAACAACATTATTACAAATGTCATTTTCTTTACATTTCATATTAGATTTGTTGTTGGGAATGACAATAAATGCATAAAAAATGATTGGTGACCTACAGTTGCCCTGCAATTTCTTTTTACTCTTTAATTCATCATGACTTCCTGTACATTGAACTAGACCTCTTTTACAGCTCATTAATTGCATCAACATTCCACTTTATTACCTGGGATAATAAATTGGTTTCATAAAGTTTGCCAATTTTCACCAGTACATTTTCAAATTTACAGTTTCTGGCCAACTTCGTAGCATTTTAGTCATTGATTCACATATGCTGAAAATTTTGTTGAATTTCTAACAGGATTTTGACAAGGTAATAGCAATGAAATAATTCTGGACACATTTCTGTAATGAATCACTTTTTACTGATCATGGACCATCTGCTACCTTGGTTGTTAGATTTATCTGCCCTTTTTTAGCTTACTGATCGTAGGTGTTACTAGCAGTCCCCTTAAAACATATGGTAACCCTGACAGGAATAATTTTTCAACAGGTAAGTTTATTTTTATTTCTGTGCTTAGCTGTTAATGCATACCCCTCTATTTCTTCTCTGAAAGCTTGATTATGGTACTACTTGCTTCAGTATCCTCTATTTCAGATGACAGAAATTCAATTTTGCAACTATTCTCATACTTATAATGAACCAAAAAATTGATATATTCTCTGCTAAAATCTCACCTGCTAAAGTAAAATGCAAAGATTTGCATTATTCTAAACATTGCATTTTAATTTACCTTCTACTTTTTAAATTTGCTTTTCTTGTTAAAATTATGTGTTTCAACGTAGTTAACACTTTCTTTTCTTCCTCAAAATAAAATTTTGATGAATGTTGTTGTGATTTTTTAAATGTTGTAATGGCTGAATGTCACAGTTTTTTTTGGTGAATTCTAGTATTTATAGGTTCTGAGAGGTTAATAAGAAAAAAATTATCATTTTATTAAATTCCTTGGCTGTATGTTTCCTTTTTGTCCAGTGTGCAGATTATAGATTAATGGTTGTCACCTAATGTACTCTGGTCTGTGGTGCTCGCCTCCAAATCCTAGCCAATTTCAGTAGACTAAGGTTGGTGACTGATCAGGCATCTTACTCACTCTTTTGGTGGAACAGAGCAAAAAGTTCACAGAAACAGAACATAGCATACTAGAACCTGATTTCTTTTTCAGGAAAAGATCCAGATGAATGTTCCCAGATCTTCCTTAACATCAAAGAGCTTATTTTTAAGAACAAGGAAAATATTTGTCATCTTTCATCTTATCATTTGCTTGCATATCCTTACTGATAATCAAGACTACATGGATATTTCATCTTAGATGAAAATATTTTTTCTACCAGCAAGCCGAAAGGACACAAACCCCCATTTATGCAAGCATGCAGTTATGAACAAATGAAAGGTCTTAGGTATACAAAAAAGTGGAATCTCTTTCAAAAATACATTTATTTTTTTAGTAGGTTATCTTTGAATTAAAAATGGTTGATTTAATTAACCTTCCTCTCACACCTGTCAAGCAAAAAGTTATAATAAGTGCTATCCTTCATTATATATTTCACACACTATAAAAAGTACTTGGAATTGTCTCTTTTGGGAGTGGAACGATCTTCTCAAGTTCCAGTTATTGACCAGAATGTATAACCATAAAAGACAAACTGCAGTATAGTAGATGAATACCTAACAGACGTGGACCACTTCCTATCTCTAAATGCGGCACTCAATAGATGGAATAGATGGAAAAAAGGGGCAGAAATATAGGATTGGACCCATATTTTGCAATTTTACACAAACTTCCGCTGCATTTTTTTAATACTTTGATTGATTGGCTTTAAAATTATTTACATTTGTAAAGAAATGAAATTAAAAGGATGAAATGAAGGTAGTTTTTACACTTAATACATTTCTCCTTGTTTATTGGAAAGAAATGTCACTTGGAAAATTATTTTACCTTTTTTTTTCCCCACAGAAGTGTATCCATTTTTAATTCTTTAATTACAATATTGAATTCAGTGATTCATAAAAATGTTATTATGAATACCTACTGTCAGAAATTGCATATTTGCACACGAAATTCCATGTACCTTCAAGGCTGATACTATACTTGCTCTGTGATCTTGGATAGTTTACCAGTTTGTTGATGACCAACATACAGGAATGCAGCAGTATTGACCTACTGTAACTCAGCAGAAACAAAAGTTGGTATGGCTCAGCTAAACTGAACACTCAACTACCATATTTATGAGCATGTAAGTTTCATTATTGGCTTAAAAAATAGGAAAGAGATTAGACAAATGAATACACTACATGCACTACCATTCACAGTGTAGAGAACGATGACAGTGAGTAACCTAACAGTAGAAGACTATCAAAACTTGACAAAAAGCCAGTCTGAAAAGTCAATCTGCTTTTATATGTCAGTTTTTAAACAAGTATAATATCCTTATAAGAATCACAGTCAATTCAAGAGCCATTTCCACTCCCTGCCCCATTTTATATTAAAAGATATAGAAATCCTAAAAATCTGACATAATATTGAAATCAAAACTAAAGTATCTCTTAGTCTCTATCAATCAGTACTCTCTGAAAATCAGTACCTTTTAAAAGATGCCTGGTATTGTGTTACACACACACTCTTAGTCCTGCATTTTTGCAATCAGTAGCCATTTTTCTCTACAAAATCTATCATAGTGTGTCAAATGAGAGCAGAGAATGCAGTACTACTTTGGGAAAAAAAAGAAATTGCAAACGTGTTGGAGTCTTTGGAGACAGAAAAAAAATCATGTGTATAATTAGTTTCAGGTTCCTTTGTTTTCTTATTGCTTTTATATGAACTGAATTCATCAAGAGGACAAAAGAAAATTCAAAACTTTGAAAAAATGCTGTAGGGAAAAGCAGTATGAAACACACAAGTTCTGTTGAATAGTTTTTCTATATTTCTATATTTTTGCCAGCTGTGATAAGAAAATAAGTTATTTGATAAGAAAGAGGACTTTTATTCAGGAACTCAAAACTGTAAACTAAAGAAAAACAAGGTAACAATGCAAAGCTATTTCTTCAATTCTAAATATATTTTCTGTACGATCTAAAAGACACGAACGATTAAAATTTTAACTGCCTACTAAATTTGTGTGGCTTTCAGTTGGAAGAATACCAGTATACAGAGAGAAAGCTAACCTGAAGATTTTATAGAACGACCTTTTAAGATCACATATTGCTTTTAAGAGTTCTCAGCTGCACTCTGCTCTGACTTATTCCACTGAGACTCAGGAGACAACTTTTTAATCAGCAGTCAATGGCCCTTTCTGAAAATCACGTAAATTTTTAAAATGTATCAAACTGGGTACCCAAACCAGAGAAGAGAAGAGAAGAGAAGAGAAGAGAAGAGAAGAGAAGAGAAGAGAAGAGAAGAGAAGAGAAGAGAAAAGAGA
>JAVKLA010000027.1:23591931-23605742 GCA_034782735.1 Sagittarius serpentarius | reverse complement strand
GAGAAGAGAAGAGAAGAGAAGAGAAGAGAAGAGAAGAGAAGAGAAGAGAAGAGAAGAGAAGAGAAGAGAAGAGAATACCAAGTCTTGGTGATCAGTACAGCAAACTACCTGTTGTAAACTATTAGCAGAAAAGTAAGTAAAAATTTCATATTCTAGCCTTAGCCATTGCTACTAAAACTCAGTATCAGACAGTATATAGGCAAAAAATGCTTTTATTTAATTATTTACAAAAACTTGGAAAAAAAATTGACAAACAATATGCATTTAATAAACTCTGCAAATGGTTATGCATAACTGTAATGACAGTTTCTTTACTTAACTTTTGTCGATATCATAGGTACTGTAACTAACTAGTTTACACTACCTTTTCTAAATTCAGTTACACACAGTGATGTTTACCGGAACAGCAAAGCAATGTGAAAAATACTTCTGGTTTTCTGCATAACTGCAAAATTAGCATGAACACTTCAGGACTTCTTATTTCTAAAAACATATGGAAATTATATATGTGTAGTTTGAACATATCATTGCAAATACTGACCATATGTTAGTTTGTTAAAGATTTGCATTTTCCCTTCAACACCGCTAAGCATTAAAGAAATGTATTTATTGTTTTATATGTCAAAATCATAAAAATAAAAACATGCCATTCTTTTCATTAACTTTTTTTAAATAAAATGTTGCAAAATAATGATCAAAATGATGTTTATAAATGACAGTAGCACCACCATTTTGTGGAACTGACCAGTCTGGCACACTGCTCCATTAAATTTAAAGATTACAAGGATTTTGGGGAGCATTTTGGCTATTTGTGGAGGTTTAGCATGCAACTGTCATTATTATATGGGAAAGCCATATTTAGCAAGATGTCTCTATCTACACTATTATGTCAAGAAAAAAAGCTGAGAGAGAGTCTTCTGGGTTGTAACCATGAGCTCTTACTGGCTTACCAAACCTAGTCCTGAAGGACTATAAAAAATAAAAATACTTGTTTCTAAATAGTTTTTATAAGTGAGATGGTGTTTATGTGGGTTTTGTTATTTCTACTGTAAATTTTTATTAAATACTAAGTCAAAGAAACCTACATATTTCTCCCTTATTTGTGAGAAACTGTCTTTATTTTGAATTTATGTTATTCATACCCTTATCTTCATCTTATACGCTTAATTTATTTTGCCAACTTCACAGTCCCTCCTTCCATAGTTACTGAAAACAACTTCATGGCCCAGGGTTGCAGACTGCCTGAGCTCGTTGCCCTTGCAGGATGACCAGAGAAAGCATGAAAAACCCTATTGAACATTGGCAAGAAACCTCACTTGACCTTGTAAGTTTTTCATGTATTCACCACAATACAAAACCCTGTTTAATCTGAATAAGCTTTTGTACACCTGAAAGGTTGTCTTTCCCCCACTCACCCCAAGATTATGTCATTCCACCTAGTTAGAGACAGCCCTATAACCATTATATGTATAATTATGCAAATCTAGTTCTAGGGAAGATTCAACACTCACACATGCAAGAGGCGAAATTGTGTTCCTTCCCCACACTTAGATAATCTGCCTTTGCAAACTACCATGGTCAAGGAAATGACAGTGAAATCACAATTAAGGGTCTTAATGTGGTGCTTAAAGAGAAGCAAAGGTCAGTTTATATTAATTGCTTTTTTGATCTTTATCATGTTTTTGGTTTTTTTTTCAAAGTTGTGTATATAACTAAAATATTTAAATTTCCTATCAGGACTTGTTTTCCTGTATCAGGAGGAGGATTAAGATACTTTGAACCTATCTACTTACTCCATGCACAGTGAATTTCTTAGGATGCTAAGAAAGAGGCAGAACATAAGAACACTTTATATAGTAACTGAGATTTGATTTCATTTGAAAACCTTTCTCTTTGTTGAATAGGTATATCACCTTTCTCCTCAGGTGGAGATAGTTCTTGTGTGAAATATGAAAAGATAAATACAGCCATGGTTAAAAGAAGCCTAAAAACAACTTATATGAGAAAACATGATCTCTACAATGTTACAATGTGCTGAGTATCTTTAGGTACACTTAAAATGAAAGTGTTTGGTTTGAAAAGAGTGCAACACCCCAGAAAGATATTAAAGTTTTCCTATGAGTCATCAAAAATTCATCTAGTTCATTTTGGTCTTAGTCTTGTTATGTTTTTTCCTTTCTCAGTGTCAAACTGATTCAAAATCATTCCAAATCTAATTCAAATTAGTGGATCCAGAGAGTATACATCTTTCATAAACTTTCAAATTCATTGAAAGTACATAAGTTAATGCTAAGTAAAATGAGTAATATGAATGGCATTTTCCAGTCTTTGTTTTGAATATTCTGACCTATTATCAATATAATTTATTCAGTGAACATAAAGAGTAAGTTTAAATATTTAAAATTTACTAAAAGCCATATTTTAAAGGATAATAAAGCATTTATATTCTTGTCCTAGATACCTCAGTTACATGCCTCAGGTGAAGTGGGATGAATTAGGTCAAGGACTCCATAAATGCCCTGTCAGTGAAAATTTTCCATTAGATTTCAGTTGATATCTTGTAAGGATTGTATAGACAGTAGATATAACTAACTTATAAACAATTATATAAACAATAGATAAAATTAGGATTTTTCTAGTGGGGGATTGGGACTTCTGAGCTGAAAACCTACAATATCTTACAGTATATTTTTAAATTTCTTTTAAAAAGTTGAACGTTCAACAGTTCTTCTCTAACTGCCTTGTTGGTTGTGAATTACAACAGAGTTTAGCTGCACTTACAGACAAAAATATTTGACCAGGGTGCCTGTATCTCCCTCTGTCACTTTCTTCCAGAATACCATTGGCACATATGCTCCATATGACTAATGAATTATGTTTATGGGAATTAGTCTGTAGTACTCCAGGCAAAAGAGAAGTCCTAGAATGATTTATTTATATATATATGTTGTCTGGGTTGGGGATTTTAAAACATTTTTGTGTATATATTTATATACATATATACTCAGTTTATAAAAGATGGCGGTATTTCATAAAAGCTAATAAAAAAATATTTTTCTCTCTCAGTTAAGCAAGCAAATTTTGAGCAGTTGAAAGGAAACTTTCCATATTTTCTCATTCTTTTCATGAGCATTATAAAAAAGCATGTCACAATTAAAATACAATTAGAACAAAAGAAAAAATATATTTGTTATTGCAAGGTGTTATTAATTTTATTCTTATAATCTCAGGGGTTTGCTCAAGTCCTTTTCAACTCTGTGGGCACCTTTAAACTGACTGCTGTATGAATTAGATCAGGCCTTTAATCTTTGAAAGATTAGTGCTGTACTATAGCTAGATAATTGTTTTCCTTTTAAGCATCTTTTACATAATAAATGAGACAAATTTGATCAAAGCTATTTCTTTTGGCAACTTATACAACAGTTCCTATCAATTTTGTCTCTAACTTGAAGCTGAAATCTATGCCTTAAGCCAAGCTAAAAACTTGGCAAAAATGGGAGACTGATGAAGTAAAAAAACAAACAAAAAAGGTTGGATACGCCCTTGGGTCATGAATAACAGACAAACACTTCTACAGCGATATCTGAATCCTCAGAACGTTAGTTTTTGTTCTCCTATTTCTTAAAGGAGATAGGAACTGAATATATCTGCTGATCTTTAATGTCACATGCTCTTACCACCACAGAGTAAAAACCTATTGTACATAAAGACTGAGGGGTCAATTCACTTGAGCAAGCATCAGTGCCCAGTGTCTTTTGAGGCTCCAGAAGGTAATAGAGTCCAGGCTCTGGCTGCTGCTGCAGAACTGTGCAGATCTCCTGGAGACTAGTGCCTTATCTGTTCATCCCCTATGGTAAGTGCAGAAATTCTAAAATACCTCACATAGCACTCCCTACCTGTGCTTAGGTAAGTGAATTGCTCCCTGTGTGTCATTACTATTTCTGTTTTAAGTTTCAGAAAAAGAATTGGTTTTGAAGCACTATGGAGAAAAACATTTCATCAGGTTTATAACTTGGATCAGTGGCACTAAAAGATAGAAGCATTTTGAGTGAATTTAACACATTTGAATAGTTCTACAGAGACACCAGATTCATTGCAGTAAGTTAATCTCTACCCCCATTGGGTCTCAGATAATTTCTTAGTGTTAGGTCAGCCAAACAGTGTTTTGAAACACTGTGTTGTGGAACTCTTACATAGCTCAACTTTAAAATAACCTAAACCAGAAGATAGGTTTTTCTTCAGTATAACCATCACTTTAAAATTAATTTCAAACAGAAAATTCAAAAGGGAATCTGCTATGAATTTACATAACATTCTTACTGAAGTAAAACAATGAGGTCTTCCCACATTCTTTCTATGTAGAAACACATTTAAAAACATACTTTATATAATACAGAAATCCAGTGTGACACAGCATGGGAAATTTGTATTTGTGTTCCTTCCAGGGAAGTTAAAGAATCATATTTTTAGATATCCCAGCTATACTAATAGTAGAAGCCATTAAACATATGTAGTTGCTGAATAAAGAAGCAAATTAGACATATTTTCTTTCAGGGAACAGAGCTGTAGCAGTTGTTTCATGACAGAAAACGAAAATAAGAATTCAAAATCACTGAAGTTACTGGAAGGCGAATAAATCACAATTAGAGGCTGACTGATTGATACTTTCATACTTTTTTGCATCACAGTATATTTTTGGAACATATTTGAGTTAATCACTATGGTCAGCCATTGTGATACATTCAACAGAATAGTTTTAGCAAGAAATGAGCTATGAAAGAGGAGTACTGTTAAAGAGAGAGAGATGTCATCTGTATTTCTATGTGGCCGGTCTGAGTACTGGAGAGGCCTATAGAAACGGGCAAAGAGTCCTTAGTGGAACAAACTAATAAAAATTCAAATACAAGTATTCATACTATTCAAAACTGGCAACAGCTATAGAAGTTTACAAAAATGCATTTTAAAAAGTATGTTAAACATTTTTCTATAATGTTGCACTACTCACTTCACTTGCTATTCCCTCCTGATAGGTTTGCAGTCAAGTTTTCTTCTTTTTTTCTTCCCTTCTAGGTGCTCTTCAGTTCCTATAGCCAGTCATCCTTTCAAAAGCCTTCTGAAAGATATGGTCTAGTTTAATGTTTTTTCCCAAACTCCTTCTATTTCATCCTTCAGTATGAACAATATAAAAGAACCTCTTTTAATTAATTTAAGAACTGTCTTAAGAGAGGCTGTTTCCCTAAATGTACTGGCAGTCATCTCCTTCACGTAACTACTTAGTAAGCAATCTTTTGTCTACTAGAAGAATGAAATGCCTCTCTCTGATGAATGCTTAGCATTACCCAGTAAGAGGCATATCTTTCATTCTTATCTTACATTGTGACTACAATAGATTTTATGTTTAAAACATGATACAAATGTCTGAACAGTATAGTTTTCTGTTGTGTATAACTGGCTCTTGACTGAGAGTAGGTACAGCAGCAATCCATTGCTTTGGAGCAGTAACTCTTAAGAAGTTTCTTCAAGATCTTTTAAATGGAACAGAACTACAGTGATTTCAGAATGGGTCCTAAACATTTGTGTAGTAAATATTTCATCACTGTCATTATCCATCTAATAAAGAAGGTGTTCTCAGATTTAAAAAAAACACCAAACCAAAAAACTCAAACAATAAAATACTAAATTTTTATCTTATGCTTTAAAGGAAGAGGGTTGTATTAGACTTTATTCTGCCATGCATATTTATATTAAAATGTCCTTTCTGAGTTCACAAATTCCACTGTATGAGTTGCAGTTAATATTTAAATTTTCCTAATATTATATTAATTTTTATATCAATCGTTTTCCTCTTTTCTTTATGTTAAGTTTGGATTTTTTAAAATTTCATTAGAATTAACGAGCAGGGGTGAAGTGTATTAATAGAAATTTTATTGTGCAAAAACTCCCACTTTAGGTAAACTTCTAAGTTGCATATTATGGAAAAAAGGTACTTTACACAAGGAGGGAGAGCTGTTCGGCATACACTTTTATTAAACTCCTACACTATTCTTTAGACTGAAACATTAGATATCACTTAGCCACGTATGAAATAGGGCTACCTGGTGCATAAACTTGACTAAGTGCACAAGCGATTGCCTGACTGGATCTAAACTTACTGTTATCACAGAGACAGCACTTTCCAATTCTTTGATTTTATGCTCTCTGGGAAGGAGCTCTGTGGAAAAGGCTGTGAGTGCCCTGCTAGCAGCAAGTTGCACGTGAGGCAGCAGCACGCCCTGGCAGCAGCGAGGGCCAACGGTATCCGGGACTGTATGAACGCAGTTGAGCAAAGTGACTGTCTCCATTTACTCCGCACTCGTTAGGGCACATCTAAAGTACTGCATCCAGTTTTGGGGCCCCAAGACAGGAAAGGCACTGATAAACGGGAGTGAGTTCAGCAGAGGGCCCCCGGGAGGCTCAGAGGGCTGGAGCACTTGCCCCCTGAGGAGAAGCTGCAGGAACTGGCCTTATTCAGTCCGGAAAAGAGCTGGCTTGGGTGGGGGGAGGGGAAGGGGGTGCCCACAGTGGTCCCTAACACTTGCAAGGAAGTGGCTGAGGAGTTGGAGCCAGGCTTTTCACAGCAGTGCCGTAGCAGGAGGATGGAGCTTAAAGAAGAGTGGTTCGGAGCAGAGGTAAGGAGACGGTTGCCCCTGAGGGGACAGGGGTGGGCAGGGGCAGGGGTTCCCAGCAGGGCTGTGCCAGCTCCATCCTCGGAGGCTGCCAAGACCCGACAGCCCTAAGCATCCTGGTCGGAGCTCACAGCTGGCCCTGCCTCACAGGGAAGCTGACCCAGAGACCTCCTGACCTCCTTTCCCACCTGTGTCATCCTCTGACCCTATCACCTTATTACAGTGCTAGCAACTAAGCAGGCCAATGAAAAAATGGATTCTTTAAAGGTGAGTAGTATTTCAAAAATGCACTGGGTCTAAATACAGTATTATTAGACTACGAATTGTGTATCAGGTAGATCTGACAGACAACCACAGATAATATACACAAGGTAAATTTATGTTCTATACTTGAAAAGGTCCTAAGCCTTCAATTTGTCCCAAGAATCAAACCACTTCTCTATTGCTTCTCAGAGGAATCAATATCAGATGACTTTATGTTGCCAAAACTATAAACAACCAAAACGGGCTCATGTAATGAAGACTGACAAAACTTAGGATGACACAGAACTGTATACTGTTCCTGTAAGGAAATGCTAATACCAAGTGTCACCTGTATTTTCTGTTAAATTTAGATCAGTTGTTGTCCTTGATTAAGGACTCTTAATTCTTTACCTGTTAATGCCTCCACTGGTGTCCTTGTCTATTGCAGATGTAGGTTCAATTCCAAATGGAATAATTAAGGGTCAAGCTACGTACTGGACTCCACCTTCTTAAATGTCTCTCCTGGACATATATTTAATCGTAATACTGGATTTAATAAAAGCACTATATTTTCATCTCAAAATTTATTGTTTGTATAGGAAAAATAACGTGACAGTTTATTGAAAGCTCTTGAAGTTCTGAAGATTTTGCTATTTATTGTTATTGGTCAGGAAATGTTTATTGGATGAGACTTCATTATCCCCAGTGTTGCTATGCTCTTGCGTATATATCTTTGAGCCAAAATAAAAATCTGATAAAATTTTATCATTAAAATATCATAAAATTTTCAAAATGTAGATTTCCAAGTTAAATATTCCACATTCCAATACCATTTTAAACCAACATTACTGGAAGGGCACATTTTCATTTGCAGCATTCCTAAGTTAAGTCGATACAAATTTTACAGCTGACCTCAATGTGAACAAATTCTGAACAAAAATATGATTGCATGTTATAGACCTCAAGTGCGGTCAAGTTCTACACTTAAAAACTTCCCAAGGATTACCCTAATACTTGCTGAAACAAACAAACAAACAAACAAACAAACAAATGCACAGAAAAGTTCTTAAGAAGTCTTTTGTTTTGTATGCTATTTCACATAAATTTTGTACCTTTAAATTTCCAGTGAGATTTTGAAGCTTCTGTAGAGTTGAAAGTGAATAGCAGGGCATTTGAATGGTATGTTAATCTGCTGACCCTCAAGTTTATTTTGCATAATAAGTAAATCACTCTCTCTTATCAAAAGTACTTTCTTGCTGAGCAACCTTATTGGTGAATTTCAGTTCCCTACTGACAATCCTTTATAACAAGAAGGGATTATTAAATTTTGATTAGCATCAGATTATACTAATTTTATCCACCAACTGACATTTCTGCTAATTGAGGATAAATGCAGTAGTCTGATACCTCCCCAAAACATAGAACATATTAAAAGTCTCAGCACAAGCTGAAAACTTAATTAATATTCATTGTGTTTCCTGGAAGCTACTGGTTGCCTAAACCAGAGTCTTGCAGATAAAGTTGAAATTGCAGACTCTACAATATCAATATTTGGCACATTTTGTTTGAATTATTAAATAGAAGTGATATATCTAAAGTTATTAGCAAAATGTTAATGTAATGACTTTAGTCATTACAGACCTTTTTGTGATAAACTGTGCTCCTGTGCAGTCATTAAAGAACACCAGCCAAATGCTGATTTCCTGGTCAGAAAAATTTCACACACTTGAAAAATAGGAACAGAGTAAGGAGTACAGAACTGGGCTGCTTTGCTGGTAGTAATGATTAGGACCAGTAAAAAAATTGACATCTTTCTTTCTTTGATTCCTTTCATCAAGCCTGAGCAGAAAGGCAATAAGTATTGCAAATGACATTTTTTTTTTTTTTAAGCCACTTCCCCCAATGCTTTGTGGTTTTGCTCTAAAATGCTATTCCAAAAGGTTTCCATTACCTAAAATGCAGAATCCTTCTTTAAAAACTTGTATACCTTACAGTTATGTAATCAGCTGCTTAGCTATTTCTCAGTTTAGATAAGGAATCCAGGAACTGCAGCTTTTAGATAATGACTACAAAAATGAAGCAGAAAGGACCGCTCTTTCTTTTCAAGGAAACACAAATGGATAATTTGCAATACCGTTTTTTTTTTGTTAAGAATAGGGCAGATCGCATCAAATGCACAACACTAACACTATCTCACCTAACTGCAACTGTCTTAAAGATAATATTGATTTAGACAAAGGAGAAAGAGGTTGAAGAAAGTCTATGCCAAATTAAATACCATTTTATTATGTCACTGATTATGAATATGAGTATATTACTGGATTTATTTGACCAGCTAATCTCTGGAATATGCATTTTTTTAAGTAATCATTTTTTGTTTGCATTAATAATTAAATTAGAATGGAGTCCAACTGAAATATAATTAGCAATTTAAATCAGATTCAAATTTGTGAAAGGTACCCTGAATTTCAATTGTAGACGATTCACAGGCATGGTAGGAATTTTAAGGCTTTGGAATTTTATAACATTTTCCTTTTCATATGCTAGACTTATCCAGCCACCCAATATTTTACAGTAATGAGTTTCACACCAATCAAACAATATGATATCAAATGAGTTGGAAATCTGTGTTAACATTTTCTGTGTTGATTTGACTGTTACAGTATAAAACTATTGGCAACAGTTTAATTAATATTAATGACAATTAATTTTAAAATCATAATAATACATTTTCAATTGACCAGATTTATTGTAAATTCTTCATTGCATATTGTGATAAATGTTAATACAAAAGTTATTATTGTTCCACAAACTCGGAAATCCACTTACACACTGATTACGGCTTTCATTTCATTAATAGTATTTTCACCTGTTTTTATACTTTGTGACATTTTGCTTCATATTTTGACCTGGGAATTTTGTTAAGCATGGCTTGGCTGAGAAAATAGAAGGAAAAAGGAACCTATATTCACAGGTATACTATCTTAATGCACAAAGACAGTATTCTATTCAGACTATGGCTGCTACAGTTTACTGCTACTCTCTTTGCTTGTAGTTTCTTCACAAACATTTAAGAGGAAGTTATCCTTTCTCACTGAAAAATATATTCTAATATCATTACTATTGTAACTCACTGAAAAGCTCTACTTCTTATATTTTAAGAACATGGGTTGTTCTGCCATTATGGGAAACACTCAGAACCTACCAGGATCTGTCCCATTGCTTTTTTATAGAGGAATAAGAGAATAAAAATTTTAATATTGTAAATATTTGCTAGGAATCTCAGTTTAGAACCAGACTTGTTGGAACACGAGCAGAATGGAAGGAAGGATTCCAGCTGCGAAGTTTCCTGATTAAACTACCCTTTTTTTGTTGAAAGCGGATAGAACCGGTACACACATAAATAAGCTACACACATATAGGACCAAGCATATGGAAGAACAATAGTGTTATAAAAACACCCTGCATTTATTTGATACAGCTGGCTCTACACAATGTTCCTGTAGCATACAAAACTGTAGCATCTGGCCTTTTGCTGTCCTCCTTTGAAGTACTATTCAGTTGTGATTGTGAATCAAATTTATAACAATGTAAATGTGACCTGCCTGTCCTGACATAAGCAATGAGCAAAGTCAAGAAACTCAGGAATGGTTTCAGAAGAGCTTAAACTTCTTGTCTTTCTCATAATGGTGCTCATTTGGGAAGAAAGCAGAAGAGAAGAGGTATTACCTTCAACCTAGACATTTCAGCGAGACAACTGCTGAAGTTACAAATATTTGAATCCCTGCAAAAAATGTTATTATCATTAAAAGAGGAAAGCAGCAATTTTGTTCAAGTTCTAACATCTTTTCTGCAGCTCTGTCCTCTCTGAAGAGGTCTGCACAATCTGCTTCCACTATTATCTAAATAATAATCATTAAGGACTCTATCAACAAAGTCATTGTTTTCTCTTAACTAAAGAAGGTTACAGTGCCCACTAATATAGTCTCAAAATTACTGAAACTCATGTGAACACCAATAGCTTAATTTTGATCTGTGGTACTCAGCATAGCTATCATGAAACGCAACTGCTTGTGAAAACATGCACTCTAATGCCTTTATTGGCATTCATTATTTCAAAAAGTAACAATTTTGAGCATTGGTATCAGAACATATCACAAAAGCACATTCTCTGGTATCTACAGCTATGATAAGCTTGGTTGTAATCCTACAGTTACATAAAATGGGATTATTTCTGCTATAGATGATTATAGATTATTCCTATTAGAAGGGATGTCAAGGCTGTTTTCATGAACAAAATAGTCTTTCTTAATGAAGACCTCTTTACTTGTGCTTATTGAATGCAAAGAAAACACCCAAAACAAAATGTACCTTTGTTCTGAAATTGTGTTGAAATGTTTCAGAAGCAACTACAAGTTAGAATATATTCCATTATTTCTTTTTCTGGTAAAACACACATAGGCACACAATCAAGTTTGTATTTCAAATATGATGACAATTCAACTTGACACATATATTTGTTGAATTAGCTTATAATACATTTGGGGAGACAGACACTGAAATATCATTGAAATTCCAATCCTTATTCGGATGAAAATCAATCTACAAAGAGATTTAAGTTTGCTGGGGTTTAGCAGCATTTAACATCTTAGCACTCTGATTGCAGGTTAGAATCTAGAATTCCAAATCAGGTACCTGAATTGCAAATGCATTCATAGAGCTGAGCCTCTTCAGGTAGGACTCACAGCGAGGACATGCTAGTTCTTCTCCTCAGAAATCCCAACATTCTCCAGACGTCAGACATACAACATAGCAGAGACCCAAGCCCCAAACCTTTTTCTCAATGTCAGCAATAAAGTTTTCTCTTCCTTAAACTCCAAATGGCCTACTTATTTAAAAATACACATGAAGGAGAAAAGTATGTGCTGGTAATAATAGTAGTGACACTATCACCATTATTACACATCTATGAGACTTTATCCTAAGCTAAAAGCAGTAACTTCTGGCATCGCCTGTTGGGATATGTCACTGAATACACGACTGGTTCATTTGGCAAGACAAATGAGGAAAATCTCAGGCCTGAAACTTTCTTGCCACCTAAGCACAGAACTCTATATCTAGGTGATATTTTGGAGGGCCTTGCCCTCTCAGATTTAAGTATTTACATTCAAGGGCTAATTGCAGGAGGCTATAGAATGGTGTGGTAGTACTGTAGGTCCAGTTAGAGCCAGTTCACTGTCTTTCTAAAGGCAGATATCAATTTAGAGGCAGTAGGAGAAAAAATTGTTGTTGGGGTCACAGACATGCCACAGAGCCGGACCAAAAGCCAGTGAGTGTGGAGACAGATTTTCCAGGGGTGAATTCAGTGTGGAATCGAGGATAGGATAAGGAGAGGATGTGAAATACTGACTCTGTATTGAACAGATCTTTCCCTGTTACTCAATCTGTTCTACATGCAAACCCATTTCCAAAGGTACTTCCTGTGCTTCTTTTAGGAAAACCAAACCCAGTTATCACTCTTCCACAAAAAGTCCCTGCCTTTATCCTCCTCAGTGAGGGGAGGTGTAGCTGGACCTGCTCCTGCCACAGAGGTGAGCAGGGCAGTGCCTGATCACCAGGAAGACACCAGGAGAGCATGGGCTCCCTGTTTCTGCTGCCAGGGTCAGGGTGGATAAGGGGAGCACTGCTAGAAGCAGAGCTAGATCTAAAGACTTGTCTGAAGTAGAGCAGCAGAAAAGACATACCTGCTATAACATACATTTGTTTTTCTTCCCTGGTGTTCTGCATCCCACTTTCCCCAAGTAGCACTGGAGTCAGGGTTCAACTAGCTAGTGCTGCACTCAGATTTAACAAGCAGTCCTTGAGGGCTGGTAGCCAGACCAGTCAAACACAATTAGCAAAACCTTAAACCACTTCCCTTCTGTGATAATAAAGCAATATGTATGTATGTAGTAGTACAATACAGGACAGTTCTTTATAGCTCTGTTCAGTTCTAATGTTAGTTCTGATGTCTCTGTTAGTTATAACTATTCTGATTAGTTCTGTTTACCTGATTTTGAATCATGGTGCCAGCACAACTAGCTGGTTCTGGTATATATACACATTAAAGCAAGTTCTCCTATGCTATTAGATTTGAGCAGCTTCATTAGACTGTCACACAATTCTGTATCAGTAATTGGTCATTTGCGTGAATAGCCCTGGGGATGCTGTTATCATTCTGTTCCTGAATTTTCTATGCCTCTGCTATCTTTTAATGTCAAAGTTCTGTGCTATAGCTTTGTAACTATTCATTTTTACCCATACATTCACTGTAATGTCATTGATAGCTCCCTTTACATACTAACAGTGTTCAGAAGCATATAAATGCACACACAGTCGTGGTTTATCCCCAGCCAGCAACTGAGCACCATGCAGCTGCTCACTCACTTCCCCGCCACCCAATGGGATGGGGGAGAGAATCGGAAAATAAAGTAAAGCTCATGGGCTGAGATAAGAACAGTTTAACAGAACAGAAAGGAAGAAACTAGCAATGACACTAATAACCACAATAAAGTGACAATAATAATAAAAGGACTGGAATACACAAAACAAGTGATACACAATGCAATTGCTTGCCACTCGCCAACCGATGCCCGAGCCATGTTCCTCCCCGCCCACCAAACTGGGCACGACGTCCCATGGTATGGAATACCCCTCTGGCCAGTTTGGGTCAGCTGTCCTGGCTGTATCCCCTCCCAACTTTCCTGTGCCCCTCTAGCCTCCTTGCTGGCTGGGCAGGAGAAGCTGAAAAGTCCTTCACTTAATCTAAACATGACTTAGCAACAACTGAAAACATCAGGGTGTTACCAACTTTCTTCTCATACTAACCCAAAACACAGCGCTGTACCAGCTACTAGGAAGACA
>JAVKLA010000027.1:23559237-23582289 GCA_034782735.1 Sagittarius serpentarius | reverse complement strand
AGACTGAAGGACCTCGCTAGCACACCGTCCCTCAGACACTGTCTTGCTGCCCCCAGACTTATCTCTAGTGAGCCTGGGTTTATCCCTTTCCCCCATTCAAATCCAGTTTAAAGCTCTTTCAATGAGCCCTGCTAGCTCCAGTGGAAAGAACCTTTTACCCCTTTGAGAAATGTGTGCTCCATCTCTTGCCAGCAGTCCTGGTGTCGTGTAAATCGACCCATGATCAAAAACCCCAGTATTCTGCTGGTGACACCAGGCTTGGAGCCAGGTATTTATCTGCTGGCTCTTCCTGTTTCTTCCCTCATCATTCTCTGCAACTGCAAGGACAGAGGAGAACACTACTTGTGCTCCTCATCCCTTAACCTGTTGTCCTAAGGCTCTGAAGTCTCTCTTGATTGCCCTTGGACTTGTTGTTGCAACTTCATCACTGCCTTCCTGAAAAATCAATAATAGATAATAATCTGAGGGCCATACCAGGGAAGGAAGCTTTCTCTTCACACCTTTATCCCAGCCAGCAGGAGGCAGTAGACTTCCCTAAGAAGTGGGTCCAGTCTGCATATTGGGCCCTCTATTCCCTTTAGAAGGGAGTCTTCTTTGACAATGACCCATCTTTTTTTCTTTATGGAAGCAGTTTTGATGCAGGGTGTAGGCTGACTTAACCTGTGACACCTCCAACCTAGATGAAGCATCGTCCTCATTATTGTTCTGTTCGACTTACAGAGCTCATACCTGTTGTGCAAGGGCACCTGGGAAGGTGGAGTAGTCACAGAGGAGATGTGCCTCTGTGTTGGTTGAAGATACAATAAAATTCCACAGTGCATTTTCTAATAGTCCAAAAATCTAAATCAAATTGTTTACACTGATATAATTTCATGTTTAAATGAGAAAGTTTTTACAGTGTTCAGAAAAGGTTGCATACATACCTAATTAAGTTAATGAATAGACTCACTTAATTTAGTAAATTAATCATAGGAATAGTTAGACATTTGCTTATGGATTTGCAACATCAGGTCACCAGTTTCAATACATGGGGAGGAGTGAGGGGTCTCTAATGCACTTTGTTTATTTCAAACACCATATTCTCTCATTAAAAGCAAGAAATTAAATCCCACAAGACATTTACCAACAATTTGTAACCAGTGTTTTATTTTACCCAGATTACAAAAGTACTTTTTTTTTGCTTGTTTGTTTGTTTTCCCTACAAAACATCAGACTCCCTCAAATCTTAAAATTTAAAACAAGTATGGAAAGAAATTATGTAAAGATATAATCCAAATGTTTTCACATTCTCAAGAAGAAGTGTCTCTGCCTTTCAAATGAAAAGAAAATAAAATTAATGTTATTCTTTTCATAGGTCAAAAATCTCTTTTCTTTGCACAACAATCTTACCTCCAACTGCGACAAATCAGGTACTTTGATTTCAGAGAATATTATGCCTCCTCATTGACTGAAGTATCAGTAGAGATCTTATTTAGAACTCAGCTATATATTTCTGGTTTTGCAAAATGCAAAGTAAGTTTTGTGCTAAAGGAAATGTATTTAAATTACAAATAGATGAAGATATAACAAATATAAAGATGAAGATTGATACATAGATGATACTACAAACCAGCCCATTATCTTGGTTATTACTATCTGGCACAAGATTAAAAAAAATAATTGTTCTCTCTTTTTTAATGTAATGTCCAGTATTTAGTACTACCAATTCCTATTACAGAAAATATTACATTTATACGTTATTTCTCTTTTAAAATCCTGTTTCTATGGTAACTATTATAGCTGCAGTTTGTTAAAACATATGACAAACATTATTCTATTGGTTATTATAATCAGATACATGTCAGAATATAAAGTTATTGACCCAAGGAAAAAACTTGAAAACTTGTTTCTATGTCTAGTTATATAAAAATCCAAATGAGGCTGAGGTGAGCTTTTACCTAAATTAAATTTCTGTAAATGTTGCAAAGGTAAGAAGAGCTTTCAAATTGCCAAAATCTGCCATAACATCTTTTCTAAAAGAAAATTTAAAGAATTATCTTGGCCAGTAAAAGAATGGAGTGTTGTTTTACTCAGGAATCTGTGTTATTCAATAGACCCATAAGACTGATACACAGAACATAAATGCTAGTAAGCTAAGATGAAGCTATATTTTTTAAGTGGATGATTGCATTAGTATATTTAATAAAGCACATAAATTTCTTTTGAAGATTTCATGCATCATGCATAATCTGACATTTCTTCTTCCAAAGCACTCATTTCAACTCATAATATCACTGTAGAGTCACATAATTTGCAAGGACAGAAAGTTTCAAAGCTGTTTCACAAAAATAGGTGTACATCCTAGCAGATGTAATTATGCCAGCAAGTTATATCTACATCTGGACTACAGGTAGATTGGAGTGCCAGTTTCAAACTAAACACTATCACTTATTTATTTTCTTATTCTGTTAGTTGGGGTTTTTTTTAGTTTTAATACTTTAGCCTTAGTATTGTGTTAAAGGTTTTGTCTGTTTTTTCTTCATTTTCTTTATTCATTTAATTCATGGATATATATATAAAATTGTCAATATGATAAAATTGCAGGTTCTCCAGATAACTGTGACTTCAAGTCACTTTCTAATATGGTCATGATTGTGTCCTTCATCCACAGAAAACAGATGTTGCAAGTTCTGAATCATAGAATTTAAGTAAATTCTTAAAAATCATAAAGCATAGACCATTTAATGTGCAGAAACACACCCAAATTATTTTCCCTGCAGTCAAATGAAAGACTTTTGATCTCAGAAACCTCACACTAATTTGTAGGAAGTTGACAATATGGTTTTCCCACTATACATTATGAGACTGTCTGTGGGATCAATTGGGGTATACCCTTATTTATTTCTCTACAAATAGACAAGTCCAAACAAATTCTGATTCCCTGGAGGAATATCAGTTGCAGATAACTTTATTTATATTAAAAAGCAAACAAAAAGAATCCAACATATTAGCTCATCAAGATTAAAAATAGATCATAAGCTATAAGCTCAAGCAGTAGTGTTTTGAATGTCTATTTCAAAATTCTAGGTCTAGGAATATCAGGACTGGAAGAGTTGGACTTGCCTTCTATCAAATGTAAATCCTAACAGCTAGCTGATTAATAAAAAAGCACATCTATAGAAGTAAACAAACAAAATTTAGAAAAAAAATCACAGCAAATAAAATCTACTGCAAAGTAGACATTTCTTGACTTCCAGGAGTTGCACAGAGGATTTAGTTATATGATCCTTTCTTCGAAAATAACTACCAGTTTATCATTCGGCAGTGTACATCATGTTTCTCAGTTTCCCTGCCATTATTTTCCAACTCTGGCTTCCTTTACACTATTCCCTTCTCTTTTTCATTCATACAGTTTGCCAAATGATAAAAGGGGAGATTTTTTTCTCACTTTAAACTTGGGAATCCATCTAGAAGGCTACTGTATTCTTTCCTACCATCTTTACTATTCTAAAGATTTCCCATTTAAAGAAAAATTCAGGGGAAAAAAGGATATTCATCTGAAGTACTTTTTTTCTAAAATTTCTTTAACCTCATGTTAAATGTAAACAAACCCTGTTCAGAATTTGAGTTTGAATATCAAATATTGTTAATATTTTCAGCTAGCTGAGATACTAGGAGGCTATACATCCCATTTAATTCTTATGTAAAGATCTGTTGATTCAAGACGCACTGCTATATTAAAAATGTTATTAAAAAGTATTCATCCTTAAGCTTTTTTGTTAAAATCAAGAACAAAAAGAGTATTTTTGTACATTAGTTCATAAACACTTAATACCTCTAGCTGTTAAGCCTGGTGGAGTCCACCCAGCTCTGTCCATAGGAAAGCATTCATTTAAAAGGACATGACTTGATGTTCCCTCCCAGGAAGTTCAAATCCTCAGGTTCGCTTTTCATCTCCCTTTGCAACTGTAAGAAGACAGAATATTCTGTATTTAAGGATCAGAATCAGTGATAGTGCTTCTGAATATTAATCCCCTGCTCTAAAAGGAGCTCCTACCATGGCAGGGATTTTATCTGTGACATGGAAAATTACTGAGCTTGTTCTGATGTTGATCATAAAAAGGACACCTTGTGCATTATAGTTTATTGATGCTTTATAGGAAAAAATAATGCACATATGAAATTTTCCAATGACTATGATGTAAAAAGAAAACTAAAATATTTTCATTTAATAAAAAGTCAGTTTATTTGTCCATCTAGAACATTAACAGTTAGAAATGGGTATACATAATGAGGATGAAGAAATTCAAATTAGGCAAAGAAATATTTTAAAAGTATACCATCAGAAATGACACAACAGCAAGAAATAGCTAGCTGTAACAGCAAAAAATAACAACACTTTAAAATAATGATCAGAGTTAATTAATGCTGAATAAGAATCCTCCAGAAATACTCATGACATTCACAATAATACTAAATGAGTTCATCATTGCTTTTATGAAACTAACATTAAGCCAGTGAATTAGGAGTAAAAGTAATTATATGCAGTATGATACTTCTATTCCTCATTTTGTATCTATTTTGTCTTCCCACAACTTCAGTCCTCCAAACAAATTCTTGAGTAAATGAGTACATGAGTACACATTATTCTTGTGCATAACTCCATGGAGTGAAATTTATGGAAATTCAGGAAGATTGTATTAGTGATGAGCCATTTGCAAATCAATTCTGTGGTCTTATTCTTTATCTTGTCTATATTTGTAGTTCCTGCTAAGACATCTAAACTTGGAAATATCTCCCTTCCTTGCAGATGGAAATGGCGCATGACTAATTTGCAGTAAGCTAGAATTAGTATAGGTAGACTGAGTTAGACTAAGGAACAAGTCTGTCAGAAAAAGCTGTGGGTATCATTGTTCTTCCCTGGTGATTGTGCAGCTTGACTTTTGATGTCCTTTCCATCTTAAGAAACTTGATGTTGTACAAATGTAAATGCAAACCAAACTATCTGATCCTTAGGACCCAGAGGGATAGAAATAAATGGTTGTAGGGAGGAAAAAAAGTGTTCAGTAAGAAATAAAGGGGCAAAGACACCTGCTGCCCACCCAGCCACTCTATTACTCCCCTCCTCAACAGGACAGGGGAGAAGAAAATAAGGCGCTCTCCTTTCTCCAGCCCTCTGCTGAGGAACCATGCATGACTGTTTCCTCATCAGAGCTTTGGATGGGCAGTGGCACTGGGGTATTCATCAGGTGCCTGATGGTCTCCTGTAGATACCTGTATCTTTCTTTCAGCTGCTCGGTGAGGGCAGCTAGCTTGGCATTTTTCTGCTGGAGCCTCTCTGCCTCCTTGCACACTTGTGGAGACCTTCTCTTTCTCAGGAGGCGGTTCTACATCTCAAGGGCACCGTGTTGCCTCTCCAGGTCTTGCAGGACACACTGCAGATGGGTGTTCTGCTCCAGCAGCTGGCTGCAGGTGCTGCCAGAAGCACCAAGTCTTCCCCCACAGGCTCTGGCACCTGGAGCAGAGCACTTGCCACAGCCTGGCATGTTGTCTGCTGCCCAGCGCTGTGGTTTCGTGGGGTCTGTCCTACAGCGTCAACTGGAAAGACCGAGGCTTGGTTTAGTGGCTGGCCGTGGCCAGGGCCTAGGGCCCATCTCCCTCAGGGGAGCAGGATCTCTGCATCTTCTGATGGCCCCGCTGCCCAGGAGGGCCTTCAGGCCATCCCCAGCAGCGCAGTTCATAGAGACAGAGGCTCTTGCCCCCCCCAGCTCAGCCTGCAGCACCTCCAGCTCCTGTCAGCCGCTCCTCCTTCTGCGCAGGGTGGCCGGTGGCCTGTGCTGGGCCCTGACAGGGCAAGGGGCAGCTGTGCGCCACAGGCCCCCAGCCCACTCCATCCCACCTTGTGGCTGAGGGCGTGGGGAGTGGGCCGTTGGCCACTGAACGCTGCTGCCGGCAGTCACCACCGGTTATGTTCCCTGGGTCTGCGAGGGGTTGCAGCCTCCTGACCCTGTGTCAGCCACTGCCTGCCTTCGCCGTGCAGGAGTAGAGACATCGTCTACCATGGGCCAGGTGTGGGCAAGTGCGGCCTTATGTGTGTGGCTTGGCCTTGAGCACTCAGTGGAGGGGTGGGGCGGTACGGCCTTTGTGGCGGGTTAAGCTTGGCTGGCTGCCAGGTGCCCACCCAGCCCCTGTACCGCTCCCGTCCTCAGCGGGACAGGGCGGAAGAAAGTAAGATGAAAAAGAACTTGTGAGTTAAGATAAAGGCAGTTTAATAAAGGAAAAGCAAAGGTCATGTGCGGAAACAAAGGAAAACAAATAAAAAGTTTTATTCTCTACTTCCCATCAGCAGGCGATGTCCAGCCACTGCCCAGGAAGTAGAGCCTCAGTACGTGTAGTGGTTACTCCGGAAGACAAACACCTTAATGACGAATGCCCCCATTCCCTCTCCTCAGCTTTTATTGCTGAGCATGATGTCATATGGTATGGAATATCTCTTTGGTCAGTTTGGTCAGCTTTGCTGACTACATCCCCTTCCAAGATCTTGCCTACCCTCAGCCTACTGGCCTTTGGGGGTGAGGCGGGGTGGGAATGCTGGAGACACAGCCTTGATGCTGTGGGAGCGCTGCTCAGCAGTACCCAGACACTGGTGTGTCATCAACACCTTTCTAGCTACAAGCACGAAGCACAGCTGCTACAGGGAAAGTTAACTCCATCCCAGCCAGACCCAATACACCTTCCAAGAAAGTTTACTTTCTTGCCCTTTATTTTTAGGTATGGTATGGTATGGTATGGTATGGTACTTAAATAGTCTGAAGGGTTCACTGGCCACATGCTAAGGGGTGGAGAACACTTTCTGCCAATGTAGTACTGTGACCTTGTGGCGAGTCACACATAAAGCTACTGGTCTCTCATTTCACTCCAAATCAGGAGGGATGTGGGATGTAACCACAAATCAAGCCAGGACCTCCTGATGTGAAAAGTATAATTTCATTACAAACTATTATATTCCAAGAATCCATTCCATTTGGACATTAAATATATGGCAAATAATCCCATTTTTTGCATTCACAAAATGCTACATAGGATGCTCATGTTTAACCACAAAACAAGTAGTTATGTAAGTACCAAACTGAGAAACTTTGTCTTCCTACAAATCTACATAATAAACACTGGATGTCTTGGGAGAAGTAAAGAATATGCAGGAAGGCAGCAATTATAATAAATTTCTCCCATTTCCTCCCTGCTAGTTAAAGAAGGTGTGTTCTGATATTACAGCTAATAGTTTCATTAGAGCTATTACAATCTAATTGCCTATCTTCATTAGACTTGTAGAAACTTCATTCTGAGGAAGGGGAAAGAGGTTTAGTCAAATAGTCAGCAAGCTGAGAATGTATTTATGTGGATGACCATTCAAAATGTGATCACAAAACCAGGAGTAAAATTTATAACCTCTCTTCCATATTCTTATTTAAGGATATTAATTAAAATATAGATATGATTATTTAAAAAAAAAAAAAAACAGGAAAATAAGACTAGAATAAACTGACATGGTGTAACCTGTTTTCCTTCACTAAGATTTATCCTCCAATGGAAAAGCTCTTTCTCCAGTCATAAACATAAAAAGTTGGCAGCTTTCTAGGTGGCTTTTCATTCTGAGCCTCATGGGCAAATGGCAGAGAGTTTGCAGGCTTTTTCAATCAAGCTTTAGACGGTCTGCTTAGTTTGAATGTCTGTCAAACTGTTTGCTGCACTTCAGTATTTTTCTAACATATTTTGTATTTCCTTCTACATATCATAATTTAATAAAAACTACCAGAAAAACACCTAGGATAATTAGATTTAATTTGGATATAATTTATTGGAGAGCATGGACATTCCAGCTTGTTAGAGAAGCACAGAGGTAGCTGGTGCCTTATTCCAGCCTCTCTCCTCTTTCTTTACCCTTGAGTTTGAAGTAAGAAAGGGGTTCTCTTGGTTTATGGAAAGCTAACACCTGCTTAGTGGAAAAAGAGCAATATATCAGTTTTGTATTTGTAGATGTTTCACTTTCTGTTTGCATAAATATAGAGTCATTTCCTTTTATGGAGGTGACATCAGCCCCCCTGTTAGTCAATGTCTCATTTCAGATGCCTGAACACGTCTACCATCATTTGCTCTCCTTTCATGTGATGCTGGATAGGTGACACAGGATCTCTGAGACCTCTGTCATTACAGACCTACCTATTCAGTGCCTCAGTATAATCTCAGATGGCACCTGATGACTATGCTTAGGCAAGGTATATGTGCCCTTGCTGTCAAACCAGATGATGTCCAAATGTATGGGTCGTAATAGAAGTCAGTACAACTGAGGGCTGGGGAGAAATTAACACAACATTTCACCTTCCAGAGCTGAAGATGAGCTGAGATTTGAGCTTTCATTGCATGTACTCATTTTATTACTTGTTCTATTGGGCATGAATTATAGCCTAATGTAAACAAGAATGCTAAAATACAAGTAAATTCCTGAGGAAATTGATAAATTCTATGTAGGTATTCCATTCAGAAGTTTCAAAAGTAAAACAAGAGTTATGTATGAAGTATATTCACCACATATCCTGTAGTTCTATCAAAGATATGGAGTCTGTAGCTGGAATATGACCATACCTAAAATTAATTTTGTACCTTGCTTAATGATCATAATGGTAATTTCTATTTTATTGCCATACAGGTGATATTGTCATTCTAGGATATAAAGCAAACTGTCCCTCAAAGCTTGTTCTGTACAAGTAATCACCTATTTTAGTATATGACTAAAACACTAGGAAAAAAGTTATCTGATACATTGTTTCATCTTTTATTAATTAAAGATAATAATGGATTTAATGAAAATCATATCTTACATATAATATCTTATATAATATTTGGGGAACTAAATTTTAGTTTCCTCAGTGCTCTTCTAAGACTTCTCTGTCTATTTCCCTCTGGTATTCTCTTTGTACTAATCAGCCTAGTGCTGAAATTCCAATCAGTGTTGCAATTTAAAAGACAGATTCAGATTAACATCATTCCAGGCCATCTGTTCTGGTTGAAATAAATTGAAGATAATATAATTCCAAATGCAAAACAATCTTAACATAATACTTTATTTAAGAGTTAAAAGCAGAAAATCCACATTTCCACACAAGTCATCTCTAAGGAGATAATGTTAACACTTCAACTTACAAGAGAGTGTATTCTTGCTATATTTTCTTATATTTTCCATCCTTCCAATAGTCAGAAAGGAATTGCATCCTGATTATTGATAGCACATAAATTTTCGATCTTCCTTTCCACACACTAAGACAAAAACCTAAAATTTGTTTCAAAAACTGGGGACTTATTTCAAAGACTGACTTTTTCTTGATATCATGTTAAGAAAAAACACAGCACAAACAAACAACAACAAACAAACCAACCCAAACATAAACACACTTTTTTCCCTTGTAACTCTTCAGAAGAAATGTCATATCACGTTGCTTTCAAGGTTTTTAATTTTGCATGCAGATTAGATCACAGAGAAGCAGCAAATAGCATAGCATAGTTGTTCAAGTACTGATGTCTGTCAAGCCATCCTACTTCTGAGGGTTAATTCCATCTGTGAAGTACTTTATTCCATTGTAAACTATTTTCCACCAACAAAAATAAAATGTCTGTATCACAAATTTGGAGAAATTGTTTAGGTCCTTTTCTTTCTATTCTTAATAACTGAATTATCTCTTGTCCTATGTTGTGTATCCTATCAATTTCAGAAAGAGTAGATCAGGTATTATGTGTTCTTCTATACCAAAAATAGTATTAAATTCTCCTATAAAACAATTTGATCACTGATGAATCTGTTTGCATTTCACGATACTAAATTTAATTTGGATGTTTCTGGGATCCGTAATACTTATTCCAGTACAGAATAAAGAAGATTCACTTCTTAAACTACCTTTGAAACTGTATCCTGCAGTAGGCAGGACAGATGGTACATCTCAGATGACATTGGATACCGAGCATAGGTAAGTAAACCAAGTTGCTCCTGAGTGGCGAGGTCTAGGTTCTACTAAATGTATGGAACAAATGGCCCTGGACCATAATGGCAATATCAGCTACTGTAATGGGCTGTATAATCACCCTCATTGTGGTTGGAATGGAATATCATGTTTTGTTTCCTCAGATGATAAATTTGTGACCTCTCAAATTGAAAAAAATATTTTCTTCCATTTCTTAGTTTATGTAAAAACGAACAAAACAAATTGAATGTTCCTCCTTCCTTTCTTCACTAAATTATAATAAAAAAAGAGAACATTTCAGGCTCTTATGAAGCCTATATTTCTACAGTTATGTCAGAAAAAGATACCAGGTACTTCAAATTCCATAGCAAATATAAACTAATTTCTACTAATACATTTCTTCTAGATCAAAAGGAGAAGTTTAATAAAAAGTTTTTAAAGTAAATGAAAATTATTTTAATCATTTCTAGCGTCTTCTCTGTAAAAATATCAGCTAAAAGTCATGTCCTTAATTTTCTTAAAGAGTGAATCTACATTCAACCAAAAGTATCTTTTTAACTCATCCCCAGAGTAAATCTGCCTCTTTTATTTTACTGAGCCTTCTGCACAAGCCATGTGCTAGTTACCAGTACCTATTAATCGTAATATTAAGTGATTAATAGAAAGGATAAACATAATTTTTTTTCTTTATTATTGTTAAGTTTTTTTGCTAGTTTTTAGAAATGGCAGACATCTTCAATTAGTTCTAAAAAAATATAAAACCCACTCAACTTCTGAGGTATTACTAATTCCTTTCTTCATATGTGAAGGGAAAAAAAAAGACAACGGAAACTTGCAAATTATATTCAAATTTCATATTTTAAGTTGAGCTGATTTGGGTGTTTTGAAAACATTACATCTTGACAACTAATTGGTGATCACTCTGCATGTCACTATTCAGACTGTATTTGATTCTGATCATCACCAAAGACAGACAAAAGCTGAGGGAAAATTCAGAGAAAAAAAAAAGAAAGAAAGAAGACAAGTGTTTAAGGAATTAAGATAGAGCAAAAGGAAGTAGTGCACAGGGAGGTAACCAAGCGGATAACTCTTTTAGAATGCAGTGGTAACCTTCAGTGACTTAAATTCCTGGCAACCTTTTGTGTCTTTGAAAATTTTCTTTACAAGACTCAAGGGCAGAAATTTGTTTAAGGTGATAGAAGGCAATATAAGCACATTTATATTCCTGACACAGGAAACTGCTCTTGCAGGCTTTAGAAGAACCATTGCTCATGCTTTTAGAACAGATTAAGCACAGCACTAGAAAATGTACTCTTTGAAACAATCCTGTATTGGCAGGAAGATGATAATTATGTAGTATGTGTGCCTACAGCTGGTGGAGAGGACATTCTTCATGTTCCAAACAACTAAACTCCCAGAGTTCTGCTCTTCATGTTAATATTGAGTCAATTTTAATTACTAAGCGCTGGCTTGATGTCAGCCCCTACTGAGGGACCAAAACAGTATAAATTTAATTTCTTGACCAAAAGGCCAGGAAGCTTCCCTACATCCCCACATGTGTTTTGAAGTTCTCCCATGCATTAAATGTCCGTGAGGAACAGTTTATTTAGTTACTCAAGCCAATGAGATTAAGTCCCTGCTGGCTCCAGTGTAAAGCCTAGAAAATTCCATTACACCTTCCTTTTCTGCTGAGGTTTTGAAAAAAAGCCTGCAGGGCTTTTCCTGATTTCTGTTAGATTTGGCAAGCAAGGACCATGATTTTATCTTCATGTTTCTTAAGTGCTTAAGGGTGCATGGTATATAACCAGTGTGAATTTACTAAGTGTTAGGAAAGTAATTCAATAGTCCATTTCATGACCAACCCCTTTCTTTCTATCACTGAATATGTCCTTTCCTGGACAACTTTAAACTTGAATATAAGATGGGGTGCCCTTTCTGGTTAATATCCTCAAATGGCTCCTTCAAAGGTACCAGTTCTGAGCACAAATGCCTTCTGAAAGACTGAACTATGGAACTTTCTTTCACGTTACACTACCTGACACTGTGCTGCAGTTTAGGTTCACATCAAGTTCCTTGGAAAGTGGCTTTTTTCTTTCTTTTTTTTTTCTCCTGGTGAGGTCAAGTCAGAGAAAACAAAGATACTGCAGCAGAATTAAATGTCAGAGTAGTTCATAGCTCCCAGGAAAAGGACTGCAGCCCATTCCTCATTTTCAGAACTACATAAAAGGCCAGCAAAGGAAATTTGTTGACTCAGGTGTTACTTTCCATATCTGGCAGTCTACTCAAAATATTGTATCATGTTCTTATGTATCGTCACATGTTTCTATTGGCAATGAAGCCTGAAGTAACCATAAAATAGTTACCAAGTGCTCAAAGCACAATTCCAGTTTTCATGAAAAATCACAAAGTAATTTTTCAGTACCACAATATGCTGAGGAAGGTTTTCAATATGTTACTTCTCTGTCTTTGAAAGGTAACTACAAACTCATGAACCCCATACTCTCATGCGTTTTTTCAGATTGTGAATAGCCATGGTGGAAAGCAGAAGAAAAGCAGGGATGATTGTATAAGAGATCTTTCACGAGTATTAGTACCTTTTTCCAGTATCTTTTTTCATTTACCTGGTCCAGTCACACCAGTAATTTCCATTACAATGACTTTGATTTGGGCTGTGGCAATAAAGCACCTTAAACCAGTGGGGAGGGGGAAAGGGCTATCCTGTCTTATTTTATAAATAAAAAAATGGAGGTTCTATCTACTTTTCCTGCCTAATGAGGACACTATGGCAAACATCTTGATGTTTATTAGACCTTATCTTCACCTCACACTGGACCATATCTTCTTCTCCAGGACATCAGTCAGAAAATATCTCTGTACACATTTTCTAATTAAAGGTTTTCAGTGCTCTTCTCAGTTAACAGAATTTCTGTTTCCACAAATAAAAAATGGCCCCACAACCCCATGTCTAAATCAGCTGAGAAGATGAATGTTAAGTGTGAATACATCAGAATACAAAGCCTACTTTAATACTCTTTTGCAATGTTTTTATTTGCCATTCTCAGATATATAGAGGAACACTAAGGAAAGAAAATGTTGAGGAATAAAAGGACATAGTGATGGAAGGAAATAAGAAGGAAAGTGAAAGAATATGATGAAGGACAGACTAGAATAATAAATATTTTGAAGAATAAAGCATTAGGAGAGGAGAAAGGAGATTAGAATAACAGCAAAAGAAGTTAAAATTTGAATAAAATAATTCTGAAATTCTTTTCAAGCATGCTCTATTCTGTAACAAAGCCCAGCATTATTCTTAAAGGCAACCCTCATTCACTGGAAAAATTCTTTTCATTTCTATTAAGTGACTATAGAAAAAGAAGATACAGGAAATATTGCTTAAAGTCCCAAGAAAGACCATCACCAAAACCAAACCAGTAAACATGGAAGAAAGATGGGAAAAGAGTAATAAGACAGGCAGGACACACATACATGACAAAAACCCAAACACCAAAACAAACAAACAAACAAAACTAACAACAACAAAAAAACCCAAACAAAAACAAACCACACTGCAATTACAGCTTCAGTCTAGTAAACAAAAACAGAATCTTCTTAGTGTCCATAGTTCCACTGAAATTATATCAGCCTTGAATACTTAAAATGAGGACTGGAACAGAAATATCTCATAAGGAGATGTCAACTTTTATGTGATATGTTTGACCTTGATGTAATTAGAAATATATTTTTATCCCCGTATATTTACCCTCTTACAATTTATAAAGGCCAAATCTTATTTTAAAAAGAATGGTTCTGCAGTTCACATAGTTAATAATGAAATTAATCCATCTATATAATCTATGATTTTTTTTTAAATAAAAGATACAAATCATGGTATTCACAGGTAAAAATGACTTGAAATCTACTTTAGCCTGAATACATCAGTAAAGTTTTTACTGCTTTAAGAGAAATATGCCTGCCCTTGGCACAAAGGTCACTCACAAAATCAACAGCCACAACGCTTTTTGCCTAGGTGAATTCCTGATCTGGTGTTACACTGAAGGCATCCTTGTGCTTTCATGTGCTTCCTTCAATACTCCCAATGTCGCTACAGCATATATACTACTTAAAATGCCTCCAGCATCTCTTGCTTGACCATGCTAAGTTCAACTACAATAATTTCAGTAGTGTTTGGATGCTACAAACATACTAGCTTTACTTATGCTAACAAATGCAGTGTAATTTGTCCTGAAACATTCACTTAATTTTCACTTTAGTTAGAAGTGTTACTTTCTGATAAAGCTGAAAAACACAAAACCTATTTGAATACATTTTCTTTTCCTCCCTTTTGTCTCTCTCACCCATGTTTTAACTATACTTAGAATTTAAGGACTGTGTCAGATGTGAGTCTGTGGCATAAGCCAGATATATGATATAAAATAGCAGGTCTTAAATATTTCTCATGTACTATAAAAGGATCTGTGCCATATGCTTGGTGTCATGAGTTTTGGCATCCTTTCAGAGTACTGGGTAACCAAAAACATCATGCCAAGACTATTGTGCATTCTGAAAGTTTTGCAGTATGGTCAGCTTAAACAGCAGTAAAGTCTATACAGGATACTGATTCATTATCTCAGGTAGAGAGACTTAGCAAGCTGTTCACCAGACATTTGAATTCTAGCACAAATTTCCCTCACCTTATTCAAAAGAAACTATCAAAGATTTTTGAAACCATTAACCTCCAAGTAATGAAACATTTAAACCAGAAAAAATAAGAAAAAAAATCAGACCAAAAAAAATTTATTTTGAGCTGTAGGTCTCTCTAGCTCCATATTTAATGCCTAGCTTAGATAAGGAGAATAGAGAAGGAGGATGATAAAGATGTTATTTTAGGTGCAGCCTGTAACATCTCTGTAATCCTCAAATCTTTAGGACACTCGTTTAAGCATCTTTTATGGTATACATTCTTGAAAGCAAGACCATACAAACAGCTGATGACTACACAATAATTATCTTATTCACTGCCAGTACACACTGTGATGGGCCAGGACTAGCACAGTATCAACACTAAGCATTAACATGCTTGCTTTTCCCGTTGCAGTCAGCCAAATGGTCTTAATGGTCAGATGGTCCTCAGTCAGATGGACAAGTGTCTGCCTCTTGCTCCTTGAAATGTGTTGCTCATCCGTCTTGCTGAGCTGGCATCTTCTTCCTTTTCTTTTAGATTTTTACATCCTGTCACATCAGACTTTTTGTCCTAATTCTTTGGTGATTTACATCTTTATTTTGAATTGTTACCAACTAGTATCAACTCAGTAATTTCAGTTCTGCATTGTTTCTTTGTTTCTCCTTTGTCATCTTGCAGTTCTTAGTAGCCTCAGCAACTTCTCCTTTACAGACGTCAGTAATAGGTATTGCTCATCATTAGCTTCAGTTAGCAAAACTGGGCTCTCAGTTGTACCAAAATTTGCAGTTCTGACTTGCACTAAAGCTAGCACTATTTCTCAGTTGTTTCTGGTAAGAACTGAGAAAGCCTGATGAACACAGCAAACATGAGTGAACGAAGAAGAATGGTTGTAGAAGAGAGAGGTGTACCAAAAAATTCCCAATACTCAGTAAGTGTAGAAACAAATTTCCTTAAGGGAAAAAAGAATACAGAGTGAATGAATCAATATGAGTATAAAGACTGGGTAATACTGAGGGAATAGGAAAAAATGTCCGTATATTATAATAGCGTAATAGATGAAGTGGTTATTGCCTTGGGAAAATGACCTAAGTGACCTTCCCTCATTTAAATTAAATAATGATAAAGCCCCCACTATTCCATGCATCTTAAACCTTTTGGAATTAGCTCACAAATCTTCAGCATTCAAGAGATCAAGTATTTGACATTTAGGACAGAAATTAGCAATGTCTGTTACTAAAGTATATGTAATTTAAATTTTTCACCTGACTTGCATATTTTGGCTTTCTTTCAAGCAATTGTCTTTTACTTAGCTTTTCTTTCAAAAGAGAAACAGTGCATGTAACTACACAGATAATTACCTATTTCCTGAAAATTTAGAAGTGGAAATTCAGGAGTGTTGTATTCAATCACTTAAGACATATGCTAGCACAGCAGTATTGCCATTTAGTTAAATCTTTCCCTTTTTCCTTACCAGGTTTGCATGGAACAAAGCAGAACCCCACATCTGGTTTCTCTTCAATTGTGTGTACTTTACTGTATTCCATTGGATGAAGGAGCAAAATGCTAGGGAGACTCAGAGTCCTACCTATGGCTGTGGAAAGAGAAGAGGTCAGTCTGTTAGGCTGATCAGCTACACTTGGAAATGTTGCACACATTGCTAGACATTGTGATGACTGATGCAAAGTAAGTGCAATATCTGCACTTACTTTGTTTTGTCTTATAATTTACCACTACTTACTATAACCTGATAATTAAAATATAAGCGTTGTTATTAGCTACAAATAATGTCATCTTCTGCATTTCCTAGATCAGCTGTCATGCTGGTATCATGGCCTACATCATCTACAGCCTTTGCAGTCAGGGCACTGTTTACTGTTGAATTTATTTTTAAACTTGACTAGGAAAAAAAAATATTTATTTTAAGATCAGCATATAATAAAATCAAGCGGCAAATGAGAACATGACTTTTGCTCTACACAGACAGTGTCAGGGCAGAACAAATTTGAAACCACTCAGTGAGAAATTTTTCTTCAGATACTAAGCATTTATAGACTTATGTCCCAGTTTCTCAACTATTGACTTACTTGAAATCTAGTTTATCTTTTTGCTCTTAATATCAATAAAATAAATGCTGTTTGTACTTCAGATATATGTATGTCCGTCTGTTGGCCAAATAGAATATAGCAAAACACAGTGTCTATTAGGATCTCGCTTCCATACTGCACAGGGACAGTAGGTATCTGAAATTGTTCAGTGTCTTGAAATTAATCTCCTTTGTAAGTGCTGGACATGAGGTGCTCCACTGAGATTTCATTGGCCTCTATCAGAACAAATAGCAAATTTAATAGCAAGCTTGCTTCAATTTCACTCACATGGTATGGTGTGGAAATTAGTTTGGAGGAAAATAACTAAATTCCAGGACAGTATCTTGATATTTCAAAGGTATTTTGTTGCCCAGAATTGTTCAGTGACTTCTCATCTTCAAAAAAAATAGACTAAACTTGTGCAACTACAATCCTACACACTTAGATGAGTAGATCCTGTTCCATATCCTGCTTTCAATCGAGGTCCTCTGTTATTGGAGTATATTCCAGAGAACTAGCTTTGACATTAATAAGAGAAAGTCCTGCTTTCAGGATCTTTCAAAGTTTAGCAAATGTATATAAAAAAATATTAGGTAGTACGAGTTTTTGTAATGGTTTATTCTAACCTCATGGAATTTTATTTTAACTCACTGTTACCATACAAACTTTTAAATATTTATCATGATACAAATCATGTATTGTTTCTTATTATACGCTGACTGAATGTTACCCCCCTCACCCCAAAAAACCATGCAATTTACAGGGCATTTTTGAACTGTTCTATTCATACTGTTTACAATGGACCTTCCCATATTTTTCATAAAATATTCCCTTGATATTTTTTTTAAGATAAGTTTTCTGAAAATATTTACCAAATAGTCATTTGCAGCATTTTGTTTTGGTTTGGTTTAGATGATAAGCTTTATGATGATTTCTTAATTGATATAATAAGAAAAGGTCCAGAGAAAGGCAAGAATGGCAGAATTTTGGGGCAGATTCTTTGCAAGGAGAGATGAAGTCAACAAAGAACCGTCAACTTCCTGGACTTCCACAAGGGAAATATTGATGTCTACAGGTCATATGTTACACAAGTGTGATAAACTTTTCTAATAAAACCTGACAGCAATAGACTATGAACAGAAATATAAGAAAACAAATTAAAAGTAATTTGTCAAAAAAGTGTAATTCAATTATGAGACTCATTTTTATGAAGAATTACAAAGGAAAAATATGAATGAGTCAAAGCTGAAAAAAATATGAAAAATAGGTCCATTGAAACCAGTTAATCAGAAGCACTAACCAAGGATTGCCAAAATGGCGCACTAGAAGAAACTTTGTTTTTCTTATGTGGAATATACCCCACTTGTCATACAGCACCCTGGGCACTTGCTTCTTGTCACTATTGTCATTGCAACACTTTTTTTTGGTCTCAGTAAAGCAGTTCTCACATTCCTATGCAAAAAAAAAAAATTCAAGTGAAAACAGAATGAAGTGTTACTATTTTTTAGTGAACTATATTTTAGAGAAATATCATGAAGATATCTATCTTCTGGCCCAGCAGATTTTATTTTCCAAGAGAGAGAAAAATTCTCATACAGAAATGTTTTCTTAAAAAAAGGACTCCAACTAGCCAAACTTTGCCTTATAATAGTTTATTGAGTAGAGTGAAACTGTGCCACATTCACTTCAATTTACCATATATTATGTTATCATGCAAATAATTGGAATAATGTTTAATAATTTTATGAATTTGGCATCTTCCTGGCTCTAAGGTATTCAGAGGTAAGGCTGTATACATTGACTAACAGTTCATCTATAATTTATGTCTTTGAACAAAAAGAAGAAAAAAAAGGAGAAGAACTTTCAAAAGTGAACAATGCGGCATTTATGTTAATTTATAGCTCACAGTAAATTTTCATGTCTAAGCTGTAAGCCAGTAACAACAGAAGGCGTGTTATGGAAATTCAGATGGATTCTTAGCACTAACAGCATGCCCAATGCCCCTGCAATATTGTTTTTTGTTTACAGTTAGTAAGATACACAGAAACCTTCCTCTGTTACAGCAGATAAAGTGCAATGACAGATACTATCGATTTGCACTTCCACGCTCTAACACACCCTGCTTTGTAGGCAGCTGGGTGATCCCCTGCATCTGTGGATGTCATGATTTTCACCTTTCTCCTGCTCAGGGTGAAATAGAGAGTTAGAATGTCACTTTTCTCTGTTAATCTTCACCATATGCCTTGTCCTGCTTCTGCTATTAGAGTTTTCATTAACTTTTTCAAGTAAGCTACAGAAGCAGTCAAAGGCAACAGCTGAATTGGGAAGAAAAAAAGAGTTACTTCTTAGTTCAGTATTTTAATTAAAACTGTTGTGGGGGAGGGAGGGGTGGAGGAGAAAGAAAGAAAGAAAAAAAGAAAGAAAGAAAGAAAGAAAAAAAAAAAAAGGAAGGGTCTAGTTTAATTCCAGAGAACTCCATAGAGAATGCAGAGAAGCTGAAGCAATTTCAAGGGAGTCAGAGCATGATTTACCAGGAAGGCAACAGTCAGCGCAGACAGAAACAGTTTCCAAATGTGACCAGTGAGGCAAGTTAGATCTTAAATAACAATTGTGCCTTGCTGCAGGAAGAGTTTCCAATTCCAAATGTGACCGGTGAGACAAGTTGGATCTTAAACAACAGTTGTGTCTCTCTGCTTAGATAATAAATCAGTGCTTAAAGGAAACTTGTTTATAAACCTCAATGTGACAGAATTAATTGTAGTAACATCAGCCTATAATTCTAATGGTATTTTACAGGGAAATACTACAATATTGTCGTACAAAGACCTGAAGGTTTCCAAAGCTACAAGTTCTCACTTGTAGAAAGCAAATGATATTAGACTTCCCATCACTTAAAATAATGTTTTATTAGGAAGTAAACCACAACAGGAAAATTTGTTAAAAAGGACAACACAGGACTGATAATCCAGACAGAAGCAGACTAAAGGTTTGAAAGTAAATCTGTAACCTGACACCAGACTCAACGTAAATGAAGGTCCTTTCCTTATCTCCTCACTCCAGGACCACTCAGATTTCCCATATGAAACAGAGTTCCTTCTCCAATGTCTTACTTTGTCCAGCGTGCAGCACCAGTTTCTTTCCTTCATATCTTGAGGGAGGGGAGGGTGGCTTTATCATTGCTCACCTCACAAAAAAAGCTTTGGTTTCCTCTCAGAAAACTCTCACTCTGGATTTGTGTTACATGAACTACAAATTTAGCTCTTACTAGTCATTGGTTCTTAAATTTTAGAACAGTCTCCCACTCTGACAAAACGTGCCTGATCTTCATGAGTGCTCCTCTCCTCCTCTCTTCCTTCACCTCTGGAGAACCTGAGGGCTGGCACACAGTAGTCAGGACAAAACCATCAGCCTGCTTGCTCTGCTGCCCACTCATGCACCCAGCTTCTTAAATAACAGACTTGGAAACAAGCAAAATAAATTTTCCTGTAATGTGTCAGAATGATACAAGTGTATTTGCACCCAGGGCAAGACAATTCTTATAACCGGAAAAATCTCACTAACATTACTTTAATGTGAGAAGACAGACATATATAGTACAAGTTATATACAAGACATTTAGGTACAGACAGTATTTCTTTGAATTTTGTGCTTGCAAAGCTGCAGATTTAACTTTTTGTTTAACTGTGAAAAAAACAGTGTAACTTGTTCTTGTACCCAACCCTTCAGTTAGTGTTAAGTTTATTTTAATAAGTGCAATACAATGCATACTGCAGCACTGTGCAGTTCTGGTTTTGTTTTTTTTTTAACTGCAGTACATTTCTTAAACCAGAAACCAGCCAAGACATGACTTTTCTGGAGTTCACTATAGAGTAATATGAAGATTAAGAAGATAGTTTGTAAGAACAAGAATCAGATATAGAAAATCAGATATTTGAAAGGGGACATCTTCTTCCTCCTGCTTTTGTCTTTAATACTGTATATTATATACCAGTCAACTCACTAAAATATATTTACAATAAATATATTTGTACTATATTGCAGTATCTGACAAATGGCACCTTTAGGAATTATGTTACATGATATGCAGAAATCCAATTTGCCGTGATACAGTGCCTGTAAAAAAGCCAATTCCAATACACTTAAGGGTTTTAATCAGGGAAATGGAGAATTTCAACAGACACCCAGTTAAAATGTCTGCTCATTTATTTGCGTACACATAAGGAATACACACTGAAAGGATGTGGTGGTTTCCCTCCTCCCATCTATTCCTACTGTATTGCAGGACCATTTAATTTCTGGACAACTACTTTTAAAAAAATATATATTTTTTTAGATCTCTTTTCTGAATCATTCCATATGTAGAACTCCTCTGAACTGCTAAAACCTGGAAAGAGCCTGAAGATATTTCAATAAAATCCAAAACCACAGTCACATGAAAAATAAATAGAAAATCTCTACAACCTCATGCATTGCTGAGAGACTATATTACTTGCATTAATTACATCCAAATATTCCTCAGTACACCTGCCAGTGTGACACTGAGCTAAGACAGATTATAAAGGGCATACAGTTTGCCAAGATGTATCGAGATTATCAGTAATAAAAACAGAAAAAAAAAGAAGAATATTAATGAGTATAGAAAGAACTTTTTTTTCTGAGAACCTGGTCTCTCACAAAAAGAAATTGGAAACTGTTTCAGGAATATAATTCCAAGAATAAAGCACATTTCTACTGGTGTAGAACACTAACATATTTGGAGGAAAAAAGGTTATTTTCTAGAACTCAAACTAGCTTGAAATTTAGTTACCTAAAATAACGCATTCCCATGTGCTCATTAGGTCTAGTAATTTATTGAAGTTAATTCTATAAGTTCATTAATTTCTTCTCAAGCAAATTTTAAATACTTTTTTTAATTGACAGAAAAACAGAAAAAAATTAGTGTTTGATACTTTTCTTGAAGTTAAAATTAGTAAACTACTGGGTGACAGGATTGTTTTATGTAGGTGTTTTCTTTCACTTATTTTCCTGCCTTCTTTTTCATTCTTTATAATGTCATCTCTCCTAAGTATTACTTCATCACAAAATAACCCCTAAAGCCAAGTGTGGCAAAACGTTATCTTTTTCTTTTTTTTTATTCAAAAGAGCAAATCAGAGTATAAAATATCATGGAAGAGAATTAAAATCTTGCTATTATACTAAGTCCTTTTATACTCAACCTGAATATAAAGAGTGTTTTTTAATCCAAAGAGAGAGACCACTCTTGCTTTCCCTTCTGTGAATGCTGGTAATACTGATTTATCCCTATGTATTTTAAAGGACCCCTTAGAAATGCAACATCTGAGTTGCACTTTCAGTGAATTCCATTTTCCTGAAATAGGCCAAAACCAACCAAAATAAAAAAAAAAGGGGGGGGCATGGGACTGCGATCAAAGCACAGATGAGGCTTACCTTTGCTTTTTCATCCCCAAGTACATTTTAGCTACTTTGCTACAGAACAAAAAAGGCTGCGTATCTTTTACCTTTCTTTTGCTGGTCTGTGTTTTCAGGTTAATCCCTTTACCTAGTTCAGAAAAGCTGGTTGTGAAGAGAAGGTCTAATACAGGTCCCTCTCTTTTTATTCGCTTTTTCTCCCTCTCTCCCAAACCTTGAGACAGGGCACAGCCATCATCAGGTGGGATTCACGTGAGAGTCACAGAGGGAGACTGTCAGCAGCTACTGGGCAGTTGCCTGCAAGAAGAGCTAAGGGATGGGATAAAGTCAATCACCTCTGGGAGAGCCCTAATGAAGGAGGTAAGGAAATTGTCATTCTGGAGGAGCCTGGTAAGCAGATATCCTTCTTGGCCTTCTGGGAAACTAACATGTCTCTGAAGGAACTTGGTCCCGTGCTTTGTTGGTATTTTTATTCTTAACTTTAATTAACATCTTTGTATGTTTCTGCTGCTTATTTGCTGACTTGAACAGCTTTGTGATACCAAGCACTGAGAACAATGTGAAGTAAGAATTACATTTTATAGCTGAATGTTGTCTTTACCCAGCGTTAGGTCTCTGTTTCTCAGTTGTAGCAAAGAAAACTTTTCCTCTCCATATATTGGAGGATGAGGGGTAATGGGCTGGTTATTTTATCCCGCACCAGCTGAGGATGCTAGGATTATTGATTTTCCTAACAAATTCACCTGTGGCTAAATTTTAATGTTAATACTGCAAAGCCTGTTTACACTTAATATGAAAATAGTGTATGCTGACTTGCAAACAGTTTGGCTAAAGAATTATTTTCTCTAGCTGAAGCAATGCCATT
>JAVKLA010000027.1:23522276-23553293 GCA_034782735.1 Sagittarius serpentarius | reverse complement strand
CTTTAGGAGCGTGATAAGGCATGAAAAGTATATAAACCGCTGGGGTGAGATTAATAAACTGCTTCACTTGATAACTCTCATAGAGTTGTGGAAGTCCATTATTCTCCTGCAGGTTACTATCTAGAAAAAAATAAATTTAAAAAATTAATCTTTTTAAAAAGAGTATGTCCCATTAGACTAAGGTGAAAACTGTGGTGGAATAGAGCAAAGAAGGTAATCGCCTTTCTGAGAATTCAGATTTCTTGTGTATGTACATGAAGCTTGCTTATATTGTTGTAGAAATTGGAGGCTTTGGAGGAACAGTAAACACGCCTCCAAAAGGACAGCAGTAGTTTCAAACTAAAATGACAGGAAACAATAATTTCCAATATCAACAGGTTTGAGGAACTAAGACATAAAAAGTGACCCTGAATGGTGTGTAAAGAAGAATGTCAATGTTGTCTTGACATATGGAAAGAAAGTTGTCTTTTAAGAGAAGTAAAAATTTTCAGGCTGCTCTATGAATCCCTCCTTAACCTGCAAGAGGTTCTGTTCCTTTATTGAAATCTAGCTGAGGAATTTGCTCTTCCCCTGGCTGGTGCAGGAAGAGGGCAGCGATATATTTAGGGAACCTAAGGTATACAGGCCTAAGCAGCATACTTGAAATTCGTAATTCCAAGGAGCTGAATAGCTGTCACTACTGGAGTTTCTTTGGCTCCAATTTCTCTTTTATTCAGGCATGATTACTCTGATGCTAGCAAAGGTGTTAATGGCAAGACAGTACTGTTATATGTTTCCTCATGTAGTCAGTACTAACTTCTGCCTGGTTTTCTTGCGCTCTCACTGTCATAAACTAATTATACGGAAAAGTAATGTGCTACATTTAGAAGAATTATCTTGTAGTCTATGTCGTTCCATTATATATCTATTTATCAGGAATGCAGAGACTGGACATTTAAACTACTGTGCAGCTATCTTCCTATGTTAAAATTCCTCCATTGTCACAAGGTGATTACTAGCATTTTTGCAAAAGGAAAATCTCAAATTTGTGAAGAGTTTAAAATTTGAAAATGAAGTTTTATTTGAGAAGAAAGAAGGTTCAAGATTCTCATCAGGTTCCATTCTGACAAATATCCCAAGTTTAAATGTTATTTTGAAGAAAATAATTTTTTTAATTCCATGTTTTTATCATGAATTACGTAATTTATACAGCAAAAACTCTTAAAAATAATTAATTTTAAAATAAAATAAATATTTTGTCCTGAGAATACTAAATTATAGTTTTCCAACATTTTGCAGTTTTTCTGCTTTTATGACAAAACAAGTAATCCTCTTAAATGAAAAATCTGATGAAATCTACTAGATCTTAACAATTGTTTTCTTTTCAAAGTAACTGTTCCTTTTACTGACATATGTCTCTATGGAAGTTTATTCAGCAAGCTGTGCTGAAAATAGACCCATTATATTACTATTTCACTGCTGTCCGTACTGGTGCAACATTAATTCACCAGAGAAGAAAGGCCTGATTTACAGAAAATAAGCCATTGTGCTAAATGGAGTGACTCATTAGTAGCGGTGGACCCTGAGGAGATTCAAAGCTGGATCAAGATTGACTACTGAGAAAATGAGAGGAATATGGCTCCCATCCTGACTAATTAATCAATGAAAGCCCCATGCTGGAGTTTTGAACAACAGAGGAAGGCTGCTGTGTGTTCAAAGTCTTGCTTTTTAATGCTTGGGGTTTTTCTGTGTTACTCTTTATTTACTTACTCATGTATTGGTAAGCCATTCAAGTCATTGCCTACAGTATGGTGAAATAATCTCCTATGTAAAATTCAGGATATTTTGAAATTTAGGGTGTATTTTTGTGGTATATCATGATTTCAGATCCAGTGGTAGCAATAAGTTGCTGTACATCATTATGCCACATGCAGGTTTCAAATTCTAACACTGTTACTTGAAATAGTTTTACCACGTAACCAAATTCTGATTTATGTGGTTTCTCGTAGTAATCTAGCACCTAGCTATGTGGCTATGTTATTGCTTTCCTGAACAGCTTGCATGAGGTAAATCTTCAAAAAACAGTGCACAAACATGAAGTGGTTTACATTGAATTCATACTCAATCTGTTGCATCCAAATTGTAATGCATTTATCAAAAAATGTAATGTAGAGTCAGCCTGCACCTCTATGGAGAACCTACAGTGTGTAGGAAACATCAGATTTTCTGAGTATGCACAGATCACTGCAAATATGCACACGCAGTAGGTCTGATATTCTGGGGGTACTTGTTATTAGCCACTCTTTTAATATCACTCATTGTGGACCTCCATTTAAAGCATGGTTCACACCTGAAGATAACAATCTAAATGTGACAAAACCAGAATGACATATGTTGTGTCCAGGGAGTAGCTTACTCCTTAGGAATCCGGTCCCAGCCAGGTTTTGAGCCACTTTACCATATATTCAGTAAGGGTTTATAACTTCAGCAGGTGAGATTTCTACTTTCCATATGATATTCATTGCATTGTTTCAATTTAATTTTCAAAACAACTTGACAGGATGGGAGTAGTTAAAGAATCCATTTTATTTTCTTTCAGCAGCAGCATTCTTGAAATAAGTCCTCTCCAGACATTTCTTTCAAGTGCATGGCTACTAAACAGCAGTGCCAAACACAAAGTGGGATCAACATAGATGAAGAGGAAGGAAAGCAACACAGGTTGAATGGATGGAAAGTAGTTCTTGCTATTTTATTCACTTAACACTAGGGGCAACTTCCACCCTGCATTCATGTTCAAGCATTATGCAATACGTTTTCACCCAGCTTGAAGTTAAACTGGGGGCAAGCTCTGACTTACCAAATAACAAATCTCTCAAAATCTCAGCAGCATGCTGTGTACATTCAAATAGATAACAATAGACAAAGGATTCAAAATCTTCTATCTTTTTATTGTCCCTGTGGATTGGCGGTGATGTTGCCTGTTCTTTGTGTCAGGCTACTTGAGTCATTATGCTTCCAAAAAACAGACCATCAAAGAAAGAACTGCTACTGCTGTAATAATATTAACTGCATATGCAGGATACTTATGCAAGAAGCAGCATAAATTTACTGTAGTGTTATCATCTCAACAGAGATTTTCACTTATTGTAACATGATTTCATAGCATTAATGAGGTTTGTATTCATGCCCCTCACAGAAGTCACTAATACAATAGTTAAGAGTGAGTCATCTACTTCCCATGCAATTATCTCTGGATAAGAATCTTGCAATGTGTTTATGATTCATTTTCCTATTACCTTACCACCTTGCATAATTCACAGCATATTGATTATTTATTCAGAATAATCTGAAACCAAATTATCAACATGGAAGAAAAATCAAGTAGAAATACACATTTCTGGAAAGGTGTATAGACTATCAAAACAAGTATTCTTAATTATTTTAAAACTAGATTTTAACTCTATTCAAATATTGAAATTGATGACAATTTTCTTATCACTAAAGAAACATTTGAAATGTTAGTGTTGGCTTAAATCTTACACTGGGAGTAAATTTTCTTCATTTTTTTTAAAGTGAACTTCTGGTTTTTATTCTAATCAATATCATAAATGCAATAACCACTTCACACAGCACATGACTTCAATCAGCATGGTTATTAATGTCAGCTCTGTTGACACCAGAAATAATACACCAGAAATAAGTGTTAGTTCAGTGAATATTGACTGAGTGCATCTAGCTGGAATGAGGAGCATTTCAGAGGATTACTAAGGATTGTAAAGGTGAATGCCACAGCAAACCATGTTACAATGTACTACTCCATTTGACTCTCCCAAACAACATGCAGAAAACTTTCAGGGAATTTCAGCACGTAATTACCATCCTTTACACCCTAGAGAAAGAGACAATTTTCAATAAGCCCGAATACTTTATAATGGACAGCTGAAGGACATTCACATACCACATATAGGTCATAGGTATAGGCATCCTATCTATGAGAAGTAATGAACACATTAACAATGTCCACAGGACAGTCTGCTATTACATTTCAAATCTGTCTCTATCACAGGAAGTTTTTCCACTGCTTTAACATCTTTCTCCCTCACCAATTTTCTAAAAGCTAACGTGAGAGGCAAGTACAGGAAAAAGTTCTAGGGATTTCTGTATCTTGTCACGGACAGGTTTATCACATTCTCTAATAAGAAAGTGCAATGCCTACACGTCAGTCTGAGCTTTTTCTCCTCTATCAAACAAAAGTGCATTCTTGGCTCCTTGGGGAGTTCTTCTGTTTGCTGTTATGCTTCCAGATCAACACATCATTGCAGGTCAGGTTTTCTCTCGGCTGGAAATACAATACACAGACACCCTGAGGACTTACTCTCTTATGCAGTGGACTTAAATGATCCAACGTCTTTGCAACAGGCATGGTATAAGCGTCCTGGTTTGTCTGCCAAGAGAGTATCTTCTAAGGGTGAATTCAAAGCTTTTCCATCCCTAAACTTCATGCTTACCCTGAAGGTATCTTTAAATCAAATGCAGTATTAGCATATATTTTTGCTCAAGGTCAGAGGCAATTCTGTAAGATTATTTAGTGGTTTCTTTTTATTGGTATATATATTACCATCAAAGAAAATTTTGTTTCAGGGTATGCATGTTTATATAGATACAACTGCAAAGGCAGATACATAGTTATAATAGAAATTACAGCCCTACAGTTGTATCAGAGAATGAATGTGATTATTCACATACTGAGACAGAAGCCAAAGCGGTTACACCTGTAGAGGCAAAGCACATTAACCAAGTTGTAGTGACTATTTACTTGCCTTTAACTTAGATATTTACATACCCTACTACCCTCACTGCCAAAGTGTAGAACCATTTTGTAACATTGTAGCACTGCTAATAGTTATAACTAGCAACAAACCTAGCTTCTTTGTAACACAGTGAAACATAAATATACAAATAATATGTAACCAAGAAAAAGCAAATGGAAACTTTTGGGACACTTGCACAAGTGCGCTAAAGGAAAAAGTGCAAGCCATAAACCAAGTAAGGTAAAACCAAGATTTTAGAACAGACAGGAGAGAGTTTATTTCAGAGCCACATTTGCTTGTCTCATCTTTTGTACTGAAAGGATGCATTGTAAAGAAGGGAAGGATAATCCTACAGAACCAGCAAGAAAGATGCCTGGTAAAACCAAAACAAGTCCTAGTCCCAAAATTAGGATGAACTATGTTGGCAGCAAATGTGTTCACCATTTTTCTTTTTGGGACAGGTATAAGAAATGTAAAAGATATCAACAGTGAGAGAGGAAAGAAGAGCAAGCTAGAAAATGCCCGTGTCTCTTCCAGCTGTCCCTGTGGGAGAGCTCTCAAACTTCATGACCTTGATCTTGACCTTGGACTGAAGAGATCAAGAACTGTATCTGTCAGCATTAATCACAGAGTATCAACTCGGTGGTACTGTATGCCCATCGCTAATCTAGATTGTTGAGGATTGTTTGAATATTTAGTGATAACAACTGATAATGAGTAAGAACTCAGCATTGGCAATGTGTATTTTTAATGAATTAATGTCAATCCAGCGAAGTGTTTTCTTGAAGTTTGAAAATGACCTGATTTATCAGTCTTTTAGACTCTCCCATGACAAACTCTATTTCCCTGTTTGATATTGATACATATAAACAAAATATTTAGATATATTTTTCAGTTGCAATATGATTGATCATAAGTGTAAAAGCTTTACATTATTCAGAAAGGATAGGCAAAGAGGAAAAGGGAGACACATCATTTTACTCCATAGGCGTTAACAAGGAAGATTTCTAAATGGTAACAAGTCACAGCAGGTTCCTTTTAAGATCTATGGAGATTAGTAAAGAGGGGCAATGATGGTCATGGAAAGTATATGATTCATTCTCATATTCAAGTATATACTGACATTATGATTAGATATTTACTTTACAAACTTTATGACTGAATAGCCAGAGTATGATGGGAGTTTCACAGCTAGGTCTGGGTAGCTACCCATATGATAAACACCAGACTCTAGGTGGGTTAAAACCCACTCCTGCTAGAAAAAGCATGTATCAGAAAGCAGAATCCAGCAAGGTCATGAAATACAGGTAGAGCAAAGAACCTGAAGAGAGACTTGTCTAGATTTGCTTCTAAACTCTAGGGAGTAACTGGATGAGGATGCAGACCCTGAAGGAGAGCTGGGTGATGAGAGCCAGAGTGAATGGGCACATCCATTGAAGATGGCTAACCATCACAAATAGAAGTAAGGAGAGTGACAGTGCTGGATCTCAGAAAAGGCAGACTTAATGAGCACAGAGAAGTGTTAGCTGAGCCTCCTGGGAAAAATTAGGAAGCAACGACAGATAAAAGAGAAACATCTAGTTCTGTAACTGTCCTCACACACTCTTCTGCTCAGTGCAATTACAAGCTACTAAAAATGATACCATAAAGACGAAAGTTTGTAATATGTTCTTTGCTTTTTTCTTTAGTAAAAAAGTAAACTTGTCTAACTGCACGGGTATTTCAGTAATAGAAAAAGAGATAAGATCTCAGACTGCACTGAAGGAAGATGTTTTAAAGTACTGAGAGAATTTAGGTATTTACCAGATAATCCCTGGTTGATGAAATTCACCTCTGGGTGCCTAAGATACCGGCTGAAATAGTATCAGCAACATTAACAATTGTCTATGAGAAGTCCCAGAGGCAGGTGACAGGACAAGGGTCTATTTTTTAAAAAGAAAGAAGTTAGAAGGCAGAACATTATAGAACTTCAATTAACTTTAATTTCTTCCATGCTACAGGAACAATTAACCCAAATAGTTGTAAAGACATAGCAGAAAACAAGTAACTAGTTACATAAAATGGATTGCTATGTAACAAGAAGTGCAAGCCTCTATGCTTAAGCAAGAATACTCAGCTTTATGAACAAGATTTAAGGAAACAAAGGGCTAAGCAGTATTTCTGAAGGAAAGCATCAAGGATTATGTAACCTCTTATGGAGGAAAATTAGTGATTTCTAAGTAGCAGGATACTCAAGACACACAGCTCCATGTAGACAGGATCTCACTTACAGGCCTGTGTTCAGTTTAAGGTGCTGATCTTCAACGAAGTTTAGATGAAAACAATTAAAATGCCTGGAGTTCTGGCAATGTCACTGATAAGGAGAGGTTAAAAGAACAGAAGTTATTCAGAGGTGAGAAGGATGAGGGATTATGCTATATTAGACTGCAAATAGATGAAAACCTTCTGCAAAATTAAAGGAAATGAGATATTGTCTTCTTTTTTGTCCATAATAGATACTGCAAAAAGTAATGGGTGTAAATTTCAGCAAGGGAGATTCGGAGCACACCTGAAATACCATGATCTTCTGCTGGGCTATGAGGCTGAACTGTATGACCTTGAAAGGTCCATCCAGCTGTATTTTTCTTTTACTTAACATAGAAAAATAAACCCCAAATGTTCACTGTATTACTTAAAGTAGAGAAATGGTTGGAACTGAAATTTAAGTACTTAAGATGTGGATTAATTTCCACATAGAAATGTTATAGTGAACTGAGGAAACGTAGAGTACTCAGAATAGTAATGCAAATAATTTTGCATGTGCTTGTGTATGTTTGTATAAAATTAGTTACTTCTGTATGTGTCTCTAAGATCTGAACTTTTGTGTTAACCACTCAAAACTGTATAACAGAAACTGGTGGCAGATGATTAATTCATATCTAGGATAAATGCCACAAATCTGATCAGTAGCATAAATTTTCAAAGCAAACTGCCAAAGATGAAAAGACACATCATTGTAAGACTTTCATGTATATGTTTAAAAATTCAGAGACACAGACTAATTCACTGTCAGACCAAGGTATTAATGCATGTTGACAAGAATGAGTTACAGTTGGGTCTCACACTGAAATGCAAAGCAATATTGCAGGTCAGAATGGAAGTCAAAACTACTGTTGTCAAACTGCCTTTTCTTTGTAAAGTCATCCTTCGAATAATTATTTATCATTTTTTCCCTTTGAATAGACTTTGTTGAAAAAAACCCTGGATTTCCACCTGAGAGAGTTATGATGTTAAGCATGATTTTTTTTTTTTAAGTGACAGAAGTATTGTAGGTGCTTTATGAATTCTTAGAAAAAGTGATTTATCCTGAGGGAAAGACCTAACTCAGAGCCAGAAGCAGATGGAAGAAGACATTATGTCTCATTCATTACTGCACAAATTCCTGAGACAGTTTCACAGGCCCTGAAAGAAAAACATATGAAGAGATGAGACACATCCGCTGCACAGGGTTGAGAAAAATAAATTGTATTGCTTTTTAAGAATTATGTTCATTGTTTATTTATTTATGATATCCACACTCTTCAGCTTTCTCTAAAAATCACAGTTGACATCCATAACAATATTTTCAGATACGTTTTCAAACTGAAGTTTTAATATAATTAGAATGTAAGGGCAAACATTCTGTTCCATTAAATCAGCCTTCAAAATCTGAGGAAGTTTTATATGCATATAAAAGAAAATCAAGTACTTTTTGCTAGAATATCTGTGATCTAGGCTGGTTTACATATCTTACAATGAATGTGCTCCTTTGAATATGTGTGATCCAAATTAATAGACTCCATTCACGTAACAAAGAATTTCTGGAATACGTAATTTAGACTTGATACTCTCAGACATTTTTGTGCCTTTTTTTCATTAGTATTGGGCTGCATATACAAAGCTAAGCATGTGGGTTTGAAAGAACAGTATACTAGTTCTGACAATGAAATAGTCCAGCAAAATGAAAAACCAAACATAAAGTCTGGAAAAATTGTTCAAGTAGTTGTTTACATACAAAAGATATTGCCAAAATACTTTTCTAAAATGGTGAGTGACTCCTAACAGAGAGATTAGGAAAAGATGGGACTGCATTCAGATGTAATCACATCAAAATATTAGGGCAGAAGAGTCAGTAACAGGAGTCCAAGGTTAATAAAATCTCCTGATGTAGAGTAGATATGACAGTTGCTGACTTTCTAACTGGATTCAAGCAGTAGTGCTCAAGGATCAAGAGTATAGCTAATAAATCACCTCACACAAATATTTGTTTTAAAATGGAAAGATCCCATAATCTCCAAACAAAAAAGAGAGTTCTCCATGCCTTTACAGATGCATTACAGGAGAGAAAAAAACCTCTTTATTTTTATTAATAAAAAAGTTTAAAATAGAGGTAGTCTAATAAAAACAAACCGTCTGGTGTATTACATAAACTGTGGGAAGCATATTCAAGTTGAATAAAGATAAGAAGAGCATGAAGTGTGAAATTTAAACAAGAAATCTTTGGTGGGTTTTTTTTTGTCCATTGTTTTACTTAAATTGATCAAACCTAGTCCCTTCAGTGATAAAACTAAAGAAAACTTAATTGCAAAGGAAAAATTGTGAAAATTAATTTAATCTTAATCTGACAATGAACTAGAGTTTAATAGCTATTAATATCACTGCTATACTATGGGTACTGTTCCATCCAAAGAAACTACTTAAGCTAAAAAATAAGCATATACATACTTGATAAGTACTAGTTAAATCTAAATTTTAATTATTTTTTCTACTTAATTGAAATATTTGATGATTTCTTTTTAGGTCAGTGTTTATATTTTTTGAAACTTTGTAATTAACTTGCACTATTTAGGTATTTTGCAAACAAATAATGTGCAGAAGCTTCATTCAAAAAAAAGGACAGGGAAGAAAACAGACTACAGTTAATACAGACTGTTGAGTATTATGCATCATTATATAGTTCATTATCATGTCAGTCTCCAGACATGCTTAAAGGTATGATGCTTACTGAGAAGTAATCCTACTTACCGTTACTCTGTGCCGCTTGTTTGGTGGTGTAATTTTCAACTGTCTTGTGGACTGCAATGTGTTTCTCTGTTGGTAGAAATCATGACTTTGTTGATTCCACAACTTAACTGGTTTATTCTAAGGGAGAAGCATCTCTATTGGATATTTTCTTTCCCCGGAACCTGGATTTGCAGTAAGAAAACTTTAAAGTGGACCATTCACAGGTTCTCAGGTACATATTACCTGCTGTGTATTAGTGGAACCACAGAGGTCTAAAACATAATTTAGCTGTTAAATTTTACACAGTGTTATTTTCTGTACAGTTGGAAATAGTCATATTACCTGGGAAGAGCATCCCTCTGATAGGTTTTTCATACCGATGCATGTAGGCAGTGTGATTTCTCTATGTACGTAGTACCATTAACAAAGGAAGAAAAAAAAAAACAGAAAAAAATGTTTGCTAAGACATGAAACTGAGGTGAGAGAAGAATTGTCTCTGAAATTGTGTTGAAATCATTTAGGAGTATGTGTTACATTATTAATCATTACATTTTTTGTTGCATATATTTAGAGACATGGGATGGTTTAGGCCCCAGTGCTAAACATTGTACAACCACTTTTTAAAATGAAAGCTAACTGATAAGATATAGCAGATAGATAAGACATGGGCATAAAAAGTGGAAAATGAGAGGAACAAAAGAAATATTGTTAGATTACTTTTCAGTAATTTAATGTGTGTACAATGTTTCTGGGTTTGGCACTGGGATTTCATATCTTCTAATATGTTTTCCCTTTAGATTTCTCCTCTGAAGGACTTTTGTTACAGCAATTTTGTCAATTGTCTTAGAGCTATGTGCAGAATATCAATATTTTATGAGAGATGGGCACAGTGTCACATTGAACGATACACTTAAGGATGTTCTGGCTCTAAATAAGATAGCACAGAGTCCTCAGAGCATATCCCTCTTTCTTCATTCCCCTCTCACTGCCCTGCAACAACCATCTCTGCAGCATCTTCTACAGACAGCTGCTCAGGATCACAACTTTCATGGGTGTGATCAGGGTGTATGTGCAACTGACCCCGCTCAGAAGTGTTAAGATTGCCTAATTTACATCTCCTGGTTTAGTAATAATTCCCGATTGAATGTCACATTTTCAGATATGCACCTAGAAGAGAGAAAAGTAACTCTTGGATTGAGTTGGTACAGTCTGTCAGGAAATACAGCAGGTCCTGTTGCACAGATACTTCTGCTCTGGTTGCGCCAATGCCTTGTTCCCCGTGATGATCCACCCAGATAAAAGTTTAGCCATCATCTGCCCAGAATAAGAAATGCTCTGCTGGACCACAATATTGGTCATAGTATTAGTTGTATCTCAGTATCATTCCTGACCAATTTTGTTTCCTTTATCTCCTTTTGTCCGAAAGGGTCAACCCACAAACTCACTGTCCTGAACAGGAAAAGCAGGCAATGCCCTTATTTTCCTCCTACTAAGGTCTGTAAAACTTCTGCCAGACATCTCTTACGGAAAAACAAACAAACAAAGATTCCATTATTTCTCCAGAAAGCAGCATCATGGAGTTGTTTCAAATCTGTGCTGTTATTGTGCTCTTTATTGTTTGTATTAACATCAAGAACTGGAAAACTGAGAACAAAACCTCACCATTTTCTGCTTCTCTTGGAAAAAACTTTTTGCACTGTGTCAGCTGCCAGTACTGGAAGCTTTCCCCCCACACTCTCCCCCCTCTTCCTTTTTTTAGCTTTGTCAAGAGGCACTTGCCTTTTTAAAATAACACAATATAGAAGATCATTATAAAATGAAGCATTCAAGTTTTGATGATCTGTTTCCTCTTAATTGACAACTGTGAAAAGCTACAGTAGTGCAGCTGTCATACTCTTACTCGGCAGTTACCTTCCAGAAAAAGAAATTATTCCACGATTTCCTCCATGCTAGCTAAGTCGTTTTTTGGGGACACAAATGGCAAAAAGGCTGCAGTCATAGCTTCTTTCAACTTTATGCAAATAACTTTTTGATCAAGGGAAAAAATAGATGGATAATGATTCATGAAGCTGGATTTCAGCTGATGCTTCTTCCATACTGCAGGTGGAGCAGTTTTGTTGGAAAGTTCTGTTTCTTACTGTGGGCAGCATTAATAGACAATTGATTATTATTTTACTTAAATAATGTCTATCCATGTATTAGAAAAATTTACAGCTGAATGACTTCTGAAAACTATGGAATATTCATGTTGGTATGCACCAGCATTCAGTTTAATTGGTATATATAACTTTCCTGCATTTAATTAGAATTTAGAGTATGTGTAATGTACTTATTTAGGACAACTCCATTTATTTTTTTATTTTTTTTTAAATTAAGTAACTCCCATATCCTTATTTTGCAACTCAAATAGCAAATTGAGATTCTGTTGCTGTTTGGTGAAGAATACTGAAGACCAAATGCAACTTTTGAATGAATAAGAGGTCCACAAGCAACCAGTCAGAAAAGAATTTGTCAGGCAGAGTCTGAATGAAGTTTCATATTTTGAGTTCATGAAAAAATGTATAGAAAATCCTCTGTGTAAAGGGTTCTGAACATAAGAAGATCCAGCTCACATCATGTATTATGTCCTATTTGCCTTCTCAGGTTCTGTGGCGGCTTTTTTTAATTTATGTTATTTCTAAAATGCCTAGCCGTAAAAGCAAGCTTTCCAGATGTGAACTGAGTATAAAGAGATGTTATTACAACTGTGGAATATTGTAGGAAGTCTGACTAAGAGGAATTTAATCCCCGTTCTACACCCTACTAATCTCATTGAAGGGTCAAGTTTACAGGCCACAGAAGACACATCTATGAAACTATAAACTATTCAATTGCTGATTATTTTAGCAGATAAAGTAGAAAAGAGGAAAAGAACAAAATCCTTGAGAAATGAGGCTTGAGACTGCCAGAATGAAAAACAGAACAGAAAAAGGTCACAGTAACTGACATGAGTAAGGACTGCTGAATGTAAGAATAAGTAAAAGAAAACTGAAAATGTTGCACTAAAGGGAGTACGATTTTTTTATGGAGAGTCCCTGCAGAAGCAACTGAAAAAATAATAAATAGAGACACATGTTTTCTGACAGAAAGATGTCTGTGTTTGTTCTACTATTACTGTTTGAACCTATTAGCTATTTTACTGGAAGTCCTATCATGGAACAGAATGTGAAATCCTAAACTCATACTCTAGTCCATGGAACTCAATTAAAAATAAGTCCTGGATGATAGGCAAAAGTCTCAAAATAATAGGAGAGTTAAATTTCCTGATGTCATTGTCATAAAATGGGTCAGAAAAGAATTATCGGCCATGGTAAAAAATAGTTCAGAATCAGCCATCTCTTCATTCAAAAAAGGTGTCTCTGCTTGGAAATGAGGCTTAATGCCAGGTGGAAAAGACTTCGGGAGAGTAGTTTTTTCCCTTCCCTGCTGGAGGAAGCCTGCACATTACATATCATGTAAGTCTGAACAAAGAAATTCAAACAAGGTTAGTGCAGTGTACCAAATTTTATTTTCAGTTAGATAAAATAAATAAACAATGCAGTAATGATAATATAAAACAGAAAAATCAAATAAATAGCATTTCTAATATACATGTAATGGCCACAATTTGTCACATTTTCATGAGCTGCACTATGCTAAGCACACTATCAATTTAAGTGGTATAGAGAGACAATTTAGGCTCCTAGACCCCACTGGCAACTTCTCAATCCTTGAGACGCATTGAAACAAATTTAAATAATGCATAAAAGTGTAAAATATAATTAAGTTCCTACAAGTTATGTGAAGGCTAGCAGATAGTAGGACTGACTCAGATCAGTGAACTGAGGAAAAGGGAATATAATTCATTAATAATAGAGTCTGAATGAGATGGCCAGCTGGTGAAGGCAGCCATAGCAAGTGCTCTTCCCTCTTTCACGTGACCACCAAAGAAGACACAAGATCAGCTGGGGTTAATTTGGTGGGAAGTAAAGGACAGAGGACATGAACTCAAAGGTAAACCAAATGAATTAATTTCCACAGTTTACCAAACAATGCACTCTTCTGTGAAAGAATAAAACCTGTACTCCCTGAGAACAGATTGCTTTTGCATCTCCAAGTTTATACTGAAAAGCAGCTTTACCTTCTATGCTATGAACCTGAAGGTAGGGTAGGGGTTCTTGACCTTCATGTCTCATTTGGAGACACTGTGGCTGCTAACATCTGCAGTTAGAGGAGCACTCTGGACCCCTCTGTGCCTGGCTGCAGAGTATTTGTCATGTGTTGTCTCTTCCCTTCTCCATAGGTGGTAAATTCTGTCATCATGTGGGGCAGACAACCATGGGGATTTCTAGCAATACTTTTTTACATTGCCAAAAAGGGTGGAGATGCCAAAAAAGAATGGGGGAAGTACCACAGCTACTAATGAAAGCAGATTTCTGAACATTTCCTGTTGTTCCCTTAGTTTAGGATTGATTCAAAGTTCACAGAAAACAGGAGAGGAAGCTTCTTTGAATTTTACTGTAGTTTGGAGCAGCCCAGTACACTTCTTCATATCAGATAAAACATTTCTGGTTCCTGGATCGTTGTAGAAGAACAGCTTCCTGTTTCCCTTATAAAAGCACCCATCAAGATGGAAAACTTTTATTACTGGTCAATGTTGTCTTCATCTCAGAGTGTTCTAGTCATTTTCTACAGTTAGAATAAATGGCTTATTGGAAATCTGTGATTTGTACCTTTATTGCACATTTATTTGAACGGCTTGAAAATAAAAGCATTTCTTTATAGATTGAAAGTCTACTTGCTTAGTATAAAATATATATGAATATATTGTGTTATGAACTGTTGTATATGAAGAGATTCATCTATGGAGCATGTATTACAGGGAAGAAATCAAATTCCATAAGACCAAATTTTTATAAATTCATCTCTTATTTATGGTCCTTCTGAGACCACCATCTTAAATCCTATAGCAAATCCACCTCAGTTCTTGTCTTTCTATGTTGTTCTCCCAGTGTGTTAACTGTCCATTTGGTAATGCTGTCTTTTAGAGAAGAACCTTTTTCATGTTCATTTTACAAAGAGATTAACAGATTTTTACATTTTAATTGAGGGGGGTTTTGCCTACAGTTTTGTTCTGAAAGGCTTCGGTGCATCGTGCAGAATAATTTAGAACAGTATGACCAAAATGCTAAAGCAACCATACTCTTAAATACTAACCAGAATGAATAATTTGTTGTGCTGATAACTAGTTCTATACATTTGCTCGCTCAAATTCATCCACAGCAGTACTGGTGATCCCATTTCTGAGATTTTTCTGCTTAATAGCTTCTGCCAGTCATGCCTTCTGGGAGCTGATACCATATGGCTTAGGTACCCAGTGTTTCAGCACTTACTAGACAAATTAACAAAACCTCCTAGGTACAAACTGCCATGAAGAAACTATGTGAAAATAAAACCTGAATGTGAGCCCACCAAAGTAAATTTAAAAAAAATGGAGAGGCTAAAAATCAACTGTCACACACAAAAGAACTGAGCTCTTGATTTTTACTGTTGTTCTGGGGAAAAAAAAAAAACAAACAAAAAAACACAAAAAACCCAAGCCCCAGAACTCTCAAAATTTTTAATTAAAAAAAAAAACCTTCACACAATAAAACAGTAATAGTAAAAAGATTGGAGGAGAGAAACTTTTATGAATGCCAAAGGTTCAGTTTCAGGTAAGTATTACAATTTCCAGGTTTAATTGTCTCTCCTGTATATATATCTATCTCCTAGAATTTTTTGCTTAACCTGAAAGCCTTCCTGAAAACATTTTCACTGAAACATGATCATTTGTTTATTTAAAGGAAACATAATTTCTGACAGAAAAATAGTTTATGTGAATGAAAAGAAATGCAAACAAAGTAATAATCTACTGCTCCAACCAAATAGCACTTGGAACATGTTTTCTGGCAGAATGTTAATGTCCTATTGCAGTGCATGCTTGGTGATCTTTCATGGATGTCTTAAGTATGCTATTCTTTGTAAAATTTTCAGTGTTAACAAAATTGCAGACTGACAAAGATTCTTCATAAGAAAATAACTATAAATACATTTTTACTAGTTGAGTTTCATATTTACCCATACTCATAAATGAATGCTCCAGAAAATACTTAGATTTAATATACATGCTGACTTGAGCCCATTCACTTGTAATCATTAAAATAAAGATGTTTTGAAGAATCTAGAAAATGTCTGTCACTTTTTTCTTAACAAGCCCCCCTGATTAGACTTACTTTTTATAAACTTTCTTCTTGTTAATAGAAATCGTTAAGAAACAATCAAATGGGATCTACTGCTCTCGTTTCTAGTCATGTTTTTTCTAACAAAAATATTTATAATAGTTCACTGGGTACTCTAAGCATACACTGTCAAAGCATCTCTTGAACATTTTTAAACTTCTGATGTACAGCATTCACAGTTAGGAAGTATGGCAATTAGATTTTCCTAGACAGCCTAGATTGAACTCTACTTCTATGTCTACAAAGAAAACTGGAATGGTGCTCAATGAGCAGGGCACGTGCCCATATATTGAACAAAAACAAAAGAGAGAAAACTGAAACTGAACAATTATCAAAGAAGAGAACACCGTACCTTCTCTACCTTCTCTAACAGCAAAATTATTTGTATAGGTAAAATGTTGTACAAAGAGCCATAGTAGTACAAATTCAATCAACACAACCATTATGTAAGCAAGCATTTCAGCATGTGCCTGATTTGGGGTGATGATAACATACTTTGTATGTCATCAAAGTACCTCTATGTGAATAAATATCATATAGTTTGGGGACTTTCATAGACTGCAAACTGAGGAAGCTAGATTATCTCTGTGTGCAAGATCCAACAGTCCTGTCAAAATTTCACACAAACTTACCCAGTTGAAATAGATAGTTGCTTATCTCCTCCCTGTCATTTTAGCCTGTTCTTCCCTTTTTCCTTGCCTCTGAGGACTGTACTGTTTGATCACTACAAAAAAAAGTTGTGTAGAATGAAGACAAGCGCTGTGATTTGACTGCAACATTACATGTCTTCAAGTCAACAAAAGAAGGTAAATTACTCAACAGTATGCTACAGTATCACTTTCTAATTAATAATATTACAACAGAATCTTGCCTTTTTTTCTGCTGTGAGAAACATAATAGCTATGCTGTCAATTGCAAGTGGAATTTAAGCATGTGAAAACAGATGAAGCAACATTGACTTGGATCTGTGTCTGATTGCAAATAACATTGTAAATAGAAAGTTTGCAGCGAGAAGTTGCAATGTTGATGCCCACTTACATGTATGAAAACCTGTTTATTTTTAGTATACATGTACAGTGCCTCTTTCACCTTTATCACATAACTGTGCTAAGGCTGAGATGTCTGTTGAGTGAGGTCCTTATTCACAGCAGTTTTAAAAATCTTTATTTACTTTACACTTGAAACATACTTGCATTTTTGACAGACTGTCACTCAAAATTAAAGTGGATTGCTTTGTAAATCTGATATTTATAGTTCTTGGAAGACTCTACCAATGGTAGTGTCATAACACGGGCTGCTGACTGTCTAGAGCAATATTGTTCACTTAAGGTCAATCATATATTACAAATTTAAGATAAATTTTAATGTTAGGAAACTATGTATTTAAGATTACAAATGCACTTCACCTTTTTAAAATGAAAGGCAAAGAAAAATGAAAGTGAGTATATTTGAAAGAATATCAAAGGGGATGCACACAGAACTTTTGGATCTATGTGGATCATGAACAACATAGCTGAAATCTGTTGAATTACATCAGACTTTGCAATCTTCACTTATCAGATATTTTAGCTTGATTCTTACATAGCCAAGTACATCTCTATGAAATACTCATAGTTTCATATAGTATTAATGTTCTTCAGGTACTGAGTGAATAAAAAATGGTTATGCACTTCAAAAAATTGTCTAGGAATGGATTCAGAAAAATATTACATATTAAGGGACAAAATTCGAATCTGGATTTTAAAGCATCATAATAATCTGCAAAAATATTTATAAACTTCCATGAAAAAAATAAAATGTTTCAATTTATGTTCCGAAAAGAGAAATAGCACAGCTACAGCTGAGCCTGGAACCTAGTTAGTTTAAAGACAAGAAAAAGGATACCAATTGCTACAGAAGAAAAACTCAAACACCAAACAAATCAACCAAAGACAAACAAACAAACAAAAACAACTCCAAAACACTTGAACATTAAAATTTATTCTAATATTTAAGGGTTTTTTTTGGCAAGGTTTTTTTTTCAGGGAGACCAACGTTGCTGTTGATTGGTTTTTTGGGGGGTGTGTATATTAATCTTCAAAAGATATCTGACTTTTTAGATCTAATATCATTCTGAGCAGTGTTCATATTAGGGGGTTATTTTTACCTGTACGGTATGCAACTGATCAAATATCTCATTTAATATAAACCTTTAACATAAATCAAATCTACCTAATAATATTTTTGTTAGTTTTTCTTTCCTGTTCTCTGACTGCTGTCACCTCTGCTGGAATCTGAGACCGCAAAACAGAGCAGCAGATATGACGAGAGCAAGTGCAGGGCAATCAGCAAGATATCTCCCTCTGCATACTGTAAGGAATTCCCCTTAAAATAAAAACAAAACAAAACAAAACAAAAACTCGATGTGGCAGAGAAGACTGGAGAAAGGTGGTTATGTCAGCCTTCTTTTAAGTATGAGCAGAAACAGAATTGAGAAATAAATATATTGGAGATACAGGCAGAGGAAAACCAGACATTAAGTATAAATGGCCATTCACTGAAACAGAAGAAAAACAGATAAAACCAGAAAAACATCCAAGATGTACAAATTATTCAAGAGTCCATGAAAATGGTGAAGATTTATAGTTCAAGACTTGTCTTTGTATCACGAGGTTTTTCAAATTCCTTGCACAAAATTTACAGAGGTTATTGGAAGTCAGAGGCAAAAGTAGAAGACTGCAGACTATGGTTAAACACGATTATGCATATGTTGTTTTCCTGCTCCTTTGTCCTGTTTATTTTGTGGAACAGGGAGAAAAAAAAAAGGCTTAGTAGGAAAACACAAACTGTATTTTACTACAGTGCAAACCAACCATATCCAACATAGGCTTCTAAAGGTAACACCTTTATGGAGTATGAGTTAATGAATTTTCAGTGGTTTAGTAGCAATTCTGTACAGTGTCTGTAACAAAGAAACTTTGCCAAAATAATATAAATGAGAATGTATGAAATTGCAATGTCAATGTCCCAAGGAAAGAAAACAAAAATAGTTCAAGAGCTTATCAAGGTGACAGTAAGTCAGAACTTTTTTCTGCTAATAGAGGATCTATTTTCTGTAACTCCATGAAGAATTTGCGCGAGCTGTTCACTGCTGGATTTTTTGTAATACATAATGAGTTTTGTTTTGCTGACTCTGTTGACTGTGCCCACAGCATAATTAGAGATTTTTTTCTGCTGACTGAGTAGAAGAAAGTAGTATCTAGAATCACATATAGCTCTAAAGCAAAAGTCTAATGTGTACTCATGCAGAGACCAGCTACAAAACTGATGAAGTTTATGGTTAGTAAGTGCTGGAGGTTTACAGACGTCACCTTCATAATGTGGTATGATAAGCTTACCAAATCAAAGTTGCATCAAAGAGATACCAGGGGAAATCTTAAACTTTTTCTATTCCTCTTCAGCCTAGCAAGAAGATCTTGCTGAAATAAGCATCAGTGTACAACAGCCATCAACTTGTCCGTCTGAATCTGAGGAATTCCAAAGTGGAAATGGAGTTCTATTGCAGTAAATTATGGGCATGGGATGCAATGGCCTTTTGAAACTATGGTGGCTAGTAAAATTGCAATATGCTAAACAGTAGAAGAGTAAATATAGATGTAAGGTCCCGCTGAAATTAAGCGAAAGCTTGTACACGTGGGCATGCAAAAGTGCTAATGTACAGACTATGCTGAGCTGTGCTACATTTCCAAATAAATTCCTACACCGTATCATCTCCTAAACCATAACAGGAAAAAGGGTTGAGAAAAAACTTTTTTTTTCCTATGAATTTTACTTGCCACTGGCTTCACAGAATGACACATTTATGTCCTTATTAAGTTAACCTTTTAATTTGGACCAAGTTGAGCAGATGGGGTTCCTCATTTCATTAAATGTGAGGCACATTAAATCCTCCTAAACAAGCAGCCTCCAATAATGAAAATATTCCATTTCAGTTAATTTCATGAAATATGCACAACAGAGAGCAGCCCTGAAAATTCTCATGGATATATATTTATATGTATTTTTAATTCTAAGATCATATTTAAGAGAAAATAACTCCTGAGCTATCTAAATCTTAGATAAACATACACTCAAAGGGCATTTTCAAGGGCAGGGTATAGTTGAAGATTCTTTCTTCCCTAAAAGAAGTCATCCATTTCACTGTAAACTTAGCTCTATGTGCACACTAGAGAGTTTTGTTAGTCACTGAATTGTACCTGAAGCCTGGTCTCTATTCAAGGCTTAAAATAGAGTATTGATTTTACCATTCCCAATTCTGTTGTTCTTTGTTTACCACAACTGCCCTTTCTCTATTTTCTCCGTTTACCTTTAGTTTGTTCTTTAATTCTTTTTTATGTAGTCTGTAGTTATCCCCCCCCTTAACATAGAGATTTTTGAGCATAACAGCAATATCCTTTCTGGATACTAATAAAAAGTCAACATTTTTCTTCCTGTTACATCACCTGTCAGGCAACTATGAAGGAATGGATAAACCTGAAAATTCCATCTCACATGTCCCAAGAATTTCCACACAAAAAGCCGTATATTTCAGGGCTTAAACAATTCTTTGAACTCTGGCTACTTACAGAGTTCGATACTGTGTACAACTTAGTAAAAGCTGTAAAAATGTTAACTGATTATGAGCATAGTCAAACATGTTGGTGAGGTAATGGTTACTAAATACTATCTAGACAAGGAAAATGTACCGACTTGGAAGAAAAAGATTCAAAGCCTCTTTTGATTCTTGTACGTTCTGTGACCTTCATTTAGTGATATCTTGTTCTTCCACTTGATACCCAATATTTTGCAGATGCTAAAGTCAAAATTACATTTCAAAGACGATTTTATTTTGGCATAAAAACCATTAATATCCAGCTGATATTTCACTCATGATGTCTTAGCCCAGTACTCCGTTAGTACACACTTGACTCTCCCCAAATGATGTGCACCCTAGTACCATTTACATTGTACCATTACATTGCTGAATGTACATCTTCTCTAGACAGACCTTTAGGGTTAGTTGTTTAGATGTGACAGCAGTATGAACTAGATGAATTCCTGGGAAATTATCCTTCCTAATTTTGCCTGAGAAATTTGAAGAAAGTGAAAATGGTTTCAGGCTAGCATAGAAACTTTGCATTTCAGCTTTATGTAGTCCTACTCAGCACTAGGAATTAGAAGAAAAAATGAACATGTAAGGCCCAGATCCTCTGGCCCACAATATTTTCTTTGTGCCGTTTAGAGAAGTTAGAGTGAACAGTGCTTCTCTTGGGAAATTCTAGTTTTGTAAGATGAGCCAGAGAGAGAAGCAGACAGACATGAGGGTTGGCAGATAAAAGTTGAATCATGTTTGATGCTCAGGATCCCATGACAAGTTCACTGTATGCATATGTTGAGTTACATGCACAGGGGAATATTTTGAAGCTGTATGCCTGCGTACTGAGTGACTGGGGAGTTACCAATTAATGTGCATCATTCTCCCCCCGCCCAGTTCACACAGCACGTAAAGCTAAACTAGTCTGATACACAGACACAAAGAACAAACTTACTCATCTTCAAGAAGGAAAAAATTCCCTTCATCTGCCGCATCGAACATTATCAGAATCTTCCCTTCGAGTTAGTAGACGCATGACTGGTAAAGGACTGTTTAAACAGACTGATTCTGTAAACAGCAGGAGCTCTGAACATGTCTCCAGTTTTGCCTTCCCAAATGGTCACGCACTGCCTGGAATACAGATTAACCTGCAGTGCATTATATGTGTCACTCTTAACTAGATTTCCAGATTTTATGCAGACTTTAAATTTCCAGGCTTTAGTCAAACTTTGCAAAGGCCTTCATGTTACATAAGCACCTTTTTTTGTGATAAAGTACAACCACCAAATGAAGCAATGTATGACCTGATTTTGTAGACAAAATGTCCATTTTAATTTCATTCTTTTTTTTGTTGAAGCCGCACTTGGTTAAGCACACAGAATCCTTTAGCAAATGTCATAAGTAAACTTTCAGCAAAGTAATATGAGTTTCAGATAAGAATGCATAGTTCTGCAGTTGCTTGTGAGCAGTCTATGTCACATGCAGCGTGGTTTTAATACTCCTTTTTGTCTTTTTGTCAATGAAAATTGAATACCAGGGAATTGTTAATGGAGGAGTTTATTCTCTTCAAAATGTGTATAGATTTATACAAATAATTCCCATTTATTCAGACGACAGTTCTCATGATTTCCTAAGGAATGGTGTATTCTACTGTGAAATGTAATTTATCTGAGACCTCAAGATACTTTAAAAGTGGCTAAGTATCAGGTTAGGGTCGCAGGTAAATAACTACACCACTGACTAGGGCCTGGCCTGAGGTTTACCTAGGAGAACAGACTATAAAAACTATGGGATATGACCTAAGAAGCTGCTGAACATGATAGATAACAGTGTGAGAAGCAGGCAAAAGCTGTAGATAGCACCATGAGGGAAGGTTGGAATTTACACATGGTTAACAGGGAGGTATCTGAGAAAAGGCTGAACTTCACGTATATTTGGAGGGGAGTACTGGGGATCTTTTGAGGCTACCTGTACCTAGGTAACCCTATCAGAATAATAGAATACAGAATCATAGAAAAATTAGGGTTGGAAGGGACATTTAAAGGTCATCTGGTCCAACCCCACCCTGCAATGAGCAGGGACATCTTCAACTAGATCAGGTTGAATATCTGCTGAGCAGCCCTGTGCTTGATCACGACATCTGGAGGAGGACAATAAACCAGATCTGTCATTCTGATCTTACCAACAGAGTGACCCTGCTTTTGAGACAAGGAGGATGTTGCGGGGGGGCAGGCGGGGCAGGCAAAGGAACATCCGAACAGTCAGAGAGAAGGATCGAGCAACCTGGTATTAATGGGTCTGTGCTCATTCCCGGCCAGGTGGCATCAGCAGCCACCTGCTGCATCCTACCAATCCAGCATGGATGCTTTCTGGCACTTGAGCGAGAAGGCTTGAGCATAAGTCAGTGAGCAGGAATCCCAGGGTTAGCGATCTGTAGGAGAGCTCTCAGCAGCATGGGCCCCTCAGTGCAGATACAGCATGTGCTCTGCCTTTCACAAAAGCTAGGGTATGAATGGACCTACCACACAGGATGGACATAATTCTGTGATTTCCACACAAGAGGTTAGCAGCTTTGAAATTAATCCAGTAAATGAGTCTGTAGGAATTAAAAAAATGGAGAATAGGGAGAGGATGAAGTCTAAGGGTTATTTCTCACTTGAATAAAATGAACTTCTAAAAATACTCATATCAAAATTAGTTTAATTCAATCTAACACTTGAGTGAGTATTTATTTTGAAATTGGAACTTGGATTTAGCTAATGACATTTGCTGAGGTTTTATCAACCATTTTATCTTCCTTTTTACACACTGCCTATCATGTTTTATATTTTCCCTTAATACTTGAGTTGCTATGCTTCTAAAGGAAGCAAACTGAATAAATAATCTGCAACCGTCTACTTGTTTTCATTTACATGATATTTGAAGACTGTAAAATATCCAAAACAATAATTCAAACCAATCAAAGTGTTGTTTAAAGTACTGTAAAGCACTATTTCCTGTGAAAATTCTGTGTATGGGGGAACACATGTATGGATACGGAAAGGAGTTCAAGTCCATTTTGCATAACCAACAGGCCTAGGGCTCAGGCACTTAAATCTTATTAATGTGACTTCAAGTTTCTTTGGTCCAAAGTGTAGATTCTTTTTCAAAGCCTCATTTGGTAGGCTGTAGGGAGGAGATCTTAAATGCACATACATACCTAAATTAGACCATAGTCAGCATTTAGTACCCGCTATATCTTTACGAAATCTTATCTTGATGAAGCTACCAAGATCTGTATGTTTGCCAGAAAAGTTACCTAGGGTCTTTACACTCTTCTGCTGGTTGTACTTAGGACTATTGCCAAGATGACAGAGCTGAGGATTTTGTCAACTTTATTTCAGTTTATTAGCTGGAGTTCAACAGAAATAGTTGAAAGTAGGCATAAGAACCTGAAGGTTAAAATGCTCCTTTTTCTCTTGTGCCACCTGCTCCTCCGCCAGGCCGACCACTGACAACCTGCTTGGCAAGGAGGCAAAACACACAACGGATCGCAGCATGCACCCAGCCAAGGTCTCAGCTGAGCTACCGGCCATAACAACTCTGGTGCTGCTGCCACCTCACGCCTGGAGACATCACCAGGCTAGCTGGCGGTCCAGGAGGAGGGTGAGGAAGAGGAGGAGAACACCTTGGCAATGAGAGAGACTGAATTTAAAATGGAAAATTCTTTACAGCTGTCTTCTCCTTTGACACCAACAATCAAGGCCCGACTCTGTTCTCACATGTCCTACAGACCTACCACAGCCACATTACCCAAAGAAAGAAAGAATTTGAGTGATTTTTGAAGGAAAGCACTACTTCTACTAGAAAATTCAAACAAGCCAGGCCAAGCTGCCCTATAGGAATGTGGAGAATTGCTCCAGACCAGGTAAATCTTCCCATGCAGAAGCCACAGTTGAACATGACCCTTCCAAGGGCCTCCCTCCACACCATCAGGACACCCTGGCTGCGCACTGTAGAAGTGACCTGACCATAGCCAGCAGACCCCCGACCACTGAGACATTCCACAGAGAACACACTACAGTCAGTCATGGCTGATTTAAAGCAGAAGGCTGAAGTGTGAGAGGGGTCTTTTCTGGATTCAGTTGCCAGACACAGCCAGACAGAAGGCCCTCTTCTGTCAAACCTTTTAAGATCATTCTCTGAACTGTTGCTCAGAACATACATTACTGAGTTGAAACTAGAGATACTGACCAAATTGTGATGTTTTTATTATTCTGTCAATTGTATTACCACCAGCATAAATCGTGAGTGAATCTGCCTATGTGCAAAATGCATGAGAAAACCCGACACAGTTGATGAATAATTTATTTTTCTATATTTTTTTCTGAAAAAGCCAGATTTCTATAAATAAATGACAGAGATGCCTCAATGAACTTCAGTTCTCACTCAAAATTCTTCAGTAAGTACAACTCAAGAATTCATTAACAGACAAAGCTTTCAAGAGGCTTAGTCCTAGTTACTTAAAAGCTACGTCTTTTCTTAATTCCTGTAGTTAAATGGAACAATGAAGGTGAAGTCTTAGACCTATAAGCACAAGAGACTGCTTTTCTCTGAATTAAATTGGTGGAATTCATTTAGGCCATAAAAAAGACCAACCACAGATCTGTCTTAAATTTTTTATCTATCCCTTATTACTTTGTAAATGTGGGTCAAACAACAAGACAGAAAATAACTTGCAAACAACTTGGTCTTAGGAAAGGGTCACATGTTGTACTCATGTAGACATGCAGGAAAACATGTCTGCTCATTTCTAAGAACTTAAAATGCCACAAAAGTAAAGTAAGTTGGACTGAATTTCATGGACTATTTCAATGTCAAACATTTCTTATTCTGTTCATATGCTGATATTCTATTTTTAACAAAACAACATATTCGATGCTATACAATTATTGCAGCAGTTTCAAGATGACAAGATTTAAGTATTAAAAAAATTTAGACTATTGAGATAAGATAATTTATATTCTTCCTAGCTGGCATATAATAAACCTCATGTCATTACTGAGTAAATCTAAAATGTTTTTCTAATAGTCTTCATAGCCTTTTCTGACATTCACAAGTACTGTAATTTGAAAGAGTTGTCTGTTTACTTAATATGCCAAGTGTAAATTACTGTTGATTGTTCCCTGGGACCATTCTACTTCCATCACATTCATATAATACCATGACATTTTTTGTTTTGACATTTTTTTCTTTTTCTTTTCCTCTTTCTTTTCTATTTTCTTTTTAAAGTCTCTTAGGAGAAAGAAAAAGAGAAAAAATGTTAAAAGGGAGTGGAAAACAATCTTTTTTACTGCACACAGGAGCAGTAGGTAGCTTGCTTTGCCATTTTCAGCTTTCAGTTACGTATGAGGAGGAGTACTGGATACTTTGGTATGTCATGACCCATCTGCCTTTGCAGTCAAGGAATATACTTAATAAACATCTGTCAGAGATGGTATGGATACACTAGCTCTAGCTTAGAGCAGAAGCACAGATCTCGAAATCTCTACATTTCAATGAAATCTCTCTCTTGCAGAGGGCCAGGAAGAACTATAATTCAAGACTGATTAGACCAGACTCACTGAATGTTGCACTGGTATAGACAAGCTCCATTTATTCAGCTATTTCATTTCCCAAGGATGATGCAACACCAACCTGCAGAAAAGCATGATAAAGAAGCATGCATACGAATCCAACAGGCATACAGAAATCATAGGTTTAACAAGCTCTAGCTAATCATTACACAGCTGTTTTAAACTCTTCCTAAGAAATAATGAATGAGCACAGTTGAAGATAGACTTCTTTAACTTCCCATCATTAGCCAGACAACATTCTTACTCTGGAAAAATTCTTCTGCTCAGGCTGCTGCTCTATGCAGAGGTGTAGGACCAAGCCAGCACTTGCCCATTGGGGAACAGGCAGGAGAAAACAAAGTAGGTTCTTACCTGCAAGTTCCAGATCCTGAATGTTTGCTGTAGCTTCTGACTGAGATCTCAACTTTGCATTTGATTTGAGCAGAGTAAGGTCCTTCAGGATCTTAATAACTTACCGTAGGCCTCTACACTACCATAATGGAGAATAAACCTCACGATATTTATCAGTGGAGTGACATGAATGGAAAAGTGAGCTACTTGCAGTGTACAAAGTAGCAAAATAGTAGTGACCTGAGCAATAGTTCACACTGTGTTTAGCCAATAGCTTACATGGCCAAACTGTGAGCAAGACCTGTTATTAATCTTCCCCCCGATGGTAAAAAACCTAAGCTGGCCCTGAAAGTAGCAGGAGGTCCCTGCTGCACCCTGGAAATCAGAACTGCTAGACTGAAAACAATTTCTCTCGTTCTAGGCTTGGCTAGAGTTCTCACAGGCACCCCAAATAAATCCCACCCTCCCCACTACTTGTACAGTGCTTCTGGCTGAGATCTGGGAAAGTATACATTTAAGTCCCTCAGCTAGGTATTTATGTCATCATTATCCTGTTATTATATGTGCTGAATCATTCATCTTGATATTCGGTGATAGACATTACATCTGTGATAAGCTGATAATTTATTTTAATTTAAGTCTGTAAAACATTCCTGTTTATTTGCTTTGTTATTCCAAGGTGTACTTAAGCACTGATATATTTAGGAATTATAACATGCATTTGCTATTTCTTCCTGCATATAGCCCATAGCTAATGAGCTAGAGCCTTAGTATATGGTTTTCTTAGAATAGTCTTATCCTATAGGTGTCAGAAAATGCATGCATGTATCTCATTTCCTTTCACAATGGATGGGAGAACACAATAAAACTCAATTGCTAAGAGTAGTTGTCAGTCCTGTAACTTCAGGAAAGCTGGAAGTAAATATGTGATTATATAAAGATCAACTATAAAGATTGATTGACTGAAAAATAATTCTGGAAATAATAAACTCCTATGGAAAGTAGGATAGGCTGAAGTAGGGGATAATTTTGAGAGCCTCATTTATTAGCAAAATAATCTAATTAATGTCTCCTGACCCCCATTAGGAGGTATAACACTAAATACAAACACCAAAAATAAACCCGATCTATTTTACTAGTTATTGTTAAGATGTGATAAATTGCCTTCTGAAACTATCTCAGCATGTAAAGAACAGAGACTATTACACATCACTTCTCAATTTATGTTACTGTGTCTTATTTGAGCAAAATAATTTCTTTGCTCTATTCAGTGACAATAAAATACAAAACTTCAGTTTTCTCTCTGTATTTGTCCAAGTGTCTTGTTTTCAACAGCTGATTATTTTTTGCTAACTCCTTCTTTCATGTTTTTTTAATTGCTGTTTTCTTATATTGTTCTATACATCTGGTCTTTATTTCTCTCTTCCATTCTGCCATACTTTAACTCTGCTAATTTGAAATCACCTTATGCATAAAGTTTCATTTTCTACTCCTATTTCTTCCATCCTTTTTCTTATGTTACTTTTCTTTCTCATTTTATAGATTATAGAAACCTTTCTGCTTCCTAGTTATCTTCATTTCTTCTATATATTTGGATTTAAATTGCTTTAACTCAAACTTTCCTCTTCCCTCAGCACTTACTTCTACTTCCCCATCCCAGCACATCTCTCTTCTGCCTCCTCTATCAAAATTATTTGAAGTAAATGAGTTAAGAGACTCATTATTGTAGACTCTTTTAATTCATTCATCTGACAGTTGCTTCAACTAAGCTTCAACTAATAGATTTTCAAGGGTTTTGTTCACTCTGACTTAGAATTTCCCAAGTGGCTGAGTGTCTATTATTCCTTTGGGACAATGATCCATAGTATGATAAACGTCCATTATTTTCATGGTCGTCTTTAATTTCTTTCAACCTTTTGCTGATGGCCTATTACAATAAAGCAAAAGCTTTACAGAATTTTTCTGAGACCTTTTCTCTTGAAAGGCTGACTTTGCTCATACTTGCTAAGGAGGCTTTTTCATTTAGTGTGCCTTGTGGGCAAATTTGATGTCCAAGCTCTAAGGAAGTTCAAGCAATGACAGACCTGACCATGCAAAATAACTTTTCTTGAAGTTGACAGTCTCTTCAAAGGGTAGTGCAATGCAGTGCAGTCAGAGCTATGCTTTTCACAGTGTGTTCCATCCAAAAAAAGACACAGCAGAATCCATGCTCTCTCTGGTTACACCCCAGTGTCCCAACCTCACAAGACCTATACACAGGTGCACTGACTTGCCATGTAATTTTTGTACTTTGGCACTTCCTCATCACATAATCCACAATCTTGACAGTCCCAGCTCCTGCATCCTCCCACAACTTCCCTGTGAGTCAGTAAGATTCCATGCACTAGGAGATAAAATAGTTTATTAATATGCCTAAGATTGGTGAGATGGAGACAACAGAGATAACTCAGTGATATCTATTTATAAAGTATATTAATGTGCCCTTACTTTATGTGCTGGAGAAACAGATAGTAGTCAAGGGAAAAAGTGTGGCCATTCATGAAAATGGCATCTGTACTTTGTATAAAGGGCAGCAAATGACAAAGAGCAAGGAAAAACAGCCTTCTGCAGCTATGTTTCAAAAAACTCTAATAGCTTAACTGCTGAGCCAGAAATGTTCGAGAGACGTATGCATGGTGAAGGAAATTAACAGCTTGTCCTACTTCACATGTTCCTGTTTACACAGACTTCTACACTGTAAGTCACTCAAGACTAGGACACAGCCGATGCTCACGGCTTCTCTCGCTAGCCAAGTTACTATAAATTCCAGGCATTTTGAAACAGTAACAGTAATAACATTCACTGTGACAAAGTCCTTTGGAAAGAATGGTAATAGAGATGTGCAGGAAACCCAGCACATTACATTTATATCACATCTCCCTTGCAAATGCCAACAAAGATCTGATGAAGTTAACACCGACTCTTAGAAATTATTCCATTAAAAATAAAATGAAAATAAAGAATTCCTGTAGTGATGAATTGGCCCCCCCAAATGAAAAAATTATTTTCAAAGAAAGGCTGGTGATGATCTTTTCTGTCCTATCCTATTGTCATATTCACCAAAACAACTTCTGAGCACTCAGGAGTATATTATTAAGGTTCAGAAAAAAATATTTTATACTCTTTTCTAATAGGGCAGATATACAATCTACACATCACACACATTCATTTTGTCTATAACCTGTGCATAAGGAGCAGATCAGCCTGTACAGACATAGTGCTTGGCCTACTTCATACAAAGAGTTACAAACCAAAATTTTACCACCCACCACTTTTTTCACTGACATATATCCCTCCTTTAACCTCACAGATCCATTTTTATGTATTCTAACTGCTGACCATTCCTAAAGCAAGCAGACACCCACATAACACTGTTGACACAAGCTACCCCATAGGGCTGAAGTGAGATATCTTGGATTTTTTCAAGTACACATTCTTATTTTCACTTTAAGTGTAAGTATGACTTTCAGGTAGAGGCAATCATTCTCATCATTTCTTGGTTTTGCTCGGGTCACCTCACAACACAATCACTGTGCTCACAAAATGCTTCAACTCATTTTATCCTCTTTCAGAATATTTATCCAGGCCATGCTGATACAAGAGAAGTGCCTGCAGATAGTTCTTTGAGATGAGACCTATCCAGCAACAGCAGTTCAGAACCGCTGAATTTCTAGGTGTTGAGGCATTTGATAATGTACAATTTAGAATAATCTAGACTACAAACAGGACTATAACTACTATAAGATAAAATATATCACTGTCCCCATCTTCTCCTATAAGGCAGATTGTTTTTGTAATGAACTCAAGGTTTGGGGTATAATGAGAAGGACAGTAACGATAGAGGAAGTATTCTCGTTAAACTAAGGAGTCCTGTATGTGTTTGACTAGACTGAAGTTTTGCATTTTTGCTTTTTTATTGTAAGCTCCTAAGAAAGAAAACCTATTCCTATAACTCAATTTATGCCTAAAACACAAGGCAATTGCCATGTCTCTCTGATCAGGAATTGTCTGAAGGATAAAAATCCTCTTCAATTGCAATTCTGCCTTTGTCAGGATGGGCTGTAGGTATGAGCCATGGGATTGTATTTACACCACTGTGTAATACTCACCAGCAGTGGACAAACCAACCTGACACGGTAGTTTTGAATAATTCTAATTGACTGTAATTTATTGATCAACTTGTGATGCAGTTTTTCCTTCGTATACTTTCTGCTTCACCAAAGGCACATCTTTGAATCATAGAATCATAGAATGGCTTGGGTTGGAAGGGACCACCAAAGGCCATCTAGTCCAACCCCCCTGCGGTGAGCAGG
>JAVKLA010000027.1:23461792-23520992 GCA_034782735.1 Sagittarius serpentarius | reverse complement strand
CCAGTGACAGGCCCAGGCGCTCCCTGCAGCCGGAGACCTGGACAGCCGCGTGTTTGCTTGGCAGCTCCGTCTGGGTCGCCACATTTTTCTTGGCACTGGCTTTTGGCCGAGTGATAACCACAGCTGGGTCTCCTTCCGAGAGGGCGATGCCCACAGCTCAAGAAGCCTTCTCGAGCTGGGAGGGGGACGGCACCCTCCACTGCCACGCAAACTGCCGCGCCACACCCTTCTGACGTGCCACGCCCTGTTTGCCCGTCCTGGTCACTCACGCTCCCTGGGGGCTGCTCTTGTACGTGCGGGGCTTTGGGCGCCATCACTCTTGTCCCCGCCCACGCTGAGTCAGAACTGCCGCTCGTCAGCGCCTCCCTCTTGCCGCTCAGGGCGGCGGGGCTGGGGCACCCCCTCTCTCCCTTTGCTTTAGCCTTCGTGGTTTTGCTGCAGTTCAGCTGCCTGAGGAAGGGTTCCCTGGCGCCATCCTCCGCTCCAGAACCCTTTGCCTCGGTGGCTTCGCCAAACTAGCACTTCTAGCACTACTTCCAGGATCTCTTCCTTCACATTTCTTTGTGAACTTCAAATGAATGAAAAAAAATATTATTTTCCAGGGCAAGGTCTACCCATGTGGGCAATTACTTATTTTTTCAATAATTTTAAGACATTGGTCCTTTCTTGGTGATATTTTTAATCTTACGTAAGTGGGAGAAAGAATATTTATCTGAGCTCTGATGTACTTTCTAATATTTACTACATACATTCCTCTCATCACCCTGTTTATTCTTCTTAACTCTATCCTTTAATCTTCCATTCCACACGAGATGCACTATACCTCCCACTCTCAGTTGCCTCTGATGATAGTTTGTTTTTCAATTTCTTTAAGCCCATCTTGACATTTATTCAATCCACTTACTCACGCTTATTACTTGATGACATGTTTTTCTGGCTGTACATTAACTGGAAGTTTTTAATTTCTTTTCTGGCATGAATATATATAATTTATTTTAACTCATCAACTAGTCCCTGCATTCTTTACTAATTCAGTCTGTTTAAACAGTATGTAGGGGGAACTAAATAAATGCTGAAAGTTTGGGATGAAATCAGATATGATAAATGAAGTAAGGGAAAGCACAATATTATGCTTTGTGCAAATCAGATCAAAGCCAAATATTATTTATTGTCTAATTTCCCCTTGTACACATTGTGCCAGGAGGGAACAATGTGCTGTGTCAGCAAATCTACAGATTAATTTATTCCTGAAACTAGATGTGACCCTGTTTATTTCAAGGTAGTTTAAATGTTCTCTTGCCTAATGATAACTGATCTCTTCTAGAGGCTCAGCTTCAGCCAATCTGTCTTAGCCTGATTAATCTTCCCCTAACTTTCCAATTGTATTTTCTGAGAAGGCCTTTCCTTTTTCACTTAAGACAAACAAGGGAAAAGGATTTTAATTGCAGAATCTGTAATATGGACAGAATCCCTACACACACTCTGTCCCAAAAGCCTTGGTTATAGCTTAAGACATTTTCTTTCAACATCTGTTTTTGAACTAGAAAGCATGCAGTACCCCTTGAGTGTCTTACGGAGAATATATTTGAATAAGGCAGTTTTCACTTTCATGAAATCGCCACGCAGTGGAAGCACTACTAACATGCATAATTTTCAGTTGTGCTTAAAATTTCCACAGACTGAAGATCTATGAGCGAATGGTTCTAACAACTGTTTTATGAACCAACAACTACTGTCAACTCTGCCAATAACTGCAGTTTACCAGCAGTAATTCATGGTTCACACCCAGGGTGGTTTTCTGGACCAGCAACAATCCATTGCTTGTCCTAGGCTATTGATTATTGATACAGTTATGAAGATTTGAAGACACAGAAGAAAATGGTGTCAAGCAAAAAAGTTTTTAAGTTTTCCAATTTTAACAACTTGTATTAATTTGACCACTGTAGAAAAACCTTTTAGAGATAATACATCACCTTTATAGATGGATGTTTTATAGGGACAGTTATGAACCAAGTCTTCCCTCAGACTGTAAAGCGCAGTGGTGATGGAACCAGGACTGACTTCGGCATGCAGCAATTCAACACTGCACACCATCCTCCTGCTGCACCCAATGTCACCTGCCTGCCACACCACACCAAAGCCCAGTCCTGCTCTGCTGGCTGAGGGGACTCTGCACCATCCCTCCTGCCCAGGCAGACTGTTATGACAGATGGACCCGAAAGTCAGGGACTGAATGAACTCAACAGACATTTGACAGAGATGGCCCATAGACTGCAGGAATGATATTTGTTTGTATATATTAAAAGATAGGAAAAGTGGTGGTGATTAATTTGAAATGTATTGGGAAGTGTGGGATCTGGGCATGACTTAAATGGTGCAGAATAAGGGGTGGATATTGCCCTGGTTTCAGCTGGGATGGAGTTAATTTTCTTAGTAGCCGGTACAGTGTGTGAGAATAATGTTGATAACACATTGATGTTTTAGCTGTTGCTAAGTAGCACTTATCCTAAATTGAGGATTTTTCAGTTTCCCATGCTCTGCCAGCAAGGAGGTGTACAAGAAGCTGGGAGGGAGCACAGTCAGGACAGCTGACCCGAACTAGCCAAAGGGATATTCCATACCGTAGAACATCAAGCTCAGTATATAAACAGGGGGGAGCTGGGCAGGGGGGTGGGTGTGCATCGCTGCTCAGGCATCAGTCAGCAGGTGGCGAGCAAATGCGTTGTGCATCACTTGTCTTTTCTTTTCTTTTCTTTTCTTTTTTTTTTTTTTTACACTTAGATCTGTAGGAGGATTCTATCTGCACTAAGCAAACAGTCTGCCACATGCCATGCATCTCACAAAATGTGTCAGAGTGTAGGATGGCTGTGGAAGAGATGTGTTACAATACTTGCTATTATCTAGTCTCAAGTTGCATTATACCGGACTCATTAGCACTGTGAAACACTGCTGTGTCCGTACCGTGTAATATAAAATCAACAGTATTAACATTTCTATGATGAAGTAACATCACAAGGACACATACACACAAGCTGTGAGTTAAAGAGCACCACCTACACAGTGCTAACATCTTTTCCAAAACAATAAATCTTTCTTTTTTTTTTTGTTCCCAAAGAATCTTTAATGCTACTCCCTGAAAAAGCAAACATTTTCTAGGAATATTCCAATGCCTTCACCAACAAACCAAGGAAAACCAAGACTTCAGTTTCTTCTGTGTCTCTGTAGTAACACCTTAAACTTTATGGCTATGACATGTCAAAGGTCTGCCTTGTGCTAGTCTAAGGGCAGAAGTTCAAAGGAGTATTCCTGTATCCTAAACTTCACCGACTTTCTAAAAGCTACTTAAAGTTGATGTGCTTTGGATGCTGGTTGAAGTCTTTGCCGTGAAGCATAAGCCCTCATAACAGTCCTACCTTATAACTCTTCAAAATTCTCTGCAGGTCTCACGAGAGATCTCTAGATTGATTCTTTGGCCCCAATCTATCTTGAATGAAAGGGCTCCTCTGTGCTGTTGCCTGAGCACATACAGGAGAAAAACTCAGCACAACAGTCTTTTCTTTAAAGAATACTTTTCCCACTCTTTCACCGGCTATAGATGTAAGGTCACACACTAGGCACAAGGCCATATTTCTGCCTTAAGGTAAATACTTTTCAAGCACTCAAGGCAAGCACACAGGTCAGATTTATAGAAGTCTGTTTGGAGGCCACAGGAGATCTGAGCCACTTTATTGTCTGTAGAATATATCTATGACAGTTAGAGACTGAGACAACCTGAAGAACTATTTTTTAGCTTACTTAAATTGTATTGAAAATTTATTAAAAAAAATAATCCATCTGGGTGAGGTTATGGACACTTTAACTAGAGAAGAAATAATAGTGCTTGGGAAAAAATAAGACCAGTAATACAGCATGTGCCAAAGAAAATCAGAATGAAAACCAAAATAAAATCTAAAAGACAGAAAAACAAAACAAACATAAAAACCCTTAAAGAATGCTTTGGCACATCACTGTCAGAAAAAAACCCAGCAACATCAAAGAATGAGTAACCTCTCCCTTCATGTATGAGGTAAGTTATTCAGTCACAGGCATCCAAGCAAGACAATACTGCTGCACAGACCAGACAGAAGGGGAAAATAAAACAAAAGAAAACAAGTTATCCAAGAGAAAGACAAAGCTTTCACAGGTAATAGAGATTGGTGCTGGTGATGGTAGCTTCAGCCATTATGGAAGAAGGACCTCTGGCAGGTAGAATTGCACAATTTTTTATGGATGGGAACACTGAGGCATTTAAAGTTAATTTAACTATTGATGCCTGAAAAACATTAAAATAACTGAGAATTATTCTGTCTGAGTCTGTTCTGCAGTATTGAGTTGGGATCGTGAAAGCAGATACCTAGTCATCTTAATCATGTAAAAAAATAGAAAGGGAAACTCTAATAAATAGTAAAAAATACAGTCATTACTAAAAATGGAAATTCTGTAGAGTGTTGGTCTCTCTGTACCAGCAGAAGATGGCTCTAGAGGAGAGATCTCTACATCTCAACAGAGGGGCCACTTAAATTGAAACAATGACTGCAGGACATTGTCTTGAGTTATTTTCATTAAAGTTGCTGATTTCTAAACAAGTAAAATAATGTTTTCATCAACATCTGCCTTTTCTTTGAGATTTCCTAGAGAGTTGAAGAGCAGACAACTCATTTTTAAAATGAACACCAAGTTGCTAACAACTGGACCTTGTATGTCCACAAAAAAGGAGGGGAAAGGTCTTACGTTAAGTGCAAGTTAAATCTTACTTAAAAGGTAATAAACCGGTAACACGTTAGGTACTAAGGATAAATCTATGAGGTCCAATGTAAGTGCCATTTATTTTAAAAAAATTGTATAGCCTTGACACAGTCCACATCTGATAGTAAAAAATAGTTAAATCACCTAAAAATGAAATGTTGGTCATCTAGGCGTTCTTTCTCTAACAAGTTGTGCATAGAAAAAATTCTATCTCTAGCACATGTACATAGAAAGCTCAAAATAAAGACTCCAAATCTCTTTTTAAAAGTCTGTCCAAATGCTGTTCCTTTTAATCCTTAAAGTAAACAGAAGTTGCAGTTTTCCCATTTATGATTGATTTGAAATTCTGAAGATGTGTTCTATGAACAAGGTTAATTATTTCAGATCAGCTTCCATTTGAAGACTGCAGAGGAATAATGAAGGACATGTAAAAATGTAGAGCTTTTTCATTAATTTAAGGGGGAACCACCTCTTAAAAAAAAAAGATATTTCACTTCATGTCAAGCACTGTCTGTTATTATAGTTCGCCAAAAGAAACAGGAGGTTTTGTTCTTTCAAGATGTGATTATACCAGTAGCACAATAGGAAATCCAAGTTGGCATCTCTACCTTCATAGCTTTGTGAATGGTACCCTAACATATAGTAACTTCTGACACAGAGGTTGATTCTTTCATATATAGAGGTTAAATACTTTCTCCACTTTCACAGCCCTGTGAACAAAATATGATGTGCTCTGAGTGAACACACACAGCAGTGTTCATGTGGTCCAAAGCCCTATACTTTCACTCTCAGCCTGTAAGCGCTGAGCAGAAGGGGTGAGAGACCATTACAGAGAAAGGAAGAAACCAAGTCATGCTGGCCGGTGGCTGGATGAGGAGGGGCAATGCTCTGCCCTACATGGGGCAGGTGGCCACTTCCCCTGTGCCTCCAGCCGTCCTCACATCCTGCAAGAGAAAGCTGCTGTCAACCCCGCTCCATTTACTAAGGCAGACTCATGAAATTGTGATTGCGTAACAGGCTACTGAGATTTTTAAAAGGATCAGTATAAACTAAAAAAAAAAAAAAAAATTAGGACAGGTCAGGGGCATTTTTCTTAGTGCCAGTTGTTCCCAGAGGCCACATTTTTCAGAAAGGATATGGTGAGTTGTCTCCAGGGTTGACAAGGCCAGATAACGTGTCAGATATTAGGAGCAGGAGGATTAATGGACATCCACCAAAAGTATCATGTTCAATACACTGGTTATTCAGGGATGAGGATGATTGAATTTGGAAGGGAGTTGTTAAGGTATCTGAAAAGTTAATTTGAAATGGGAGGAGGTACCAGGCACTAGATCTTATCTGAAGGCTTATTTGAAGCAAGACTCCAAAGCATTTGTCAGTTCTATAGATGCTCTAATTCGTGATTAATCAGAGCTGGAAATGGATGGAGATCACGGGATACCCCAGAGCTGAGAAACAAGTTTAATTATGCTGTCTGGAGTAACAAGAGTGGATTCTCCTTCCTATGCCTTTTAACACTTCTGTAAAAGGGGTAGGCAGTAGGGTATGAGTAAAAGAAATACGAATAAGAATCAGGAATAAGGGAGAAAGGATGGCTGATGATATACTTCTTGTATGTGAAAACAATTAAGGAAGGTGTCTTGATATGCACTGTACAATTTATTGCCAGAGAGTTCCCACAAGAGCTGAGCTAATAAATTCATGCCCTAATTAAGCCACAGCCCTTTTATCTTGTTTTTCATCCTAGACACAGAGAGATATGTCTGGTGGATGGCAACAAATATGATATTTGTTTCCAGTAGTTTGTAGATTCTAGTCCTGCCAGTGCTATGGTTTGGTCAGTTTGTCCAAACCTTCATTTATGCACATTCTTCCCTCATGTGCAATGCTACATTACCATTAAATTCAGCTAGTGATAGTCATCCAGCAATTTGCTAGAACTAAATTGTAGCTTCTACATCCTACCTTCTTTTTCTTTCTTTGGTTTTTTATTTTTTCCCCCTTTAAAAATGTTATTTTCTGAGTCAGGTCATCCCCTGCTTTCTTTAGAATCACCTTACCACCTCTACTCTTATTTTCTTTTCCCTCTATGCTACTTTACCCAATTCTTGTCCTCTCTTTCTTACTCACCCTGAATGGGTTTGTTATTGTTATCCTATATCACTTCTTTGTTGGCTTACCTCCAAAACGCATCTTTTTCATCCCCTCTTTCCCTGTAGAGTACATTCCATAAAATTTTGAGGATTTTTGTCATGTTTTAGTTTTTCTCTAGTCAATATCCTTTCTTCACTACTGAGTCCAAACACAAATTTAGCACTGTAGCTAGCGCTTAACAGAGGTGGTGTAAAAAGGCTGTGCTGTTCCCTGATTATAAAAAAATCATAAATATATAAAATATTAAAATGTTACAAAAAATATTAAAATTACTTTTACTAATGTATCCAATGCAATCTCTCAACTACGCACAAGTACAGACATGTCACAATGTTGCTTTTCTTTATTCAGTTTTCTCATATTATTTGCCCAAATCCTTTTAATCAATTCTTGTGCAGTCAAACCATTCTCAGTTTTCTGACTTCTCCTAGTTCCTTCTGCCATTTGAGTTTGTTGCCTCCCATGATTGCATTCCACTTTAATTTGCCCTGAAATGACAGAGTGATGACTTTCCGTGCAAACTGTTCAGTTCATTTATGAAAGAAGGAAATACTACGGACTCATTATAAATCCTTAGGGCTTAGCCTATTTCTGCAGTCTCCTCTCTGGGATCCATGTTGATATTGCTGTCGAGTAGCTCTAGGACAGCCTGTTGCTTGTACTACAGGAGCACCTGGAAGATCCAGGTCAGAGTTGGTACGGTACAGGGAAGGCAGGAAATGGCATCCATGTAGGATAACAGTAGTTTTAACTCATTATCAGCTTCACAGCTGGTCTTATGGCCAATGCCGTAAATATTAAATGGAGGTGGAAGTTGGCGGTTTGTGAGATGCTGGTTTTCGAGGAGGAGTTCCTTTGGATACAAATACCCATGTATTGAACAGCATAAAAAGCAAAAAAAGGTACCAGCAGGGCAGGAAAACTAATACTCAGTTAAAACTAGCATAGCTGACAGGCAAAAGAGAGGGTCCTCAGGTGGGCAGACAGAATAGGAAAGGGAACTGAAAGTCATAAGCAGATTAAAAGCACGAAGTACTTTTAAAGAAAAAGACATTGTTCTGTCTCACTTTCTCTTATAATTTAGGTATTCTGAATAACAGTTTAGCACTTGATGTTTGCAGAGCAGAATTTGACAGTTGTAGTCTGGTGTAGTAGGATCTTAATCCAGTAATCACAGGGAAAACTCAGAGGCTGTTCAAAGAATACAATATTCAGTGTGAGGGAGGGTATCCACATCTGTCTCCAATTCTTCTCTTTCACTGACTTACCTTATTTTAACATGGAATAATTCCACTGAAGGATAAAAATACTGTACTCTGCAACAATAAAAAATGGAAATTAATATTCAAAACTGTGATTAAAAAAATCAGTTTATCTTTCATAATTTGTGCCATTCTCACCTTAGAAAGTAAGAAAAATTAAAGCAACATAGAGAGTCTAGCTATATTCTGAAACTGTTTTTACTTTGGCAGCCAAGGAGCTTATGAGTCAGATGGAGCAGAAAGCTTCGAGGTTTTTGTTGGTGGTGGGTTTTATATTTTTAATAACAGATTAAGGAGGTAGTGCCTTTTAAGAATCAAGATGTGGTGGGATGCTGTGAACCAAAACATCATTCAAAAGGCACGAGGCTGCACTGTCTGATTTATGTTGGTCGATAGAAGATAACTACCTCATGTCTGCTTTTATAGGAAGCACTTGATATACTTGATGAATTTTACTAAAGCTTAAATTCCAAGTTTGGACAATGGCACATTGTTCCTGTTCTATTACTTGCAGGGTAGCTGTAATATATTACAGCAGAATAGCATCCCTCTAGTGTCCATTCACCTGAATCATTTCAGTTCTCATCCATTATGCACCTAGAGAAATGAAACAAGCACCTTTTTCTCTACACAGTCTGTAAATTATGAAACATTGTACAGCCAGCCAATGTGAATGATTAACTGAGATCAAGAGATATTTCACAAAAATGGCTCATTCTTCTCAATCAGAACCACAACTTGGTATATCAGATCAGAAAATGATGTCAAATGTGAGCATTCTTATCCCGATCCCTGGTATGAGGTGTTGTCATTTCTCAAGTAACAATTTGCCATTGCAAGATCATAAAATTAAAACTATTTTAAGGATATTTTTGTCTATATAAATGGCACCTCCTTTATACAGAATCATGTTCTTTTTTATTAGTATCTATAAGATGAATGAAAAATCTATAATAAGAAGCTTTCATAATGAAAGCACCACATTTTGTTAGTTTGAATCTTGTGGCAAACTTAAATCATGTCATTCATTGAAATGATAAATATCTTGCATGATCATTGATCTTGTTAATATCTAGCTTAATCAAATTTATTCATTCTCCTAAACTTGAAAATATGAGGTACAAGTCAGAAAACATTTAGTAGCTTTAACTTTGCCTTTCATCCTTCGCAAGCCTGAAAAAAAGTGTATTTTTAAAACTGTTTCTCCCCTATATCCAATATTAGGTTTAATCTGTTTGTGAATATGCCACTTCCTGCATTAAAGCAGAGCATTTAATTTCAAATTATTATCCACCATTCTCTGACCTATATTAGCCATTGTTTTGGACTGAAATTATTAATAATTTATACTGGGTTTATTGCCATTTCTCCTGATAAGGTTTTTTTTTTAATCTAGTCTTGCGTAAACATGAGATTCATCTTGTGAATTTTTACAATCAGTCTAATTTTACTAATATAAATTATGTCACTGAATTCAGTAGAATTGCTCAGGTATTAAAAGTCACTCACCTTTTCATTTTTTGCTGATTCAAGACCTAACAAAATAAGCTTACAGGAGCTGTAGTGATCACTGCCTGACATGATTTTGTGTAGCTCTTGACACTTAGTTGTCTTGATCCCTGATTAGGTTCTGTTATCCCACTGGACAACAATTTCTTTTTAAAATGTTTCTCTCCCAGAATTCAGTGTTTACAGCACCACACAACCTGTCATTGATTATGAAGGTCTTCTAATAATTCAGGCAAATAAGTATATTATTCAAATCCATACATGAAGACTTTTCTTATCAATGTTCCATTTTGCTTTTAAGCTGAGTTACGTTTCTTCACTTGTACATAAAAACTCAAAGTGTGACATCTTAACAAGTATAAACTTTTCTAGTCTGACTAAGTGTACTTAAAGTTCTGTCTTAGGCTTAAGAAAAATGATTCTCAGATTAGAAAATGTTTGAGTAAAACTTTTTTTGAATGCTCATCTTTGGCTTTGCTAGCAATACAATGCCAATTTTTTTTTATATTTTTTTCAAAAACTCCATGAATTTGCATAACTAAGATTTCAAGGAAGTTGTAGTGATTGTCTTTAAATGGGGATCAATGGTGAACTGGAAATGGTTTTCTTTAGTCATTCACATTAATTTTTAAGGGATTTATTCTCTGACTTTCTTGCCTGGTCACAGCTTTTAATGCCCAAAATAAAGAAAGTAATGATTGTTAACAATAGCAATCCTCACCACTTTATCAAAAACTAGCTGGCAGTTAATTCCCATCAGCCTTTGAAAGACAGGAGGTGAAGGGCAAGAAACAGGAAAAAAGGTGCAGTAGAAGACTGCAAGAGGTATGCATAGTAGAATAAATGAGAGCAAATCATGTAAATTATGAGCAACAGATCAGGCAAGGCTGTAAATATTTCATGCATGATCTCCCTTGGGCAATAAAAATGAGTGGCACATTACATGGCTCATCATGCTTTATTATATTTACACCTTTTAGATTGTTTCCCTATTTGAAGTTGGCTTCAACAGCAGTGCAAAGATGAAGTTTTGAAGGAAAAATAACCCTTTTACTAATTACTTTCCCATTCATAATACATCCTTGTCAAATATGTCCATATACCTAACCATATATGAGACAGTTGGCTAGGCACAGATGTTCTGAGCACATGTTTGTATTTGTCATGTTTGCATATTATTTACAAGCTATTTCTATATGCATTTTTTCATCTGTACATAACACTGTGTTGCTCAAAATAGGTGGGTTGTTTTAGTTCTCAAAAAAAAACCCAGTGAAAACCCCCACCAAAACTGAAAAAAAGAGGAAAAAATACAGTCTTTTACTTTGTTATTAAGAATGACCTTACAAAAAAAGGTTTTTCCCTGAGGAAAATTATTACTCTGAGATTCCTGAAACCTAGGAGTATCTACTCATCTATCATTTGAAACAGCCATTCTATAGCATTTTTGTTTAAAATAACTCACATTGTTATTACGCAGTAGCTGTGCTGAGAAAGATGGCTTTATGGCCCATAGATATTTAGTAGCTCAACTGCAACTGATCTGTCTGATGAATAGGGCTTTTAACTACATTATGATTTTTGGAAGACCATAAGTGGTAGGAAACTAATTGAATTGGCTTTTGAATTGGCTGGAGGTTTGCCGATGTTTGACAGATAATGAAAACAATTTAAATCACCTTTAACAGGAGAATTTCTTTGACTCTGGGAATATCACTATGAATTCACATACTATTCCCTGGAGTGCCAGTGGAAACCATACTTTTAATTGCCAGTGTTACACATATATGAATCATATTGTCAGCAGGTTGTGTAGCAACTGCACAGGGCCTGCATAGTACTGTAGAGCGAAGCTGTTAAATTGGGAATGTATTTGAGCCAGACTAGAACAAATACCTAGACTTTGGCAAAGAAAAAAAATCATTCATCATTCATCTTAACTAAAACAAAATCTTTTTCAGGTGCATTGCATAAAATTTGGTGCTCAGTAAGGTAATCAGCCCTTTAAATTTCTCGCTGTCTAAAATTCATGAATTTCTTGCCCAGAAAATATGATCTCTAAGGTGAATTTCCTATTTTTCATGTTGGATAAGAATAAATCTTAATCAAAAACCCAGCTTGAAACAATTAATTTCACTACCAAGTCTGGCAGAAGATAAGTTATTAAAACCAAGATTGACTAAATTGTGATGGCATCCATCTTTCTTTCTGGGGTTTTATGACATTCTCATCATCATATCTGAATCTTGATGTATTTTATAAGTAAACACAAGGGATTTCTCTCTCTCTCTCTCTCTCTTCATCTTCTTCCCTTTTCTTTCTGCTAACTTAATGGCTGCTTTTAAAAAACTAATCTTTATCATTCTCTGTGGTACTTCCATTCAATTTTATTACTTTTGTATTGTCCTTTGTAATACTTCAGAAATAGTATTTATGCACAATGGCAGCTGTTTTGTCTGCTGTATGTAAAATTGTTGGGCAGCCACATAGAGAACTATCACTTGGACTCAAGCTTTACTTGCACTTGTAATACTTAGGAGAGAGCTCTCTTTCAAAAAAGCTACTACTATGTATTTTCAAAAAGATTTTAATCTACACCATTAGCTCCTCAAATGTGGACAGTTGTGGGAGCCCTTTTATATTTTACTCTCTTACTGTATTTTTTAAATACAGGCCATACAGCACAGGTTAAAAAAAAGGTGGTAGCTACTCATCAATAGTAATGTCATTTTCTGTAAATGAAAGTAAGTAACTGGTTTTTAGTTTGGGTTCAGTTGATTGGGGTTTTTTTGGTAAAACAATAAACCAGCTAGTACTTACACAAAAAAAAAACAAACAAAAAAATTCAAACTTTGAAACATCCAAAAATTTACTTTTATCACAATTTGTTTGTATTTTGATTAGCATTATCATTTTATCCTGTATGTAATGCCACCAGTAAATATATCAAATCAGAAAACTATTTTAATCTAATTTTATTTTCCATTTTCCTTTTTTTCAGTCATCTGACAGTGTACTTTTATCTCTCTATACACATTGCCATTTGAGGTTCCCACATTTGGTGTTCTATTAAGTGTCTTTTACAAGTGGGGTTCTCAAAACCACAGAAGAAGAGGAAGAAAGCAAACATTCAATCCTTTTCCTCACCAGTGACTTTATGGGATGCTGTCCATCTGGCATGTTTATACAGTATTCAGACATACTGCTCAATCTTTATTTATAGCATAGACAAATGTAAATATAAACATAAGCACAGTCTGTATAGATACTTCATTATGTAGATATAGACAGTGTTTATATACACTGTTACATATTTCTAACCCGGAAGTGAAGCACCAGATGGAAATACACAAACACATACACTTATGCACCTGCACACACACTTACCAAAGTTCACTTACGTCATCCAGAGAAAAGCTGGCTAAAAGTCTAAGACTGGTCTCACGAAAAGGCAGTGTCCAATGCACTCCTTCACTGACAAGTAGGACCAGAGCAAAGTACATGGCAGAGGCATAGTACAGGCTATAGATCAGTACTAAACGAAAGAGGCAAAAAGTCTTCCTGCCAAAAGTCTGAAATTTTTGTTTAGGTATGAGTGACTACCAACAGCAATGAAGAGCTACTGAGTATAAGAGCTTAAGCAGGTGGCATTTTGTTTATAGGTCAGATATAGACATTATTAAGCATGTAGCCTGAACGGGGCAAGTTATGTAGTCTACTTTAAAACTCAGCTTAAAACTCTATAGTATATTAAAACTAGGAACCATGAATTCTGAAAAAGGCAAAAGAAACTGCAAATTTTTAGATGCTTGGAAAAATCTGAAAAGGAAATATATTCTATTTTATGTTGCAGATACGGGAAATATTCTTAACTTGTTCTGATACCCCTTATCTATTTCCCCTCATAGACTCAAGGCTTCCTTTTCTATTACTGTTGTGTTTCACTTTTCAGTCTATGCTGGGAAAAGCCGTTGTCACAGAGATGACTTGCTGGAAATTCTTCTGTTACATTCGGGTCTCTGGAAATTCACTCTAATCAAGATGTAATTGGTCAATATAAATACCAGTAGTTTACATTTTCCTTTGCTTTCCAGGACTTCCAGTATTCTGTTTCATAGATCAGTGCACTGCACTCAAATAACTACATACAGGTTTCTAGATCGTGGCTTCTCATGGAGAAAATAAAAAATTTAGCTTATCTTTTCACTTTATTCAGGTGCCTGACTGAAAGGTGATCAATCTGAAATTTCCAGAGCATTATGGGTGTTTTTTGTTTAAACAAGAAACACCAAGTGTTAGTGTTGTGTCATAGCAGAAATCGTGAGAATATGTTCACAGTGTTCTGCACAGTTCACAGAGAAGGAAATATATAAACTAAAGGCAAAAGTTCAGATGCTGCTGTCTACAAAAACACAACTCTAGAAACAGTTACTTAAAGCTATACCTGATTGGATGACCTGAAGGATTAGTCCTGTGCACTTACTTCAGGCAGTTCAACTCTGTCTGACCTGGATCTGACAGGGTTACAGGTTGTAGACATCATTCTGTCTATTATTCTTTTGACTGCTGAAGCAAGAACATGTTATTCTTCCAGGAATTAACTTAACAGACATTTATTTCTTCCCCCGAAGACTTGAATGAGAGAGGCAAACCTCCTCCTGATCCCAAGAAAAATGTGAGTCTGCTGAAAATTTTATCATAGTAATATATGACATAACACCACTTACTGCTTTTATTGGCAGGTTTCTTGAGAAACAATATATGTTAACTTTTCTTGCAGAATGAAAGGTTTCCGCTCAGTGCTGACCTGAAGCCATTGGAGCGTCTGTACAAAGAGAGATCACCAGAAATCAGGTCGAAACTTTGCAATGTCTGGTCTTGACAATCCAGAAGAAAATTCCACTAGGATATTATCTGAGCCATCATTGAATTACCTGACCCATCTACAAATCAGCAGCCTACCAACTGAGATTATAATGGACTTATTAAATGACTGGGCAGAACTTTACAGGGATAAGTGTGAGAAAAATCTCTCTGGGCATCTGCAGCAGACTCAACCTTGGGCATCAACATGATGAGTGCTATTCATGACATGCAGCATAGGAAGGAAAATTATGCACCAATGTGATTCTCAAGCAAGAATGCCTTAGTAGAAAGTGTTCAAGGACACTGTTAGTCATACTGAAATTTAACACAGAAAATAGGATTTTGCCATTATTAGTAAAACCCACAGAGATTGTATTAACATAATAAAGTCTCAGGACTTGTCTAGGCTTGTATTGGCTTGACCTGATTTTAGCTGTAATAGCGATTGCCTAGTGCTCAGATACTATTGCCTACATTTGTTTTCACTTAGGTTTAACTTAATGCAGTTTTCTGTTATAACACCTATTGTTATAAATAGACAGAAATAGCAAGTAGTTATTCTGTTTAGAGTGATCTATGATCCTAGAAAGAAAACATAGTGTAGAAGAAATCAGGCTTAGGCAGAAAACACAAATCACAGCGGTCGCTTCATGAGTGCATTTTTGTGAATCAGATGAAACCAGGTTTAAGAATATTAAAAAGAACAGTAAAACAGATATAAACTGGAAGTGAGAACCAGTCAAGACAAAACAAGGAAGCAGACTGTCCTCATGAATACATGACTGAGAAGGAAGAAAACCCCATCATGAGAATCATACCCTCCCTGGTGCAGACCTCAATGTGCCAAAGACGTATCGCAACTCTAAAATCCTCCTATCCTTCTACAAGAAGGTTCTGTTGACTGTAGGACCCAAAAAGACATTAAAAGGTTGAGTGTTACATCAGAGAAAAGGGGTAGATACTCAGAAGTTCAGGTATAGCAATTTTTAGTGTTATTAACAAGGCTATCTGCATAATTAGATCATTTGAACTGCAAGTGTTGGTATTACTGTAACCTGACAAATAGCTCTTTGTTGTATTTTGATTGGGCTGTTAGAACATTAATAACTCTAGTGACAGATTATTAGCTCCTCAAATAAAATGTGTTCCCTTTTTGTCCTTATAAACATTTTGAGTGTAATAAAAATGACTGACCAATGCAAACATAATGACACTGTTTTTCTGGAAAAGTATTTTCCCACTGTTTCTTTTTTATTTTCAGAAAATAAATGGTACAAACGAGAACCATTTGGAGTTCTCCATGCTTCTAATCTTTCAGAACAGGATGAGTCTATTTGGGAGAAAAAGACTTGTCATCTTGATAATATTCATGATCCATGACAATTCTAATAAGAATTACCATTATCAGTCATAAAAAAAAGTATATCTTAATTATAAGAAAATCTTGGTTTGGAGAAGTCAGTGCCCACTTCCTGTAGTGCATAGTCAGTAAAGTTAGCAAGCCAGCAGAAGTAAAGCAGAGAGCGATATTCAAAACAACTGATCCTGAAAATGTCAGTGAATATTGTCTGACTGTAATCTAAAGGTATTTCTCTGAATGTTGGTATCTAAAATATTTATCTCTTTACTGCTGTATGTATTACCATGCTCCAACTCAAAACAGCAGCCACAGAGACCAACATGGGAAAAAAAAATTAAGATAAAGAAGATCCTTTGCTCTATTGCATATTGACATGAAAAAAAACAGGTGTTCTCACATTTAGCTCAAACTACATTCCATACAGGCTAAAGATAACCTAGGCTACAAGCAAGAGAGAATAAGGTTGTGTAGGACTGCTTTCTTATATAACCACTGACACATGCTGGTTTCAATTTTTACTTTAGGCTCTTTGCTGCTCCTGTGTCAGTTATGGTGACTGGTCTCTTCCTTTTCCAATCACAGCTTGGATGAACCATGAACAAATATCTGGCAAAACACCATTGAGGGTAGATCTGTAAAGAAACAAAGCCATTTTGCCTTTTCAAAGCATAAGATATGTGATAGTCCAGTTTATGGTCACTACAGCTAGAGAATGCGAGAGCAGAAGTCTGGCTTAAAGGGGGTTAAACAAACAAGTCAGAGGGTAGTTGACAGGTTTTTCTCATCTGTTCAAGGAGGTCTTGACCTCCTGGCTAACTGTGAGTAACTGGTAACAGTGGGACTCTTCCAATAGGAAAAAAATATAGTCTGAAAAAAATAAATATGGAAGCTACAAAGCTATGCTAGAATTACTCTGATTTGGAGTTAGAATTCTGTCAAGGTTGGACCTATAGCCTGAAACTAAAACCAGAGAAGGACAGACCTGTCCTCCAGATATCTTTATGTGAAGATGTCATAACTAATTAATAAGCAGCTCTGATGACAGCATCACAAATAGGTTAAATATCATTTGTAATACTGTGGCCCTGCTGTGTTTTCACAGGTTGTCTCCTTTGAACCAAAAGAATGGCAGTGTGGTACCTGTTGTCTTTCCATGCTTGCCTCAGGTAATTTAAGTGCTTTCAGGGTTGTGTTGCCAGCCATGCCTGCCATAATGCACTGTATTGTACTAAGAGATCTTCATATTTCCATGTTATTAATTATATTCCTAGCAAAATATATACAGAGTTGGCAGAATGTTCTGTTAATGTTGTTCTTCCAACTAATCCAGTACATAACATACATTAATTCTTGTATATCAGCTTTCTTGTTTTACAACAGCTACACACATTTCAAATGTTGAAGAAGTACTGCATCCTAAATATTAAAAGATTTTCTGGAATTATATTTCTAGGGATATGCTTAATTGCCAAATTTATTTTTGTAGACATTTATCACTTAGTTTTTATTAAGATCTATTGTAAGAAAAAATCAATCCCTGTGTAATGAGAACTTCAGGCACTCTACAAAGCTCTGAAGACTATCAGAAAGACAAGGCACTGTTCCTTTTCTGTCATAAATGTAAGTGCATAATTTACTTATTAAGCTAAGTGTTGGGACAGTTCAGGATTTTTTAGATAGTCTTTAAGGGGTAAAAATTGGCTTGGGGAGGTGGGGCAAGGAGTGGGAATTGCCATATCAGTAAGGAAATCTTTCTCCATTAATGGTTGTTCCAATATTGAAAATGAAGTAGCTTTACAGATTTAAATCTCAGAAGAATGGTTGAATACAACATGATTTTTGTTATAAAATGGAAAATGTTTGGCTCAGAAAAACAGAAATATATTTTACAGTGTTTTAAAAATGCACTATTTTAACACCTTTATTAAATCAGTTTCAGTGTTCTTTGTTTTAAACCCTTTTGTCACTCTCCCAACTTACTGGTGGATCTTCCTGTTTTCCATTTCTGTAGGTCATTCAGTAATATATACAGTCACCCTTGAGAAATATCTTTTTGGATATCCTAGAAAAGGCTTGTGTCTTCAAAAACTTTTTAAAGTACTTAGTGAAGGAGAGCAACTTAACACAAAAGCAAGTGAAGGTACTTGACAATTATGTAGACCTGAAGCTGTACCTCCTAAAGTATTGTATGTTGTACGAATTTAAGGTGGCTGAAAAACAATAGCAAGATATAAGTATTTTTCATGAGAAAACAGCAAAGGGGACTGTACAAAATTACTGGAGCTTCCTTCATGAAGTGAGATTCCCTTTCTTCCTTTCTGGATCTCATTGTCTCGGCCCAGCAAATAAGACTACACGCATAGTATTGTATCCTCTTCTTTTTTGGCCAGATACTAAAATTTTTACGTGGTTTCTAGGTATCGCCCACCTTGGTTATTGTTAAACTCTCCTCTTGCAGTCTCTTTTATGTTGACATTGTCTTTTATTTAAAATTCCTTAATCTCCAAAATCATAGAAATAAAAGTTCCAATCTGCTTGTTAGAGTACATTTTTTAGCCTTTTAGCTGATATATTTTTTCCAGAAGAATTTATTTGGGTTTGTGCCTTTCCTCAATGTCCCTATACAGACGTGATCAGAAAAAGAACAATTCCATTTTTGAAAAAAATACTGATTTTTGAGATATATTATTCCAATGCAAGAAAGAAACATTACAAAAATACCCATGCTCCATGACAAAACATAAAAGAAGATTAGCTAAAAATAGCCTGCAACTCATTTTCAAAATGACAACCCCAGGCATGAATCTGAGAGATTTGAACATGCATTTCCCACATGCCAAATTCCTCAACTGCTGGCTGATGTGGGGATTATCACTGTTTACTTCCTAATTCAACTTTAAAAGCAAACAAACCCTCTAATACAGGGAGGTTGTTCCAACACAGTATTTTTTTAAGGCCAAATCCAAAATCAAGTGAGTTAATAGGATGAGTCCAGGTGACTTCAAGGGGATTTGGCTTAGGCTCTTAGGACAGAAGACAGTCTGCTGATATATATTTTCCAACTGCACTTGGTATAACACAGCTCTGATCCTGACTGAGAACTGCATACTCCAGCAATGTAAGAAATGAATAGTAGTAACAATGCAGCCATAGGCAGGATACACAAAAAAAGTTTAAGCATGAAAACTAGCTGTAAAGATACTAGAAGTAAAAGATTTATGTGATGTCAAATAGCAAAAAGCATCCAGAGAAGTAAAAGATTTTGTTGAAATGGCAATCATAATGATGTTAATAAAATTATATAAAGGAAATCTGATTGTTTTCCATGATTGTTTCTAAGATCTATGCTTCAGTCTGAATGTTTTTGGCCTGTTCTCTACCCTGAACTGGTTATTGTTATAGGCTTGGTTGCAAGAAACTCAAATCCAAAGTATTTTTATTTTTAGAAAGCAAAAACATTACTCCAGCTTTGGGAAAAATGTTTAGAGCTAAGCATATATAAAAACCTTTGGTAGAACTCAAACTTTTTAAGGTTAAGCACAATCTGTATTTTGGCTTAAAGCAAACTATTTCCTAAATAAATTAAATATGTAGCATGTGTACTCCTCATTCTAAGGAGGCCAAAGACACAACTGTTGTCTTTTCATTATATACATATTGCCTTCAAAGTTACTCTGGTTCTTGAGTTAGTTGCTTTAGCAATCAAGTTTTAGTGTTGAAAGAAGTACATGTTGCTGACTCTCAGGAGAACATTGGAGAATTCCCTGCAAGTCACAGAACTTTCTTCTTTACTAAAACTGGACCCAAGATATTTCCACCTATGAGACAGACATCTCATCTTTCCTCTTTGTTTTATCTGATCATTTTCTGGGATAACTGATATTTTTTTTTTGTATTCTGTTTGTGTGACATCCATCACCTGAGACCTCATCATAGAACCATCAAATTACAGAAACATAGTTAGGAAGGTACCTTTGAGGTTTCCGTAGTCCAACCTCCCTCTCAAAGTGAGAGTATCACTAACGCAACCTCAAGTTAGCCATGACTTTCTCTAGCCGACTTACAGAAAATTTTGGGGGTGTAGATTCCACAGTTCACTTGGCTATCTTGAGCCAGTGCTGCACTACTCTCTTACTGAGGGTAATCTAGCTCATAGTTAGCCTACCCCAGCCATCTCCATGGATGGTTTTGGCTGGGATAGAGTTAATTGTCTTCCTAGTAGCTGGTACAGCGCTGTGTTTTGGGTTAGTCTGAGAAGAAAGTTGATAACACCCTGATGTTTTCAGTTGTTGATCAGCCGTGTTTTGACTCAGTCAAGGACTTTTCAGCTTCTCCTGCCCAGCCAGCAAGAAGGCTGGAGGGGCACAGGAAGGTTGGGAGGGGACACAGCTGGAACAGCTGACCCAAACTGGTCAAAGGGGTATTCCATACCATGGGATGTCATGCCCAGTGTATAAACTGGGCGGGGGGAGTTGGCCTGGTGAAGAGCACTGCTTGGGAACTAACTGGGCATTGGTCGGCAAGTGGTGAGCAATTGCGTTGTACATCACTTGTTTTGTGTATTCCAATCCTTTTATTATTATTGTCACTTTATTGTTATTATTGTCATTGTTAGTTTCTTCTTTTCTGTTCTATTAAACTGTTCTCATCTCAACCCATGGGTTTTATGTTTTTCCAATTCTCTCCCCCATCCCACTGGGTCAGGGGGAGATGAGTGAGCGGCTGCGTGGTGCTTAGTTGCTGGCTGGGGATAAACCACGACAATGTGAAACCCAAGTACCATAATAATACAAACAGCTAAATACATACTTAAGTAATACTGAATAATTTTAGAGATGATGAAGGTAGGACTTTCCTTCACACAGCTGTGACACTTTCTGGCACTACGCAGTGAATATTGTAAGTAAATGTATAGTGTGACCTAGAAGGATTGAAATTTCCTGTTAAGGCTTTCTGTCATGGGAAGTAACCAATATGTATAGCACACATTATGTGATCACAGGAGATCAAGGCTTCTTCACTCTTATTTGGTATAAGTTTATTTAAAAGTCTCACGACTTTGTCAGTTAACTGAAGGATAATAGTCTGCCATGTAACTAGCATACAAGAATTAAATACTTGTCTATCTATATAGTCACACTATTGACTTCTGTGCAACAAGAAGTGCAAAAAGCAGCATGAAGAGTAAAAAGTCAGCAGTCCACTATGAACTAATGCTTATACTACTTTGCTAGTTTATGTGAATAAGCTTTAAGACTTGGTGGCTCTTCAGTCTTTGGTGGTGTGGAAATAATGAAGTGACAAAAGAATCACTTCAACAGCTTTGTAAGTTGTGCATTGATTTGTATAAGATAGGTTTACTCATTGCCTTCTGAGATTTACTTCATCATAATACATTTTAAAAGGTCTTACAAGGCATTTTATAGTCTTACTGACTTTTTCATTTGTTATAACAAAAACCAGGGCACTCAGAAGGTCTAAGTGCTCTTCCCGCCATCCCCATTCATAAAAGGTATTCCTTGCCTAATGCTAGGGTCCAGAACACATTTCTTTCACCCTAATATTATTTATATTTCTTTGGAAAATTGTACCAGGTTGTTGAGTAATATATTGGAATGGAGTGCTTTAACACATTCCAGTTACGCTTGGGTCCACTCCTCACACCAACTCAGGGTGAATTAACAATAAAACAGAGGTTATTTATGCAACCCACATATACAGAGTATAGTTACAAAGATGATAAGGTAAGGTTTGGAGAAAAAGGTAAAGAAAATCGTCTGCAACAACTGGCAGATCGCCTTTCTCAGATTGGCTTGTTATCACACTACCGTGCATGACTGAGGCAGGACTGGATACCGATTAAGTAACTGTGAGATGTTTCACCTCCCAATTGGGTATTCAGTTCTTGTGCAAGCCCTACAATGTGAGTTTGCCTTCAAAGAAGACAATGGAATTTTTAAGGCATCATCATCTTCCCCCACCCAAACCTTCTGGTCTGTGTCCTGTTCAGACAGAAACCCTATCGGCAAGGGAGGTCTTCTAAGATAGCATAATAGGATTTTGATCTCAGTATTTTCCCAAAGACTTACGATCTAACTTGGTCTAATTTTTGGAAATTTTTCTGCTTATGTTTGGTTAGACAAAATCAACTTCTATCCTATTCAGGCAGTAAATACAACTTCTTAGATAGAAACTGGGGGTTGAGTAAGTACAATCACATTAGTAACCTACTGCAAGAAATCCTAAGTCCTTCTGCTCATGTTACAACATTTTTTCATAGAAATTTTGTTAATGCAAAAGAATATATTAATGATTATGAGTCAAACATATTTACAAAAATCATTTATGAAGTTCCTTACTGACTCGTATCTGAGATCACCTTTAAAGTCACAGTGAAAATATTCAATGATAATGATGAGATTTGGGGCAAGTGATTCCTCCTTCGATCCATCCCTTAGGTCTTTAAGGGACACAGAGCTATATTTTAAGTAAAAAAAAACAATCACCCTTATTAAAAAATCAGTAAACATGGTCAAAAGAGCCAAAACCTACTCACTGGGGAAGAAAATACAGAACTGAAAATCTTTGTATTTAAATACACTGTATACTCTTCTAGAGTGAAAGGTTATTTAATTAATTTGACCTGCTTTGGAAGATTCTTTTAAAAGGGTGGGCAAAGAGTTGGTTCAATTTATTTGCTTTTGGAGCACTACTACAACCACGACAGAGACAGAGCAGCACACTATGGTTTGACATTAAACTCTTTTTTTTGAAATGTGGGAGTATGTCCTGTTCAGAAAAAAATGTTATGACTCCTCAACATGGGTGGTAGGCATATGAGACTTAACAGGTTTTGTGGCTCAAAAATACTGCTACAGGAAGAAGATAACAATTGTCAAAGTAAGAAAATATGTAAACTTGGAGTAATTTACAGAAGGGGAAAAAAAGTAAGTTAATGAGGAAATTGCAATCAGTCTTCTCATCATCAACCAGAAATAATTAGCACAGCACGCTACGATTCAGCTGTTGATTAAAGGTATTTGCTTAATATATTTGAAATAATTATGCTCGTTAATAAGGCTCTGTCAGCACTTCTATTAGGAACTGTGTCCCTCTGGGTTTTGTACCTTTAAAATTTGCTCAGGGATGCATACAAAACTTCATTAGTTTGAATTATAACACTTTTAGTCAGATTTGATGAAAGTCATGTATGTATGTACTGTGGTATGCTTAAAAACCCAAAGCTCTTCTCTTGCATCCTTTGCACATTCTTAGTCCCCAATGAAGCAAAAAGAAATTACAGAAGCACAAGAGAATGCAAGAGTGCTCAGAAAAGACACCTGGGATTTATATATACACAGTATGTAAAATATCTAAGGGCCTCTGCATACAATTATCATTTATGAATTAGTGATTATGAATTAATTTTCTATTGTGCTTGAAGATGTTAGCTTTTGATTTATAAAATCTAAATTATAGTATTGGCACCAACTTTTTGCACAAAAATATGATTAACTTCTCTATGCATTCTTCATGAGGAGACTCAAATTCAGCTAGGACTTACTTTAATTCCCAGTGCTGACATTTGCTAATATTCCATTTCTTTCTGCAAAGGCTATTAAGATATTCCTGGATTGTTTTTAGAAGGGCTTTGTAGTTTGTAGTTGTACTAATGACTTGCTGAACACATAACTCTATCTACCGAAAAACTGTTTTGTACCTGCAGTTGGGAGAATTTATATGAATAGATAATATGTTAGAATTCTAAAACACTGAGCACAAGTAATGAACAAAATTTTCATTGACTTGCTAAGATATTGGAAAGAAAAACAAACAATCAAACAAAAAAACACTTAGAGCTTATCACTCCATTATTCCTCTTAATGCCCCTCATTGTTAATGGGACCCTTAGTTTTCCTCCATTACTGATGATATCAACACTTTATTGCTCAATCAATGTTACAATAATAGTGTTCAATAGGAATGCATGTTCAGAAATCTGAATGCAGCCTTGGTGTCATATATTTGTCATATTACATTGTAGGAAATATGTATAATGATGATCTTGCAGTCTTATTCTGGCTGTGGTACAACAGATATGGGCATTTTAGCTGCCTCTTGTCTAGAACAACTACAGGCAGACTATCTGTATAGCTTTAGGACTATGGGCTGTAACAGCTGTGTATCATATGGGGTATACATCACATGGGGTGAGGATTTAAACATATTCTTGTATCAGTTGAACCAACTATCCTGTCAACAAAGCTCAAGGTCTTCAGTCATCTTTATGCTTAGTCACCTACTACTTATCACCTACAATTCCAGTTTAGGATCTACTGACATCCTTGTCTACATCCTTTGTAAGCCTCTAAGGGCTCAAGTGATGCATTAACCTCTTATGACAAGTATGAGAATACCTAAAGTCTTTTATTTTACAGTTTATAATTCAGATCAAGCTGAAGCCTGAACACCTGAACTCATGGTCACGAAAGAGACATCTGCCTTACGTATCTCTGAGACATTATTTGAGTACCAGCTCAATGGAAAATAAGATCCACATCCACTCCATTCCAAATTTACATAGCCCTTGCAGGGACCTGAACCTCAGGTTCCCACATTTTGGATTAAAATCCTAAATACTTCAGTTACTGACACTCAGAAGTAGTTTTTTGGCAATTGGTCCCTATACCATACTTAAGTAATTAAGTATTTATTGGGCTATTAAAAAGGCAGACTAATAATCCAGAGAGGTGGGAACCAGCAAATTGATACGAAGGCCTTCTACTATGACAGATCCAAAGTGTGCTGTCCACCAGGCTGTTCCCCATTCTCAGGAGCAGGCTGCTTTACTTACTTCTAGGAGGGTGTTTATAGCTCAGTATCTGACATAGAAGAGGGTGTCTTTCAGGACAGAAAAGTCAGCAACTGATGGGACAGCAATGGGAAAATTAATTCATCCACCTTCCTTAGCCTTTTAGTCCTGTCTAGGTCAACTGCTTTTGTCCTGAGCTGAGTTTTGAATGTAAGTTACATTAACACTTTTCACCTTACAAGCACCCTTAGCCCCCAGTTCAGGACTAAGAAGGAGTATGTTGGGTATTCCGTGTCTGAGCATTTTTGATGACTTGTTCCTCTGTGTGTCTTCTAGATCCAGCTCAGTTTTGCCAGGCCAGAATTGTCTTCACCATGGCTGTTACATTTAAGCCCTAATGATATGCCATGGAGAAGAGTGTTATTTTCTTTTTTTCCTGCCCAGAGGTGGTGCTTGAGAAGGATTTTGAAGGGTGCCTGAGAAGGATTTTGTCCTTTTAGAACCATTACACTTCTTCACTGAAGACTCATGCCATTTAAAATTCCTGGGTCTCACTCATCTCTAGGGTAATTCCACTAAAATTACTGATCCTTTAGAGAGAATATCTGCTTATATATTTTTGCCTTACGAGTTCAATGCTTAAAAAGTCAAAGTTATTCAATTGGCCTGATACTGAACATGGTTTCCCTGCTGGCAAATTTATCCTTCATTCATACAGTGTAATGCTAGGAGCAATATATTCCCGGATGTATATTCAGCCAGTTAATAACAAGGTACAGTAATCATAATGGTTTTAAGCCACCTCGCAGGCAAAGTTCCAACATGCTATCAAAAAGGTAATAACCTGGTTAAAAGTAAATATATTCTGTAAAAACAAACAAATATCAAACCAACAGATATGTGCTTATAAGAAAATCATGTTTTTCTTTAAAATGCCATAGCTTTAACACAAAATGTATTTCAGATCAATAGCAGAAAATTCAGTCAAATTTTCTTTGTTCCTCTTGTCCTGTGTTTCTGTATGTTCATGCAGATGCAATAGAGTTAGCAGAGTATATGAAAGTGAAAATGCAATTTATAAAAAGAAAATTAATTACATGAGTTAATAATTTTAAATTACAAATGTAAATACCATTGTTTGTCACAGAATATCGCTAACAGCACTTATCCTTCCCCATAGTCTACAATTATTGACCTGAATGTGCCAGGAAAACTAAGGAAAGTATTTAGAACCACTATCAGAATGTTAATTTCTCACTGTTATTGGCTCTGTTTTTCCTTGCAAATGGAAAGAGAGTATGAAAGTTTTCTGTTACATGATGCTCACTGTTAACACTCTACTAATATTAGTCATATACTAAACATACCATTTTATTTCTGTGAATAGTCCAACAGTAATATAGAACTTTCTGTTTATAAACCCTGTCCACATAAGCCGTTTAAAATCCACCTTTCCAAAATTCAAAGCAAAATTACCTTGCTGTCTCTCTCAATATTTCTTTTGACTGGCATCCCACAGGTTGCAAAGGTCTATGCAGAGAGCTGCCTAGCCACAGTTGTGATCGTCCTGAAGCAGGTAACATAAAGTTGGCTTTATTTGTTGATTTTTTTTTCTATCCTCATGTTGCTGCAAATGAAACTACACTGGTGCTGCTGAAGTCTGATCAGTGCCTTGTGAAGTTTCAAAAGACCATTTTTGCTTTTCTTTAACATACTCGTGTGACCAGATTACAAATATTCATAAAGTGGACTAACCCAGCATGTTCATTTTAGGGTACGATTAAAGAGCTTCATTTAAATTTAACAGAAATGAAGGGTGAAACTGCTCTAAGTCAGGAGAATCGTCTTTGCTATGGCAGACATGACTGCAGTGTAAATCTAACATGCTTTAGCACCTTCCCTTGGCCCTAGACAAACTCTCCCCTCCTCCAAAGCCAAAGCAAAAGAAGAGGCTGAACTTGTTTCATCAAGTTACCTACTGTACCCATGCCTGCAGCATTTCATACCTACGTAACAAACCAGCTGTGTGATAGTCACAGAGCTGTATGTTCCCAGAGAATCCTTTTGCAGCCTTTGAAGGCTCTCACATGTGATGATTACAATTATAATTATCTTCTTTAAATGGGAGTTAAGTCCTGACTTTCATGATGCTCTGAGGACACACTATATTGTTTATTCAGGATCCTATGCAAAAATTCTTCTCACTCTCACTCATTCTTGAGCATTTTTTTTCTATATTGGGCTGTCTGTGTTTATTTCTAGCTGGCTATAACTAACTTCCCGTAAGAGCTATGTCTCTTCTGCTCATTGATAATTTCTTGTGGAGTCTATTCAGGTAGCCAATATAATATTATTGATAAAAAATATGTATTTCTTTTTAGGAATCTATAACACTGCAATCTTTCTTAATGTGGATGACTCCAATTCCACAGTTTCTTGAACTGTGAGACTAGTTATACAAGACAATATGATGATAAATCCTTTGGTCTTCATTCTTTTCTTCATGTAGTCTCACAGGGATTCCTTAGTAATCTTGCTAAATTACAATTATTCATGTCTTTTCCCATCTAGAAGGTGTTGAGGAGTTTTTGTTTCATTTATTCTTGTCCATATACATGTCACATATGAACTTGCAAAATTAGATTAATTATAATTAAAACAAGAACACACATTAAAATATACTGTGATTTCTGATTTCACTCTGGGTCATCTATACTACATCAAAACTTAGAGAGTCAAGCTATCATGTTTGCCAGCAGCTCAGCATGAATTTCTCAGGTAAGACAAAAAGAGCATGTATTTGCCTTCTGTCAAACAGTTCATATTTATATGAGAAGTAGGGTTACAGGGCTAGTCAATCATCAGTAAAACTTTGCCATTCCTATTTACATTAAAATGTCAAGTTTCTGCTTTAAAAGGTCCATTAGAGAAGAGTTTTGTTATAGACAGACTGGTCACTTTTCTGATATTACTACATCATATATGCCAGTTTAAACAAATATTTTGCAGACTCCAAGCCTAAGTTTTAAGGTAATAAGAATTGCCACAGTGTAAGTGATGATTTGTAGCTTTTCTGTTGTTGCTAGTGTATGTCACTGTCACACCTGTCTCATAATCTAAACTGATAGTGGGTATTTTACCTGAAATTAAGGTAGGAAATGGAGAATGAGCTCACTGCCAAACATGTATAGGGCAAGCAGCAGTCTGCTGACCATCCTTCCACTACATTCAAAACAAATTTCGGAAATACAGAATTAGGAAATATCTACATGTCTTAGCCTTTGCTCATCCATGGTACTAGAAACAGAGTAAATGTCCAAATAGCTTTAAATGTATATAATCCATGATTTGCTGTTTCAGCTTTATTCTCTCTTTTTCCAAAAGAAAAACATCTCAGCAGCAGATGTACCTAGGGGTGTCTGTCACAAAACCCAAATGCTTTATGTGTTTGAAGATATGCAGCCACCTAAGTTTTCATCAATAGAGAAAGGCAACTGAGCATGTTATTGAATGTACTCAGATCGACAGTGCTGTGAAGGACAACTTCTTTTGTAACCTTCTCACACCTATTTCTGGCGGCTCCACTTAAGTTTGCTGTGTGGTCCGGGCTGCTATGCATACAAAGATCATGACTTCATATATTAATAAATTCACCTGTATTTACTTTATCAGACATGTTCTATCTTTAATGTGCAAGCAGTCCTGAGAAGAGAAACTAGATTGAGGGACTTCTTGCTCCAGGAAAGCTGGGGAATGATCCCTGTTCCTGCTCACACACTTCTAAATGTCAGGAATGCAGAGTTCTCCTTTTCACAGTGACAAAGTTTAAAGGAAGGTTCAGTCTACGCTACATCCCACTGTAAAGGGCACATTTCTCAGGACAGTCAGAAGTCTAGCATCCTTCATTTATTTGACAAATTTTTGGTTACTATGTTATTCAAAAAAAGATGGATAGCAGTATCACAACATACTGTGAGAAGTGGCTAGCTGATCTAACCTCTCCTATCCAAAAAGGTGATTTAGAAGTATTTGAGTTCCATCCATGGCAGAGAAACCATTTTAGTCATACTCTGTCTTTGCTGTTTCCAATAGATTGGTGTAGACTTTCTACAGCTCAGCACGCTCACTGTAGTGAATTTTAGGTATAAGCATCTCAGGTTCCCTATCAATTGTGTATGAAGTGTATAGGTATAAGATGCAAGTTTTAAACCATAGATAGAGAAACCATACACAACTTGTTCTGATATAAAATAGCAAATATACCTCTAACCTCTCTGAACATGCTGAATAATTAATCCTAATTTTGTGACATTGTTATTAATGTAGAAATTGTTAAGATTGAAAAAAAGCTCACATACAAATGAGTTCTTGAGTTAATTATGTTCCTGAATGCTTTTTTAATAACAATGACAACTCCATAAAAGTTACTAGCAAAGTATTATTATTTTATGTTGTATAAAAGGATAGTACATTTCTATGTAGTTTCCATGACAACCAGAGTATAAGGTAATTTTAAATAATTTGCATTTCACTACAGTCTACATTATGGATGTCTAACATTTTGTCAAAGAATAGATTCAAGAGGAGCACTTTCGTATGTTATTATTTTACCTACTAAATGAATGCACAGTCATAAAGAAGTGTTATTTCTGTTAAATGGCATGTCTGAGAAATAAATAACTGTCTATTTACTTAAGTAGGCATCTGAGTTGCTTTCAGGAAAAGTAAGCATCTAAATATCTGCCATCAGGTGCAATCAGACTGCCACCATGTTGGCAGAGCAGAGCATCATGGACATACAGCAAGCAAATTTTAAGTTGTAACTTTGATCTTGTCTGGTGCTTTGGAATTTATTTCATAAAAATCTCTTGGACATTTTGCTTCTGTATGTTTTTGAACAACTCTTTTTGAAAAATTTTCTCATATTATTGTGTTTATTGGGTACTGGAACATATATTACTTGTAATTTGAAAGAAAAAGGTTTGTGTCTTGACTTCTGGTGAAATCAATTATCTCCAGCCATCTATTCACTAGCTGGTTATCTTTTATTAAAGTATCTCATTTTTTCTACAACTGAAAGAAATATTCTTTCTAGTTTTGTTTTGGGTTTTTTTACGAATTGCAATTTCTCTTAAATCTGTGTCTATTTTTTTTAATCCACATTATTTTCTTCTTTCTATTATATTCTTACAACTGAGTTGGTCTTTGAACCTGTATAAATGCCTTTTATTGTCTGAACTGAAGACAAGTCTTTCCCTCTGTGCTATAATCAATTTTTTTTAAAACAAATTACCAACATTAAGAAATGTTTTGTAAGGTACTTTCATAGTGTTTATGAATGCAAAGAAGTTAATTGTTCTACCTTCAGTCTGACATCTCCTCTCACACTGCTTATAATGGGCTTTCAGCAATAAGATTTACCATGAGGCCAGCCGTGGAGCTATTGTTAACTGTACCAGCACCGGTTCAGTTTACTTTACTATCTGGACTCTAACAGGCATGTGGCATTACTGAAGACTTTAACTGTCAAAATTATCACTCCACATTTTTAGCTTGACATAAACAACGGAGTTACAGTTGTGCATAGTTGTCACTATACTAGAGCTGTTAAAGTTGCAATTCTTGCTACTGATCAATACTAATTTTTTTTACATATCTAAAAATTCATATCAGAAGCAGAAAGAATGATAGCGCTTGCTATGTTAGACCCTCTTAGAGTGTTGGCTCCAGACTTTCCTGGATGCATGATATAATTCATAGAAAAGGCAGATGAATTACCAGCTCTGAGCCTGGGTGAACCATGAAAGGCAACCTTCCTTGTTCTGCTGTGTCTCAAAGTGATTGCTCCAAGAATGAGGGACAGTTCCAAAATATCTCTTTGTCATGTATGATGTGAAGGAAAAAAAACCCAAAAAATAAACTTCCCTTTTCTCATGCTAATAAAAAGAAAAAAGTTGTTTGTAGTGGGGCAAATGAAAAGATAAGGGACATATTTAACACAGCAACTTAATTTTTGAAGTTATACTTCTATAACTGCTCTGCAATGGCTATGGGGAAAGAGTCAAAACCAGAAACGTAGGAAAGCAAATATTTATTTCTAAATGGTACTTTCTTTCGACATCACAGACAGCTGCCATGGCGTTAAAGAAATTGATGAGTCAATAAAGACTGTTCCATTTATTTAGCATCTTCATTACTGTCTCTCAGTGCACTTTACAAAACCAAGCTGACTCTCCAACTTGCCACCTTTGGGTTTCGTGCTGAGTTTTACATACATTAGCAACAGGGCCACCTAACACTGGTAGGCAATCTTCACACTCGTAGTTGTATGAGATAGGAACCGCATTTGTTTAGTTAAGCATTTATGGTGAAAGAGTAATTTCAGTAGATTTCCACACAAATAAGCAAAAGATCAGATAATGGGGACTAGTTGCATTGTCGCCAATAGTGCATGTTATCCAAACGCACAGCAGCCCCACGCTAGAGGAGCCCAGTTGCTAGACTACAACGATGGTGTACAGCAAAGCTATGACAAGCACTGGTAGTTACCTAGACATTTCTTCCTCTGGGGCTGTGCCAGCCGTGCTGGGAAGGAAATCTACATACAGTGGGTAATATTAGGACTATACCGCAGCTGCTCTGCACCTTGTTCAAGCATTTGAGTTTGAAGAGAGTTTAAAAACTAAAAAGTGTGACTGAAATGCCCACTCCTGCCTTGATTTTCATCTAATCAGAATGTTAATCTGAGAAGGCTGGCTTATGTTTGTTATCAGTTTGAGAAAAATGCTGTCTTCATGTGTAGAAAACTATATTTATGGGACAGATGAACGCTATCCCTGGAGCAAGCATTACATTAATTGTAATAATATCAGTAATCAGCGCTAAAGAGGAAGAAGAAACCTGCAGCTGTAGGATGGGGAACTTGAGAGAAGGCAATGGTGGGTGAGCACCTGCTGCTGCTGCTGAAGCTCTCATTCTTGACTCTGATATTAAGTAAATCAGAACCATGAATATTTAAGGCATCAAATTAACCTAATCTCGAAGCACAGTCATTTAGATTTGTTAATCATGGCAATGAGAGAAATAGTGTTGCCATGGAATAGACCATTAAGACGAACGAAGACCAAAACACTACAGGAGCACTGTGAGGTGTAGGAGAGGTTGTATGTGATTTTCTTTCTGATTTCAACTATAACAAGCAAGTCAACTTTAGAGGCACTGCATTCATTACGTGAAAAACAAAGATAAAAATCTTTGACTGTGGCCTGTTGGCATGGAGGCTCAGCAATGTAGCCCTGGTTAATGAATATTCTCTACTCAAAAGTCCTCTTATAGGAATCAGTTTACTAAAGGGAGAGGTTTTATAACTCCTTGGGAAGATCATGGGCACTCATACTGCATCAGTGAGTCTAATTCTGATAGTGCAGAACAGCGAGGCATAGGCCACCACCACCTCACCCCGTATATCCCAGTACAACTCAGATGAGTAAGGGTTTGTCTGGTCAGACACCCATAAGAATTGCATGCTAACGGAATTATCAGAGTTCAGTATTTTAGCTGGTCATTTCCCCCATCTATATCTAAATACTACCTACAGTAGTGTGCTTTTCGTCAATGCAAGTCAAGGTGCTGCAACCATAAAAAAAAAAGCTGTATCGAATACTTCTATTTTAACATTGTCATAGCAATAAACCACATATTTTTGGAAGCTTTAAATATTGAGGAAATTAGTCTTATTATTATCTTAGTCCTGATATCTATGCTCCAGAAATAAATTATATTCTATTTAGTGATTTCTTTACCAAATAATTTTTGTTGCCTCTTCAAATTCCCCACATTATTGAACCAACTATCTTTTTATTATTATTTTCCAGATACATTTAGCCTGTACTTCTTTAAGCAGGGAATATTCATTAAACATTTCCAATGAAAGTATTTTGCCTTGCTGTTTATCTGTGGGGTTTTTTTTCCATAACTTATAGGTGTTACAGAATAAAGCAAGGAGATAAAATAAGGAAAACATATTTGGCAGATAATAACAAATGAAAAATGGCTGATTCTGATATCCAAATTACTAGAAACTAGTCATTAATGACTGTCTCACACCAAGATCTCAGCCATGGCTCCTGTAGCACAGGTACAGGAACATGCTCATACAAACTATAAAATCTATAGAAGTTTGAGAGGTTTTCAGAATAACAAAGCATAGTGCCTACAACTCCTTTTGATTTTTAACTGCTGTTTGTATCTTATAAGCAGTCTTCATAAACCTTATAAAGACTCCAGCTAAGATGAGACTAAATTTAAGTTTTACCCTCTTATCTACCCTCTTTTATTCACCCAGATCTTATTGATTTAAGTAGGAGCAGCACTTGCGCATGTGTGTGAATGTCTATGTGGATTAATATGAATGAACAAAATTTTCATATGACAGGATTCCACTGTATTTTCCCCTCAGGATTTTTCAATGGGCTCTACTGAAGTTAAGGTAACTTTGACCTCTGTAGTCATTATAGCTAATAAGAAAACAGTAAAAAGGTTCATTGATTCACAGCTCAGAGGGGCACAGTCTCAGTTCTCGATGCTGCTGCTGCAGTACATTTCTATGGGAATGCTTTTAGAAGTGCTATCAGTAGAACTTAATAATCATTCTGAACTGTCATGTTCACTAAATCTACAGAAAGCTTGACCTTTAATCAAGAAGAAGGAGCATCACAAAACATCACTTTATTGTAGAGATAATGTGCAATTCACAGTACTGCGTATTACAGCTTCAATTCTTTGATGATTATGAAACTTGTTTTTTCACTCAGTTGCCTCATGTTGTAATATTTTGTGTTTTCAGTTACTAATATATTACTATCATATTCACAAAGAAAGAAAAGGAGGAACACTTACCAAAATTTTGAATTTAAAGGATCATTAAAAATATGTCTGTCCATGGAGGGGAATTTTTCAAGTATTCAGTTCTAACCCTCTTATCAGACTACTTACAGATAACTCTTGCCTTTTCTATACTGATCATCTAAGCTGGCGGGTTTAGTCATCCCTTAATTTATGGCAAAGATTTCTGCCAGGCCCTGTCCTCGTTTTATGTTCGTTCTTGGCTATCATTCGTGTATCTTAGCATTCAGAAGCCTCTGATTCCATTCATAAAGATGTTCCTTTTTAGTTATGACATGTATCTTACTCCTAGACACATAAGAAAAACCTGGGTGTCAGTAGGGCAAGGGACACTTTGCCAAGACAGTCTGAAATAAGCGTGGTCCCTTTCTCAGTTACTGTTCTGCATTTCTTTTCTGTGACTAACTTTAGGATAGTTCTGATCCTGTGTTTTCACACTCAGTGATGACTACGTGAATGTATGCCTAGCACAGTAACAGCCATGGACAAAAATGCTGTGTTGATAAATGAGGGACATTATTTTAATTAGCTATATAATTGTTCTTTCCACTTTAATTTATAGTAGGGTTCGGTTTACATTTTTCCAATTTCTAGGGGGGGGGGAAAGACAGATTTTACTTGTTTTATGAATTATAGAAGTTACATACATTGAAAAATTGAATTTACTTTTAAAGATATATCCTCATGTCTATACATGGCTTAAGTTACTCTGTTGGTCAAAATCTCATTTTTATTTTCAGCTCTCTTGTTATAGAAGATAAGCCAACATGATTAAGCCTTCTCTGAAAAAGTTCTTTCCAGACATACCAAGGACACAAGCATCCAACAGCACAGCTATCAGCCACATGAAGTTCTGTCAGTTTAGTCTTCCACCGAGAGCTGGACTGGTTCCACTGCACCCATGAGAAGAACGCAAGAAAGAGTTTCTGCATATATCAAATAAGCTGTTTTCAGTTCAATATTTAAAATATGTGATTGTATGGGCAAAATCTATTATTGAAATTGTTTTAGTGTTATTATCATTTCCTTGAAGTTTATCCAGCATTACATGCAATGCTTACATGATGCTGAGCTTACTGCCGGGGAGCAACAGGAGGGGGCTGCTCCACTGAGGAGAGCAGCAACTCGGGAGGCGCAAGGGGAGAGCAGGGCTGGCAGGGCACCATCCCACCATGTCCAACAAGGAAAGCAGAGCAGGGCCAGTGGTGACGATGGTGACCAGGGTCAGATGCAGACCAGGTATAGCCAGATGAGTCTGTAGAGACGAATCATGCCTGAGGTCAAGCCTGAAAGTCAAGCCCACAAGGTAAGGTTAGGATCAGTCAGACACAAGGCAAGGCACAGCATAACTGCATTCAAGCTACAGTCCTTCACCTCGGTCCTGTCTTGGACTTTGCTGCAGATCCACTGTGCCTGGCCTGCCTATCTCATCCCTCAGCTCCTGGCTGACCTTCCTCTTTGCAAAGCAGCCCATACCTGTTGCTGCCTGACAAAGATTTTATATCAGAAAATATTTCCTGCTGGTTTTCTTCATTATACAGTACTACTGTTCCAAAGAATCAACATCCAAAAGAGAGATTAGGTACCAGGACGCTCAGCCTGGGAACAGAAAGGAGTTAGGCTTTTCTCCTCACAAATGTGGCCTCACACCAGGTGACAGTCATACTTAGTCCTGCAGAAGTTCTCTCCATCTATCTTCTGCCTAATGAATATTTAAACACCTTTCTGTGAACCACTGAATGTTTAATTTAATTTTAGTATACACATTTCACCCGTGACTGCTGGAAGTTTAATACAGGGATAGACCTCCTAACAGGAGCTGCAACTCATGAATCTTGCTTTCGCTCTCTTGAGTCCTCAAGGTGAGTGCTTTAACCTCAAGGTAACCCCATGATAGGAACATTTTGTGGGCTGCTGGATGGTACAAGTTTGAATTTCCTCAGGAAGTAAAGGGAGTTAAAACCATATAAATCAATTCCTGAGTGAGTGTTCTAGCCTAGGCTATTACATGAAATGGAGTTGCTATCACCACTTCTGGAGATGTTTTAAAAGAATGTTCTGCCCACAGTTGTACTTTGGGAAAAGGTTAATTCTGCCCTGTACTCTAACAGTGTTTTAACAATGTCTATGAACCAGAGACCCTGAGAGGTTTTTGGTAGAGGAAAACCAAGTTTTTGTTATTAGATGTACAGGCAAATGCATTACTTCTTGTTACAGTGCATCTTGGAGAAGCATAAAGAAGAGTAAAGGATTTTTAGGGATGAGGAAAGAACATAACCCAAGGAAATGAAGATCTGAAGGAACAGCATCTGTCTCGCTTCCTTTTTGTTATTTTTCTTCAGGCTTGCTGATGATTCATGTGACTGCTGTTGCTTTTCTTTCCCTGCCCCATGACACTGTTAAGAAAAGGAAGGATATCACATGTAATAACCAGGTTCTGGTCTACGCAGTGTCTCCTATAACAAACAGTTAACAATAGATATTATCCAATCCAATATGGTGCCCATGACACAGACGAGCTGCTGCATTTGTTTGTCATGGGCAGGAAAGAAGCTTTAAACTGCTTGATCCAATCCTACTCTGAACGTAAGTCCTTAGATATGATAGCCATTTTCTTCAAAAGTAGTACAGTTTAGCACATCTGTTTTTTCAACTTCTATGCTATATCCAGTAGATTTGTTTTGAAGGTTTTTCTCAAATGGGATAAGAAAGATTTGACTAGCTGATGGCCTGTCAATTGGTCTTTGGGCAACATTACAAAGAAATCAGGAATTTCCAAACTTTCAGGCAGTTTCATATTTCTTCCATCTTGCCTCCTTTTCTTGGATGGTATTATCAGGTGGGAATGCAGAACACAGCCCTCTTACCATACATATTAACCCTTAGGATGATGATGAACCATAGCTTCCACAACTTTTATCAGTTAAGACTCTCAAGGAAGCAACATAGTTTCTAATTTTGAATTTGTTACTCTGATTAAAATATGTTTTTTAATGAAGATGTGTTCATTAAATTAAACTGCATTTTAAGTCCACAACGAAAAATGTCTTCAGAGTCCTTGTTCTAGTTTTTAAAAGCAATGAAAGATGTAAACAAACAACCTGGTGTCACTTGTCTCCTGCTATATTTTGGTGTACGAATTTCTTTTGCTCTTTCTCCACTTTGACTATTACACCAATTTATGATCTCATTTCAGTTTTATTTCTTCCACCTGCACTTGAAGAAAGTTTTTCAATTCAGTACTTTCAGTTATTGATATATTCATTCTCTTTCCTAGCAATACTTCATTTTAAAAGGACAATACATTGTAACTCTCTTTTTAATATTCTGTAGAAAATAAACCTGCAAAATAAATAAAACTATAATATATGTATAGGTAACCTTAAGTTATTGCAAACTTGTCTTTATTGGATTTTAGGTATACTTACAATTATATTTCTAAATATGATGCTGAGAATAATGTTTCATGTTCCGTTTGTTACCAATGAAATATTCATTTTCATTAACTTGTACTTAATCTTTTCTTCAACAACAGACATTACAAGTGTAGAAAAGAATTAGACTTTACTTTGCAAATCCAGATGTAAATGAACAGTCTGGAATGTTTTCAACAGTCCAGAAATCCATCTTGTTTTAGCATTCTGTATTTTGTTTCATATTATATAAAATCTGAAAGACATGGGTGTTATTAAATTGTTGTAAACCATAAAGCATATTTAAGGAATCTTTAATGACAATGCAAGGATGAAGAAAACCTATATATTGTACTATGGCAATTACTTGGAGTTGATTGGGCAAAATATTCCCTTCTTGTTAAAAGATGTGGAGATACAGCTTGGGATGTTACAAAAACCAGGTTTGTATATCAGTTAGGATACTGAAGTGAGGAAAGTTAACAAAGAAGCATCTTTGATACTCATCCTCCTCAAAGCGAAAACACTCAAAAGATTCCTAAAATATATTATTATTATTATTGTTATTGTTATTGTTATTGTTATTGTTATTGTTATTATTATTATTATTCCTGAAGAGATTAAAACAGTTTAAGTTTCTTTTAGTTGATAATACACAATGATCTTTCATGTAAATCCAATCATAAATATAACTTTTAAACTACATGAATAAGGAAATATTCTACATAGAGATATGGAACCGAGTGATCCAGTTGAAAAAAATTAATATAAATATTTGAGAATACTCTGTATGCACACACGAAAGCCCATGCTTTAAGAGACTTGAGATTAAAAATCAAACACTCAAAAGTTAAGAATAGTCAAATCTGCATGTATGTGTGATGCACACAGACTACAAACAAGTCATCTCTTACCTTCTTTTTACAAAAATAAAGAGATTAAGCTCACTTGGTCACGTAAGACTCATTATGCTTCCTCGTTATTTAATGATTCTCAGAAACTCTTTCTGTGCCCCCACTGTTACTGCAACTTCTTTCTCAAATTGAATTGGACAAATATTGCTATATTATGCACACAGCCCTCCTCCTGTTTAAGATTACCTTGTTTAAATGGCTGCATTAGCCCTTTTAGCTTTACGCTTAAACTGCAGTTGAGACTACCACAGCATAAATTAGATCTACTGCCAAAGAAGTTCTTCCTAGACTTTTCTCCCAACATCATCTCATTTTTGTTGGCGCAAAAGTTTGTGCAGCTATGTCAGGAATTTTGTTAGCAAAATAATCCTAGTAAGATCAAATAATTTATTCTAAAGTCCACAATTGGCTTAAGGTGTATGTTTCACAGAAAATCTACTGTGTGATTCTGTAGATCCTTTCTTAGGCAGAAGAATGGATAAATATAGGCAGCCAGCCAGTGGTAGAAAGGAAGGCCGAAACATTTATTTGAAAACAGCATCAGCTTGGGTTGACTTAAGGTGGTTCTCTTTTCCGAGATGTCTGAACCAATCTAATAGCTGGCTTCTGCCAGAAGGGATGGTTCTTCCTCCTTGCTTTCCTGAGTTCTGCTTCTTGGCTGATCCTTTGGTGAGCTTTTCAGGTCATTAAACCAGCAAAACACATTCTGAGGGGATCAGATTACTTCTGTGCTCACTTAGTGCACGACCTGACTGAGCAGACAAGCACAGTCCAGGCAGTGCAAAGGAAGCGCCGGGGCTGTGCAGATGGGGGCACAGGTTCCTCGAGCCTCTGCTAGCAGCCTGCGCATTTCCCTAAGTGGAGCCTTCATGGGAAACCTCACCCTTGCTGCTGTGCTGCCGGTTAGCGTGCATGGCTATTCTTCATAACCCAGCCCTCAGAGGGTTTTCCAGAGTCACTACTTCCCAAAATAAAGCATGCTTATCCCAGAAGTTGTCCTAATCCTCCTCATGAGACAGCAACATAGTAGCTGCACAAGCCAGAACAGAGGACTCTGAAGTGCGAAAGTGCTGTGTGGACATGATGTTGTTTAATTCAATAATGTCATCTTCATTTAAGGAAAAGAAAAATGTATCATCTTTTTCCTGCTCTCAGATTACTGATGCCATGTGTCAGTGGGACCTGTCCTCTCAATGATTTACCTCCTCCTGCAATTTTATGAGTAAAGTTTTTTGTGAGAAAAATTAACAATAGTGTAGACCCAAGAACTGATCCTTGAGTGACAGTAGTGGAAACACAAGTGAGCGTTTCCCATCCAAAAGCAAGCTTGAAGTACACCATACTGGACAGCTTCCAACAGAAGAGTCTTCCATGGGAATCTGTAAAAACTAAAATATTTCCCCCAAAAAACACCCCTGTTTTAAAACTGGTCTGCCCAAATCTTCCTGGTGTTTTAGCTCTGCTGATCTGTCCAGGTCTTCGGCTCAGAGGTAAGCAGGCTAGCAAACCGTTCTAAACATGGGTAATCAGTGGCTTTTGCTTTCAGAAGACATTTTGGAGAGTGATACTTCATCAGAAAACAATTCAAACTACTGAAATCCAGAAACAGTTTCTTTTCTTTTATAAGCTTCAATTTTGAGATTTCCCAGTTGGCTAATTAATATGTACTATGTCTACTTCAATCAAGACAGAAAACATGACAATACTACTCGGAGCAATTTTATTTTCCTTTTCAGGAAAATACCTAATAGCAACCAGTGTTAATATTATTTTCTTATACAACATTTGTTTTGGGTTTTTTTGTTTCTTTCATGACACACAGGTTTTAAATACTCTTCTCGACTAAAATTGGAAATTATTGTTGGACAGATCTTTCTACAATATCATTCTCCCTCTTCTCATGATTAGACAGGCGTTACTCACATTAAAGAAAATTATTTCTTACCTAAATGCACAAGAACTTCACTGGGGAAAGGATATTTGCACATGAGTAGAAAATATCAGGCACCTCTGTATTTTCTCTATGACAGATTCAGTCTGCCTGCTTGTGTCGTGCTAATATGAAACAAATAATATTTATTAGACCTTCTGAATCAGGGGAAAAACCATCTGTCTTATTACATACAGCTTTCTATGAAGGAATATGCAATGAATAATTTGTGGAGGTTTTATTCTTCTTGAGTTAGCTAAATAAGGAACACTGTGTTTTCTTCTCGCAATTTATAACGAGAACAAAAAGCCCAAACTGTTGAAAAAAGACATTTATGTTTTTAAATACAGTACTTCAGCAATTTCTAGGGAATATAAGTGTGAATAAATGCAATAATTTAAGTTCACAGTGTTTACTGTAGCATAATAACACTGACATTGAATGAATTTTGTAGGAGAGACAAAGGAAATAAATTGCTGAAAATGCAATTAGAAATGTGACATAGTGTTTGGAATAAGAAGCAAAAAACCTCAGTGTGATGGTGAACATAGTGATTTTGTTTGTGACACTTTTTAACTTCAGAATAGATTATAGCATACTTGCAATTATGCAATATTTATGAGATTCATTTCTTTTTCTAAGATCCAGTGCCTTTGACTTGTCATGCAACAAACTACAACACGTCCATGCACAGTTGATGTAGGGATTCTTTTGCACAATAGGCATGTGTCCTTAATACACATTTCATTGATCTGATACTGGAAGAGAATTAGTCAATTTAAAGACACGCTGTCAACCCTTCACTTTTCAATTTAAATCTTCCCTTATTGGCACAAATATCAATTCAGTATAAGATTTAACCTAAGTTATTCTTGAATTGCATTGCTCACGTCATGAGCTTTCACTTTTCTTTCTTCACTTACTAAAACTGACAAGTATAATTTGTCTGTAGAAGAAATGAAATCATGTGTTGAGTTTGGTATTGATCCACTATCAGTACAGGCAACAAGATTGAAAAAACTGTTTCCATTAAAATCCTGCTTTTGTTTCAAAAGCTCTGTAAGTTTTAGACCCCTCAATTTATAACTATACAAAATTGTGTGTGTGTGTTTCAGCTGGGGAAATCCATAAGGAAGGGGAAAAATAGTAATTCTGAACAGATAGCAGCTCTTGGAGATGCAAAAATACCTGTTGATTGTGTTAATAACCATTAGTTTAATAATAACAATAGTTTAACTGGGAAAAACAAAGCAGCAGATTGAGGGAAATACATTTCTACATTTCCATTAGTGGACTATTCCGAGTAAGGCTATTCAAAATTTTCTTAAGAAAATTTATTTTCCTCAGGGGCAGATATTTTTGGTGAAATTTATTCATTTACTTGAAATTTTCATCAGGATGTCCTTTTTTGGTACATAATTTTGACCAGCAGTAACAAGCATAGAAGTCCCTACAGCGCAAGAAGTTTTCCCTGGAATTTGCTTTTTTCATTCCCGTGAAAAATTAAACAAATGTTGAAATCTCAAAAGCTGCTGTAGAGTCATGCCTGTAGAGACTTTATTTTTAATAATTACCACTGAATATTTCTAAATAGTAGATTTCACTATGAAATCAAACATCATCACAGAAGAGACATTATATAAGAGCTGTTTGGAGCAGTTAGAGAAGGAAGGTTACTGTCCTCCATTCACAGTCTTCATAACCACTTTTATACTTAAAAATGAGAGAAGAGACGTTCCAGAAGGCCTCAGGAGTGAAAAATTCCAGGATGCAGTGGCAATAGTAGACTGAAGAAGTGAGTGAACTCAGTTCAGGCTGAAGGATGACCTGTGCCAATAGATAAGCCCACACCACGAACTAGGACAGATTTTATCACAGTTTCTGGCTCTATATAAAGACTCTTCATTGAGGAAAAGCAGGCTGAGGTTTAGCAATACGAATCAGAAATATCTTGGTCCAAGCACCCCAAACACACAGGATTTAAACACAGGGATACAAAAGTCAAGCTAGTATAGCTCAATTTTTTTCACTGCTCTGAATGATAAAAGAAATTATTTGCAGTAGCTTTGGAATTTAATAAAAAATTACCAGAACTCTGAGATCTACTTATTTGAAGCAATGAAAGACAGAAGTTTTAGTGCATAACAGAAGAACAGTTTAATACAGCTTTTTTTATGGTGAGTTAGACAAACCTTCCACTCTGGAGCCCTGCAGGAAGATAAATTGCAATAATGACAATAAATGCTGAAAAATAATTTTGACCGTCTGTAGTTCTGCCCAGCCGTGGGCAAGACATTTAGTCTTTTGTTATTTGTAAATGCAGACCTGTGAGACAAACAAGTGGTATTGGACACAGGTAATATTCCTTAAGTTGCGTGCAAGGTGGTGTTATACGTAACGATGTGGTTTTTTCAGTGCATACTTAATGGAAATAAATGCTTTTATCTCGCATTGCTTCCATAGATAGGATTTAATGAGAAAGAATAATAATAACACAGTGAAATATGTAAATGTATACAAAATGGAATGTGTCTTCCAAGCCTTGCATTGAAAAAGCTACCACTGAAAGGAACTTGTATAAAATAAAGACTGAGCAACAACTCTTGAGGTTGACTCCAATATCCAATATTTATTTGAATAGAGATGAAGTGCATAGAAGAAAACTACTGAAAAAGAGAATGGGATAGATTGTTCATTTTTATAGGCCCCTGGTGTGAATTTTTCAACCCATGGGTAGTGACTTTAAACCGCATCTACAGTTTTTATGCGCTACAGTCTTTTAAAATATTTTTGGTTCACAACGGGCTGCAGCATTTTATAGGTATTGATATGTTACTACACAATGTCACATGGTTTTACCAGCTATTCACATGGATGTCTCATTAAAGTTGTGTCACCATTTTAGTTAAATGAAGGTGAAAAATGTATTCACTTCTGTTCTGCTCCTTAAATTTAACATTTGATTAACTCAGTAAGTTCACATCTCCTAGTGCATTTGGGAGACTTGAGTGTTTATATTTACACTTGATGTTCTGTCATACTTTCCACCTTATTTCTCTGGGTTTGTTTCTAATCCTGTGAGCTTGACAGGCTGCAAAGTCGCAAAATGACATGTCCCAAGAGCTAAGTGGGGACTCAGTTCAAATTTGTCTACAGCGAAGTCTTTAAGTAGAAAACAGTTCAATATACATACAGTTTTCTATTTTAAATTACACTCCAGTGACATGTTTTGGTTGTGACTGACTTGCACTAAGCATTACAAAGACATAAAATAAGTTGATTAAGTAATCTAAAGACAAAGTCAAACCACCTTTCAGATATGAGGATGAATAAGCACCTCACTGGCTGCTTTTGTCTATACTTTTACCTGTGATGGCTTTTTGAAAAATTCTCTCTTTGACTACGTGTTATGTAAATAATGTTCTTGGACATTTCAGTATGAAATGTCTCCATAACTGGCTATTTATAATAAGCAAAAAATAATAATTTTTTTGCCTGCAAATTTCTGTGATTAGGCAAATAAAATTTCTTGCAAAATTGAAATTACAGCAACAACACTGGAAATTGTTGCTGGATTGAGATAAATTCTTTAATTACATTGAATTTGCTTATGAAATTTATTTCATGGCTGCAGTCCAGCTATATGATAAATAACAAATACATCTGGCCAACAGCTCAGATTCTGTTAGCTAATCTTAGAACCTTAGTGATAGGGATGGGCTTTTTGCTTGATTGTAGTGACAGGTTAAATAGTTTCCTTTGGGTACAGAGAGTTTGAGTTTGCTAAAGGTTCCTCCAGCTACTGATAACTGAGCATTTGATGCTACAAATGTGGGGTTTTTTCTTGAGTCGTAAGAGGATTTATAACAAGGTAATAAATGACTGTTTGACATTTAGAAATACACGTTGAGCAATCAGTGACTGGAAGCAAGATTACACAGAAGATGGCTAATATGTCTTAACTGTATTGTAATAACCAAAACACAATAAAAATACTCCCTCCCCTGCCGATTTTCTTCCTGTCATCTGGTAAAAAGCAGAGCAGTGCGGCAACATATAGCTCTCCCTTCTGACCTTACTTTGCAGTAAGAACCATTCAACTAGGATGATAATGATAGCATAGGTACAGAAGAGGAAAATAGGGAAAAATCATAAAGAAAAGGTAGCAAATGTCAAACTGACAAGACTTTTATGTATCACAAAGCCCACAGAGGAAAAATGTCTTGTCTTACTAAATCTGCCTCTTTCACTATAGCATATATCTTTAAAGAGCATTGACTGCTGCTGCACACTGGGCTAGCAAAGGAAGTCAACTGTAACTGTACCATCTAACTGAAATTGCTCATTGCAAATGAAAATGACTTTTGGTCAGAAAGAGTGATAGGTGTGCTATCAAACAATCTAATAAAGTCTATTTCTTTCCTTCACCAGCCAAGGTTTTCTGGGAACCAGCCTCATAGAAGGCAAGCACAGTCCTGTCTCTCATATTCAACTCAGAAATCAATTATAGCTACTCATTATGCAAAACATGTTGTATATTAACATGCCCTGTCAGAAACAAGGAAGTAAGATTATTTCATTTCCAAAAATAAAATGCAAGAGAAAAAAGTGCAGTTGAAATAGCAGTATAGTACACTATTCAATAAAGGTTATACAATACAATTTGACTCTGATGTGTCCTACACCACCAACTTAATTTCAGATTTTCAAAATTCAGTTACATAAGTAACTATACGGATTATGTTAAATAACATCAGCTATAGTATTTCTTCTTGTGGATTTTTGTTGGAAAACTAACTGTACAGCAGGAACTCTCTACATCCATCTAAACGATACCTCTGTGTTCAGGGAAATATTTTGTTGCATTATTTAAACGCTAATATTTCTGATCTCATTATCTTCCAAAATTGAGCACGAGGTATATGTTATGGAAACCAGCTCAAGAACAGTATAAATATTATCTGCAAATTGCAAAAAATATTTATTTTTCAATCCAAGACCCACCAAACACTGATGTGTATTCAAATACATTATCCTCCTGGAAACCTTGAATTCATATTGACACAAAAAAAGTACTAAAGAGAACAATTTCAGCATTTCAGTTTGTCTGGACATGTTTTCTACATGGAAATTAAATGTATATGTACATTTTCCCATAAAGCTTTGCTTCCCTAGTTCTGCAGCAGTGTGCCCAGGTGGCCAAGAAGGCCAATAGCATCCTGGCTTGTATCAGAAATCGCGTGGCCAGAGGACTAGGGAAGTGTTTGTCTCCCTATACTCAGTGCTAGTGAGGCTGCACCTCGAATACTGTGTTCGGCTTTGGGTCCCTCAACACAAGAAAGACACTGAGGTGCTGGAGTGTGTCCAAAGACGGGCAACGAAGCTGTTGAGGGGTCTGGAGCACAAGTCTTATGGGAGCAGCTGAGGGAACTGGGGTTGTTTAGCCTGGAGAAAAGGAGGCTGAGGGGAGACCTGATCGCTCTCTACAGCTACCTGAAAGGAGGTTGTGGAGAGGTGGGGGTCGGTCTCTTCTCCCAAGTAACAAGCGATAGGAGAAGAGGAAGTGGCCTCAAGTTGATCCAGAGGAGGTTTAGATTGGATATTAGGAAGAATTTCTTTACTGAAAGGGTCATTAGGCATTGGAACAGGTTGCCCAGGGCAGTGGTGGAGACCCCATCCCTGGGTTGTTTTTAAAAGTCATGTAGATGTAGTGCTTAGGGACATGGTTTGGTGGGGGACTTGTCAGTGCTAGGTTAAATGATTGGACTAGATGATCTTATAGGTCTTTTCCAATCTAAGCAATTCTATGATTCTATGAATATTCTGTACTCATTTATACTTGTGAAAATTGGTATAAATTATATCTACTTCCAGCATGAGCTTTTTTTTTTTAAATCAGAATATACGTTTTGATGGAAAAGGAGAAAGCAAAACTATAGATATCATATGAGAGAGGAATTAGAAACTTGTGTTCTTGGGACATGTGGTCATTTAACCCCAGCCAGCAACTCAGCACCACGCAGCCGCTCACTCATTCCTCCCGACCCAGTGGGATGGGAGAGAGAATCGGAAAAAATAAAGTAAAGCTCTAGGGTTAAGATAAGAACAGTTTAATAGAACAGAAAGAAAGAAACTAACAATGACACTAACAACAACAATAAAGTGACAATAATAATAAAAGGATTGGAACACACAAGACAAGTGATGCACAGTGCAGTTGCTCACCACTTGCCAACCAATGCCCCAGCCACGCTCCTCCTCTCCCACCCACCCCCCACCGGGCATGACATCCCATGGTATGGAATACCCCATTGTCCAGTTTGGGTCTGCTGTTCCAGCTTTCTCCCCTCCCACCTTTCCTGTGCCCCTCCAGCCTCCTTGCTGGCAGGGCAGGAGAAGCTGAAAAGTCCTTGACATAGTCTAAATGTGACTTAGCAACAACCGAAAACATCAGGGTGTTATCAACACTCTTGTCATCCTAAACCGAAAACACAGCGCTGTACCAGCTTCTAGGAAGACAATTAACTCTAACCCAGCCGAAACCAGGACAGACGTCAATTTATGAGAAGGGATAAAGGAAATACTGGGAGCATTTGGGAGTATTTTATTGGTAGCTGAATAGCTGACATGGCTTAAAACACTCTCCCTGTCTTATAAAGGAATAAAGCCAAACAATGTATTCATTTTCTCTTCCCAAAGAAGCACAGTACCTACTGGTTGACCTTTTCCATCAAAGGTTAGAGAGGTGAAGAATGTCTAAAATGAGCAAAGTAAAGGTACACAGACCTGGCCTTAACCATTTTGAGTCCTCTTTGTGGTCAGGTTCCTTCTTTTGCTTTTATCATAAACCTGCCTTGCACTCAGCATTACAGGGTTCAGAAGCAGTCTTTTATTTAGAAAACACAACAGAAATCCTGAAACGGTTTTGCCTCTCTTCCAGTCTGTCATCACATGGTTCTTGTTCAACTTTCCTCTCCAAAGGAATCTTTGCTGTTAACTGACTGTGGCAATTTAAATAATCTTGAAAGGCAACCATTATTTAAGCAAAATCTCTAGTATTAACAGGAGATCTAGAAAATTCTTACAATTTTCAAATTACAAGAACTGGAAAAAAATCAGAATTTCTTTTCCCAGGAATGCCAATATTTGATTTTAGAACCATCCAAACATGTATTTTGGAACCAAATGCTTAAAACAATGCTTTCTATAAAGTGTGGAAAATTTTTTTTCAAAAGTAAAAACAAAGTGAATTTTAATGTCATTATTGTAAGAGAATATGGACGTAGCCTTGGAAACATACAGACTTCTCTAATTTAAAAAATGTTGACATATACCAGTACAAAATATTTTAATCTTATTAATTTTTTTAAAAGGAAGATGAGGGCTGTTTAAAAAAAATTGAGGCAGTCTATCATTTAGAGAAGAATTCATTTCCCTACTTGGACTTCCATGCTGCAGCTTGCCAAAACTTCATGCAGGTTTCCATATTTCTCTTTCAAAATTAAATTTTCATGAAAAACCCTTCCTGAACACTTTTAACACAGTATCAAATATAATTTTGCCTAATTAGCGAGACCCACAAATTGAGGAAAATTTCTGCAACTTATTTTTACATTATCAGTCAAATGCTTCATATTTTTCACAGCTCTCCTTCCTGACTATTCACCAACAGAAGTGAATAAGTCAGGTAATACACGTTCCTACTTTTAAGAAAACACTGACTTTCAAGCTTTACCTTGCAAGATGCTCAGTTACCACCAGCTGATACCATGAGATTTCCTCTGACCACAACCTCCTTTTCTTAAGCAGGGAAAAGGTCCCAACCCGCTCTGTGGTCCAATTATCTGGAAAGTTATTGTGTGCCTTTCACTCCTAATGATTTCAGTAAAAATACGAAAGAACTTAGGCATTTTTACAATGGCTGTAGTCAAGTATAGCTATTTTGCCAGATATCCTTTACAGTCATTGGAAGCACTGTGGGGTTTGTGGTTTTCTCGAGAGGGAGAGTGATTCTGGGAAACTTTAATTCAGGTGCTCCGAGAAGAACCTCTTTTTTTTCTTTTCTATTGACCATAGAAGGCACTAAAGACATTAGCATTTACAGTTCAAAAGTACTTCACAATAAGTGCCTATCGCTTCACATTACCAAATCTGACACTAATTATCTTCATGTTTATTTAGTTTGATGCAAATGGAAAAAAAAAAAGCTATAAGCATGTTTTTTACTTTAAAAAGTTCTTAAACACCTGCATATCTTCACTCAGACTTAAGTAGAAAAACAAGAATTTAGGTTAGAGTCTAGTTTTTTACTGAACTGCAACCTGTTTGAACCGCAATATGTAAAAATACATACTGGCGTATTCTTAGTCCATACACTGTCAGAAGAGCTGTAAACAAGACTAGATGTAACAAAAGTGATACAGTACTAGAGATATCAGCTGAGCTTGTATACAAACTAGGTTTAAAAGTGACACAGTCCAAGGTAAAAAGCACGATTTATCTTCAATTCTGAATTTTCGTATCCACTCTCCTCATCAAACCCAAGAAGCTCAGGCTCAGGGGTCAGGTTTAAGAGAAAAATCCCCTCCCAGATTCTTACATTTAGAGGCAGTTTCCCTAACCTTTAGAACCTCTCCTAAGTTCAGAGACAAAGTGGACTAGATTTGAGTCTTCATCTTCAGTTCAGAGATGCTCGTTAGAGGAAATGGCCAATTTAGAAGATCAAGGGACAAATTCACAAGAATGTTAGCAGGAGCAACTCCATTGACTTTAATGAATTCAAAATTAACTTATGCCAGACATGTATTTGGCTCAAGAGTCTAATAGAAACAGTAAAATATATTTAAAAAAAAAAAAAAAAACAGAAAAAAAAAAGATATAGCTTAATGTCCTGGTGTTAACATTCAGTTTTAATTAAGGAGAGGAGTTTATAACTCTTCTACTGCGTGGGACATTTAACAGCTACTTCCTAGCTGACTGTGTCTCATTTTAAAAACTTCATTTATTCTTTATTTTTAAGTGTATTAAGTAAACAGAATAGTATGAGATGGATCGCCAGGCAACATGTATTTGCTGTTTATTTTACTTCAGTCTGTGTACCAGGAGCTACTGGTATTACTCCACAGCTGTTCCTTCATCCTTTTCACTGTAATTATCACCTTTTTCTTTTTCTACCTCATCTTCTGGCTAGCAGGCACAGTATAAAAATGTTTATTGTCACAACAAAGAGCTATTTCCATGCTCCAGAGGTAAATCTTTGCTGAAGATGGTGTGGGTCTGGAAGGCAACAGCATCATCCTGAAAACACAGTGTAGGTGTGACCGCTGTGCCTAGGTGTACCCAAGAACCCCTACTACGCACCTTCCCTCACAGACTTTCTGGACACAACCAAACTTCACCCTCTGGTAATTGAATTTCTAGTAGTGACAGAGTTAGCTAAGTTAATCCAAACAGTTATAACATTATTAGAGCTGTGGACATGTCTCAAATATGGCAGAGAAGAAAACATGTTAGAGCCACTTGGGACAACAAAATAGCATGGTCCCAAACTGTCCCAGGCAGTTAATACCTTTGCTGCCCATGAGAGATGGGTGCCTCATAGTCTTTGGCCTTATGGGCAACTGTGTTATAACGAAGGTTGGATTAAAAAAAGGCTCACAACCAAAAAAAGTTGGTGTTATATAGAGTTATAATAAAAAGAAATAAAGTTTGTAATCGAAATTATTTTAAAATGTTATAACTTATTATTAATAAGTATCTGTGAGTTTATTAGTAATAAAGTTCATTTCTTTTAGTGGTTAATTGCAGTCTTTATTAGTATATTTTTATATACATATCAATATCTCCTGGCAATACCAGACAGTATTTTCTCTCCTGGCAATTTTGACACAGTGGTACTTGATAGAGATAAAAGGCCATTAAAATAATCTGTGAAAGATACAGATTTATTTTTCAAATTTCTAGCAGTTCTAATATCAATTCCTCGGTTCTTTTTCACACCTTTAGTTTCAAAACCTTATGCATTATTTTTTGTAGGACTGCTGGATGTTCCACTTTCATAAAATGTCCTAAGAAGCTGTTTGCTCACTCGATGTATTATGTGATCGGTAAAACTTTCACTGGATAGTCTAAGTGTGTTTAGTCTCCTGCTGTCAAAACAGACAGCTTGTTAACTAAATCACTCTCAAATACAGTTTTCTCCTATAGGTTGTCAAAGACTTTTTTTTGGCCACTATAAAAACTATTTCTTAAAACCAAGCTGTAAGCCCTAACCAAGAAAATGGTCACAATTTCACCTTATTTCATTAGTTTTTCGTACTGCTGTAGATTATAGTTTCAACACCATTCTTTGTTCTTTTTGTTGGGACAGTTTCAGGTATTGGGATTTTTTTTTTCTATTATTTCTTATACATTCTTAATATACCTAAATTGTAATCACATTAATGAGCTACTTTCTATGTTAGAAATTTACAAGCAGAAATCTTGTTTATTTCTAAGAAAAAAAATTATCTTGAATACATAGTATACTTTTATATAAAATCTCCTGTCAGTTTCAATTTACCAACTATTTCAATCTCTATGTCATCCAGATAAAGCAGCTCCTTGCAATGCCATATACGCAGTCATATCCTATTTATTACAAGTGGCTATTTTTAACCATCTTAAAGATTTGCTTATGGTGACAGTACTTTGATTTGTAATTACTTTGCATATTGCAAGTCTTTAAAAATATAATTTTTTGCAGAGTTTGAAATCGAATAAAAATATTTCCAAATTATGATATAAACCTCTGTTAGGATGGAATTATTGTGGAAACTACATTTAAGGTAAAACAGACAAAAACAATGCTATATATAACCCTGGATATAATATAACAAACTCAGAAATTCAGAAATACGGTTGAATTTAGAAGAAACCCAAACACATTGAACTACACAAATACATAGTTAGGCATCAAACAGTTTGAGTGAAGATCTGAAAAACATACCGAAGATAACCTTGTTATCATGATTACGACATTTCTGCATTTGCAGATCCATATTAGGAAAAAAAAAACCATTTTGAAATGCACAGTTAATTTGCCTTTGCTGGACATACTCCATTTTATCACTGTGTACAAGTTCGTGTTGTTTGCATATTCTTACATCCATTTATTTAACCTAAAGTTTGGATTTTTTTCAGATTAACACTAACTCTCTAGCTTCCTCATAGTTTCAATTACAGATTGAGCATAAGGTGCATGTTACCTTAAATTACTGTATGCATGTATGTATGTACCTTAGTTATGCACAGCTTTATTTTAACATTGACTTGAAGGCATATCATAGCTTGTTTGGGGTTTTTTTAATAATTATTAAACAATAACCCATCAGAGGTCTTTTACCCCTCAAATACTAAGTACCTTTAATGATATTTAAATAGCTTGTATAGCTAGTTTTATCTCATTCTGAAGAAGGCCAGTGAACTTTAAATCCTAGGGTTGGCAGGATAGTGTTGCATCTGAAACTTTTTACCACCAGAAAATTTTCAAGCATGGAAACTATTGCTAAATTCCAGAAAATCTTTTCCAGAAATTAGCTGGGTCAACACTGGGAAAACACGTGGCATAGCAGACTCCAGCTGAAATGGTTCCATTCTGACACAGGTCTCCACAAATCTCGCTTTTAATTATCATAAGCTAAGGATCATATAAATGAATTCACTAATAATCTAAAAATACAAGATGAAAAGACTCTATATTCAGGGAGAAAATGCTGGAGACTTCCTAGAGAAGGGTGGTTGCTGTGCTGACTCCAACAGAGACAAGAGGTTGCCCTGTTGGGAGGCAGCAGAGAAAAAAAACGTACCATAGAAACTTGCACATCGGAGTCCCACATTTTGTTCTGGAAAATCTCACACAGTAAAACAGCAGCTGCTGTCCTTCACATTTAAAGCATAGCAGGCTTGCTTAACCTTCAGCACACTGACTTGGACCAATAATCTGTTTATACCACCACACTGAACAGAACCAGGACATTGACTCCGTTGCTCACCTACGTAACCGCTGGCATGTTTCCTTCCGTGACTTCTGCCAAAAAGCATTCCTGAGACAATGCCCAGGCACAAGAATATCAGGTACCTTGAGTCATTCCCAGTGCACGATATGAACAAATGTCAATCACCTTTGGTCCCTCCATCCAAGTCCTGGAATGAAAACAGCACACAGAAAATAATAATTAAAAACTACACTTCCAGGAGCATCGCATGTAGCCCAGAAGGCCAAGTGCAATGCGGTCTCGACATAGTCTGCCTCTTGGCCCCAGAGGCCATGGGTTGTTCCTGTTTTATTTAGTAGGGTATAAAGCAGTGAGGATAATCAGTTGACCAATGCTCAGTCTCACTTCCTAGCACTCCTTTATTCACCAGTAATGATGTAACCAAGGTGCCTTCATACAAACTACACACTGTGAGCAGTTACCTTGTAAGTTTTCAAAGTTCTCTTACTCTCCAAACAAGGAAAACCTCATTTTCATTTTCTGATAGCAAAGGAAGTGTGTTATACACATGGATTAATGAGGTGACTTATGAAGTGGTCATACGGCACAGTTAACCCCTGTCTACACTGACTAGGGATATTAGTATACTCTCTCCAGCGTCCTATTGATCTAATAGTTTTCCTTTTCAGTACAATCTGTATTGAAGCAATAACCCTTGTCAGTATTTTTTAACTGGTATTTCTTATGCCACGCAAGGTAGAGGATCCAGCAAAAAACTTCTCTCTGAAGGGCATTAGAAGAGGACAGACCAAGGAATAGAACTGTCATTTGCTAATGAAATGAAGTCAAGACAAACTCCAGTTTTCCTGTTTTGTTTTTTCTTCCCACCTATTATACAGTCCAAGTCTGTTATTCCAGGAGTCATTGGAGCACAGGATAAGCAGGTGTCTGATATCTTGTCCTTCACTGCCTCAGGTGCTACTCTGACAGGTTGTTTTCATGTTGCAGTTGAAAATACAGTTTAAGATATAGCACAGTGACAGCAGCTCCTTGCTATTAAGAGGATATTTCAAATGTTTCAATTTTTGAACTTCCAAATACTTCATACTACAACCTTACTGAAGAGACAAGCAAGAGCTGCATTAACCAACAGATAGTGTATGAAATACCCTTTTCTAGTGCAGTTTTCCAAGATAGTGAATTTAGCCTGGGGGTAACCAAGAGACAATGTTTAGCTGCTTGTTCCAGTTGTTTTTGAGATTATGTATTGGATTAGCCCCTCAAAATGTATTCTTTTAAAGGATTAAAGGGTAGGAAAAAACCTATCCATTCAATTCAATAGAAAGTCAGTTCTAAATGACACTATCTCTGCTGCAGAAACTTGCTTCTTATGAGAGCTTGAGTGGCAGAGTGAGACAAGTTTGGAAGATATTTGTAAGAAGCAGAAAATCCCAGGAAGACCACAAAAGATATAAAGAATACTGAATATTGACTATAGCTCTATTTAGATCTTTTTCTGAGGAGAGGGTCTGTACTGGACAGAGCAATTATTTATTCTCCTGTGGACACTACAACTGTATTTTCTTGCACCGTGTAGGATATCTGTAAGTTAGGGAGCATAACTGCTGTCAACCTTACAGGTTTCAAATGTGATTGCAGAATCTATCGTAAACTTAGTCTTTCTGTAGATGCATCATATGTAAGTGCATCTACACACTAGAGGTAGATGTTTTAGATATGGACAAGCCTGCCTAGTATATGAAAATAGGTGAATTTTCAAAGGAAAGTGACTCCCATTAGAAACCATCACAGAGATCGTTCATGAAGACCCGGCTCCTTCTGTTTTACAATAAGGTTTGTGTCAGTCTAGAAAGTTTATGAAACAATTATCTATCCTTCTCTTAGTATTTCTAAAATAAAGATATTACTTACTTCACTTCAAAGGAATGTTGTTCACTGATTCCTTCATTCACTAATACTTTTAAAATACTTTATATTTAAGAAATTAAAAGAAACCTAAAGAATAAAAAATAAACGAGGAATTATTATAAATCTATATCTGCATAAATACATAGCGGGGGTGGGGGTGGGGTGTGTCTGTGTGGTCGCAGTAACTTAATATAGAGTATCTTGGGGAAGAACGAACTTGGAAATATATTGAGCCATAGAAAACTTCAAGCAATAAAACATCAAGTATACTGATCATCTTTAACTAGCACCAGAAATAAATAAAAGGCAGTACAATAACCCATAAAATGCAACATGGTACAGTGAAACCTAACAGAGATCTTTTGTCCCCTTTTTCATACAACTAGTCTTGCTGGAAAACTTTTTTGATTACATGCTTTTCCCTTGATTTGTGGAAAACATTGTGTTCCAGGGAGCATGTACAAATTATATTCCCTTAAAAAACAATTTTTCACATATAGTTGAAAAGTTTGAAAAGACTATTTCAATCCTCCCTTTAAACCGATATTTTTAAAGATACTTCTACTAATGACTAAATTAAATTAAAAAAAAAAGTTTTAACAATGAAGTTTATGTTATAATATCTTTTGATCCAGTCAGCTAAGTCAAAGTCATCATAGCAAAATTTTTTTCTTATTTTCACATTTTTAAACGAAAACTCCTAGTTTTCCAGTTCAACACAACTTCTATGTTTAAATGGACCTGAACCAAGTCTGAACACATTTCTGTTCCAGCCTCTCCATATTTTCTTAGCTTCTGCTTTTCACATAAAACTCAGACAAAAACAAACATAAAAACAATACTACCCATAGTTTAAAAATATCACTCCTTTGCCTACTTTACTTACAGCCTCCACCATACCTACCCTTGTGCTACAGCCCTGTGGAAGACAGTTAGCAAGCAGGGCAAGTTAGTATCACCTGAATGCTTTGTCAGGAGGGACAGTTGTTTTCTTCCAGCATCAGAGGAAGGCTGATGCTCATCAAGGTTCTCCTGTGCACACACAGCAGGTGTAGCACATTTGGCACTCGCTGTGCTCACTCGCACACCAATGAGCAGAGATGTCGATGACATGTGGATCTCCAGGAGAGAGCCCAGCAAGGAGTCAGTTGGGGGATGGATAAACAATACATTCAGAATCCCTGCACTAATTCTGTAGGCCCACTATAGGAGATTTTACTGATGCAGTAATTTGTTTCCTGTCCTTTAAGATAATTTCTGTATTTCTTCAAAGCAAGCTGTTTAAGCTTGCATGAGTTTAGCATGTCATGCTACTCATGCCTGTTTCAGGATCTGAAATCTTTCACAAGGGCACGTCTGTACCCCAGAGCTCTTACTTCTCTGTCTTTCTTCCAGCAAAGAAAAGAACCTATACTGTAGCTAAAGAAAATTTCTCATTCATTTTGCTTTTTCCATTCTGCTCGCTGTAGGATTTAGATTATCTAGTTAAAAGACACGTATAAAGTAGGCACCTTTATGTGAAGATTCCTGCAAAATTTTCCTATTCCCCTAGAAAATACCATTGAGCTTGTATTTACACAAGATAATCATCAGACTTCTGTTTCCTCCTCAGTGTGATAGCATAGTAGGAAGACAGTAGACTACTGTCAGGAGTGGAATATGGAAATCCTCACACATTCGTCACTCCTTTTTTCTCAGTCCTCTTATCCAGGACAGAAGTGACAAAGAACAAAAAAATAAATATACAAGGGTGTGAAAAAGATTATACTAAAGGAATTACATACTCATATATTATACAATTAGCGTCACTTTGAGCTTCACAGAAAATAAGGAAGACTTAGAGTGATTAGATCTTAGTTGGGGAAAAAAAATCCAGAACTATAAGAATTAATATAAAAAATTTCTCATGTTTCAGGTCTTTAGAGCTAGAGCTCTCCTTCAAGGGAGCAGACCACCCCAGGCTCACTCACAGCTATGGGTTTTGTACTTTTCTTAGAAGCATCTTGTTATGGTCAAAACTGGACATAAGACTCAGGACTTAATTAAGAATAGCAATCATATTGTTCCTATTCCTAATATTAACCCATCATTTAGAGACAGGAATCTACAATGTAAAAAAGAAAAATTCCAAATAATACCAAGAGTTTTAGTTTGGACTGGTAAGGATGTTCTACAATTTATTCCACAGTTTTCTTAACTTAGAATCACATTAATATTCAGAGAAAGGTTGTAAAATACATACCATTTAGAGCCAAGTCATTCTAAATCTCCTCTTGCAACTAGTTGTGATGGGGGTGAATAAGAACTATACTACATAAACTTCCTTAATTACCTTAGGATCCTTCGAAATAGAGTTACAAAATTGGCATTATCTTCCTAACTACCTATTACCTAAACACAATTGCTTTGGAACAGATTGCAGTGCTGCTGGCTAGGAGGTTTGCTACATAAGCTTACAGGATAAGCAAGCAAGAAATTAACTTCCTCGGAACTGTCCGCTATACTCCAAATACCTGTTACCAATGGGTGACATGGAATAAACCCAGACTGCTATTCAGCATGCAGATCCAAGGTGCATAATAATGTCCATGTGGAAAGCAGCGGTGGGCAGCAGAGGGTGAGCTGAGCAAGATAGCTTCTGAACTGAGCCCATCAGACACTAAAACAGACATCAGACATCCTCTTTCCCTTCATTACCTTTCATTTTATAATAAAGCACATGAAGAAAGTGTTACATGTTTAATTATAGTTAATACATTGTACCTTATACCTCATTATTTTGCATATGCAGGAGTTAGTTTCTCACAAAGCCAGTTCACCATTTGTACTCTTTTTTTGCACATTCTTTGTTCTTTATTTTAGGCTAAGCCCTGACTTACACTTTTAAGGACTGTTGCAAATGAACTGTGCCTGTGTTGGATGTATGCCAGACAGCAGTTTTCTTATCCTTTTATGCCAGACGGCAGTTTTCTTATGCTTTTAAAAATGAAATAAAAAGAAAAGCAAAGAGATCATCCCTGATGAGCCATCAGCTTTAATTAGACCTTTCTTTAATGGAAGATGATGTCTGTGTTTTGAGTGGCTTGCTGGCTCTCAGTTTCCTCACTTGTTACTGGTGGTTTTTTTCAATCCATACCTCCACATTAGCAACATGATGTAAATGAAGATAATGATAATCTTAAAATGAACATTTATATTGAGAAAAATTAAATGTGAAATTAGAAACTGGAGCTAAGAGATGTGAACATATTACCAAAAAATATCTATAGTAAATTTAAAAACAAGCAAAGCCTTACAGTAAATGTGATAGGACAAAGACTTAGGTAACCAGAACCACTTCTCAGAAACTAAATAATGTTCCACTTTTCTAGGAGTTTTATAGCTAATTTTTTTTAAGTATACATAGTAGACCAGTAATTTAATCAGTTACTCAGCAGCGTTACTACAGGGCTGAAAGAAGGAAGCCAAACAGTAGTGTGCTGATAGAAAAAGATTTGATTCCACTATCTTTAATTTCTTTATTTGTGTTTTTAGAAGTTATTTGCAAAGTGCAATTGTTATTTTATTTATCTAGCTAGCTTGACTCTGTGATGCTGATTTCCTGACCAGTGCTTTATAAACTGCAGCCCAAAACAGAGAGCCACAGATGGCCTTGAACAGAACTGTTTTCTTCATGTGCGAAAGAGGCTCCACCTTTATTCTTCTCCAAAATAAATCTTAGCTCTGTGTGTGTGGTGCAAAGAAGGACTGAAGGCCAGCTCATTCTTATGGAATAAAAACATATAAGGAAACCTCTATGGACATTTCCTGTAAAGGAAATGTATAGAGAAAAATTCTGCAAACAATCAACAAATTTTGCATAGCAAAAACAATCTGTTTAACTATTCTATTGTTTATGTCAGAGGCATCAGTGATGGTTTGAAAATTGCTGTACCTAAGTAAATGTTTGGGATTCTTTATACATAGAGTCATAGAATCATAGAATGGTTAGGGTTGGAAGGGACCTTAAAGATGATCTAGTTCCAACCCTCTTGTCGTTGGCCCGGACACCTTCCACTAGACCAGGTTGCTCAAAGCCCCATCCAGCCTGGCCTTGGGCACTTCCAGGGAGGGGCCAGCCACAGCTTCTCTGGGAAACCTGTTCCAGTGTCTCACCGCCCTCACAGTTCTTCCTTACATCTAACCTAAATCTGCCCTCTTTCAGTTTAAAGCCATTACCCCTTACCCTATCACTACATGTCCTTGTAAAAAGTCCCTCTACAGCATTCTTGTAGGCCCCCTTTAGGTACTGGAAGGCTGCTATAATGTCTCCCTCCACAAAGCCTTCTCTTGTCCAGGCTGAACAACCCCAACTCTCTCAGCCTGTCTTCATAGGAGAGGTGCTCCAGCACTCTGATCATCTTCATGGCCCTCCTCTGCACTTACTCCAACACCTCCATGACCTTATCCCCCAAGTCATCTATCTGTCAAATCCATGTCATCTCTCCAATATAGAGACAAGGATGTCATGCGGGACAGTGTCAAATGCTTTGCACAAGTCCAGGTAGATGACATCATTTGCTCTTCCCTTATCCACCAACACTGTAACCTCATTGTAGAAGGCCACCAAATTTGTCAGGCACAATTTGCCCTTTGTGAAGCCATGTCACCTCCTTATTTTCCATGTGCCCCAGCATGGTTTCCAGGAGGATCCGCTCCATGATCTTGCTGGGCACAGAGGTGAGACTGACTGGCCTGTAGTTCCCCGGGTCTTTCTTTTTTCCCTTTTTAAAAATGGGGGTTGAATTTCCACTTTTCCAGTTAGTGGGAACTTCCCCAGACTGCCACAACTTCTCATATATGATGGATAGTGGCTTAGTCACTTCATCTGCCAGTTCCCTCAGGACCTGCAGATGCATCTCATCAGGTCCCACGGACTTGTGCATCTTCAGGTTCCTTAGATGGTCTTGAATTTGATCTTCTCCTACAGTACTTACACATATAACAGTAATAATGCATTTGTCTGAAATGCCAAATTTGCCTAGATGCCAAATATGTTCAGACAGACCACTGCACTGGATGAAAACATGTTTGATTTTTTATTCCTCTTATGTATGACACGCGGAGGAAACTCTACAACTCAGAGAGAGTTATAAAGCAGGTATGTTTATTCAGCGCTGGGTGCGTGTGGGATCGCTCCTCCAAAGACACGCACATCATCCCAGCAAACAAATGGATATTTATTGTACCAGAACATACATATTCATGAAGTTACACAATACAAAGCATACATATGTATAAGCCAGGGCAGAGTTAGTCCAAAAAGCCGAGGTCAGCAATTCTAAAATGTTTATGTCATCTTGCGCAGGCTCAGATCTGTCTCTGGTGGTCGTTTACTTCTTCAGGGG
>JAVKLA010000027.1:23447259-23460757 GCA_034782735.1 Sagittarius serpentarius | reverse complement strand
ATCACCTCCTTTGTTTGGTATATTAGTCCTTGACAAGTACCAGTCAGCCCCTCACAGGCACCAGTCAGGCCCTCACATAGAGTGAGTTCCAAAATAATCAAGGTTAGCAGAGTCATTAAGAAGCGGCAAGTGGTTAGTCATTAGCAATGCAGATAATTGTTTTTCTGTTTTTCTGTCTGATGTATATAGTTTTTTAAGTGTGACATGTAAAGAAAAATCAATGTAGATCTTTATTCTAGTTTAAGAAATGGGAAAGTGGTGATAGCAGCTGATTTCAAGGACTGTGAATGACTTTACTGGTTACAAAGAAAATTATGCCTTGAAAGTCAGTAAATGTTGAGACAGACTGAGAATTCCTGAAGTTCTGTTGAGTTAGAGTAGCGGCAAGCATTTAGAAACATCATTGGAGATTTTTCAGTTAAAGATGTATAAAAACAGAACAAAGAAGGAAGAAACCAGTTGCTATGAGGAAAGAGCAAGATTATAGTCTTAGCAATGCCCTCCAATTAAGCAAATTCTTCATCTTGGACTTACACACTGTGACACAAAAGCAAGACTGACAACAAGAAAGATACAAAAATGGATATAATGACAACTAAGGGAAAAGCATGACCCCCTGAGGACTGAAGAGACCAGATAATGTTCATGTTAGAATTCTAAAAAAAAGGATTTTGAAATTGTGGATCTGGTATTGAGTATTTTAATAATCCTTTTTGGAGAAGGAGGGTGCAATCAGACTGAAGAATAGCAAAGTAATGTCTGCATATGAGAAGGGGATGGAGTAAATATCAATTATTCCTGCATACCAGTAATAAGGGAATGTTGAATGTCTGTCATTGTCCTTAAAGGAAAATGACATATAATACAATATAATATAATATAATATAATATAATATAATATAATATAATACTAGTTTAGCAACTACAGAATGTGCTAAACTAAGCTAATAGCTTTTTTTTTCACTGACAGTTTTCTAAACAGAGGACATTCACAAATCTCATCCCTGTGAACTCCAGTCAAGCTTTTGATATACCAGTGAAAGAAATGTATATATTAAGCTGGAGAAGATGGAGTTAGGTAAAACTACAAGGTTGTATGAAGGGGAATTTGGCAATGGAGTGCTTTAAAAATGGAAGCATTAACTTGCAGGGATGTTATTTTAGTGGATATCCTGAAGACTTGATTTGGAAACTTGGTATCTCAGTCAAAATTTTCATCAGCTTCTTTATCCAAAATATTAGGAGTGTATTAATAAAATTCAGTAGCACAAAGTTATGAAACATTCAGAGTAAAGATGGCTCTGAATATTACACAGAAAGAGATTAATGATATTTAGGGTTGGACTTGGAGCAATAGAAGTGGTATGAAATTCAGTTTTACAAAGTGCAAGTTCATACTTCTGGGAATCAAGCCCAAAACAGCCCACTGTGAGTGGCAATATGTTTTATAACTCTAAAAAAGGCAAGCAATGTACCAAAAGAAGCTTTTCCTGCAGAGGCAGAAATGTATTAGTGCCATTGTACATGAAAGAGGTTAGACCTCATTTGAAACAGGGTGTTTAAAATCGGTTACATATGTTCAAGAAAGATTAAATGAAAAGAGAATAGGCAAGGTTAAGATGACCGGGGGGTATGGAAATGTTTTAAGATAAAACTTAATAGCTTTATGCAAGGTAAATCATGTTTATATTAGCTAGAAAACAGACCTTTGAGGATGCCTGGGGTCCTTAATAATTCTCTCTAAATCAACTTTGTGAAACATTTCGGTGATGACAAGTTGAAAAGTTAAAAAAAAATATCTAGAAAACAAATTTGCTAGTATTTCTTTATAAAAAATTTTGAACAATTGTAGAGCTAACAGTACATTTTGGTGGTAAAATGTAGATTTATATAATACTTTAAAGGTAGGACTTATCTGAAATATGCAAAATGTGATAATAACTTAATGAATATCTTGGCTTTATGCTTACCTGGGGATAGCAAAGATAAGACTGTCACTTATGCACAGGATTGTCTTGGGTTTTATACAGCATATAAACCATTAATTATTATTCCTACAAGTACTTAATAAATGAATACGTATCTTAAGAGCATTAACACACAGAAAGAGTCTGCAAGAACAAATCACAGGCAAAAATTGGGCTAATTATGAATTGTCCTGTATGAACTACACTTATGCAGTATGATGTACCAATAATGGATTAATTTAGTATGCCAGTTATAAGGGTTTCTATTGTTGATGGAATTAAAAAAAAAAATACCCTGTGAGTTAAATGAGAACTCTAAAAAGGAATTCTCACCTGCACACAGGCACTGAGTTTGAGACTGAAAAGCAAGATACACCTTTTCATTCCTGAGGCTGCCACAGAATGCTGTGTCCAGTAACTCAGGATATAACGCAACACAGGACAGAAAAAAACCATTCATATATACTGTTTCCCAGCTCTGTGCTCCCTACTGATGTAGGAGATGTTAAATTGAAATTTCTCCACTGAAAGATTTTTGAAAGATTTTTATGACCCTCTCTGCCTAGTTATCTCGGTGTGAGAGAGATGTTTTGTCTAGTTATAAACATCGTCATTGTAGGCAGTTACATACACAGACTTCCACAAGTTTCAGAACAGCCTCTTCTATCCTGTTTTTTTGTGTGCTGTGTATCTGAAAAAATATAGGCACAATGCTGCTGTTCCAGCAAGGCACAGGTGTAGGGGCTATTGCTCCCAGTGGCAGCAGGTATTGCTGCCTCTGCCACTTTCATTCCCCTGCCATCAGCAACGCTCTTAAATCTGACCCTCTAGGGTTTTCCCTGAGATTCTTTTCCACCCCTCATTCTACCCCTTCCTTTTTCCTTCCATTCCTCAGTGGGAAGAGCCCAGACAAAGTCTTTATTCTTTGGAAAGCAAAAATCAATTTTTCTTACATTGCTGAGGATCTTAGAGACAAGCAAGCATAAAACAGGAACAATTTGATCCTACAGAAATATTAATGTTAAGTGCTGAAATGCGGGGAAAGTAGATTTGAAGACTAGCTTCTGTAGTGAAACCCTGACAAAGAACAAGTCAAGGCTCAGTTCTTCCTGCCTTCCCATGCATTGATATTATGTACTCTTCTGCACCTTTCAACTGATCTAGGTAAGATTTATCAGTCCTATCTTTTATGGATTTTCTGTTGATTTCCACTTGTTTATAGTAGGGAAGATACTGGCTGACCTCTGACGTAAAAGGGTTATTCAGTATTAGACTCATCTGACATCCAGATGTATCGCTTTCTGTTACTAAATTTATTGTCATGTGGAGTTAACACTTAAAAGCAATTTTATGGACTGCCTATATAATTAGCTGCCCATTTCAAGTGTTTTTTATATTGTGTTTATAAATATATAACAAGTAAACATCTAAGAACATAATTAGCATATGGTTATGAGGCATTTTGCTCTGCACAAATAAAAAGCAGTTCAGCTTCAGAAAGATGAAAGAGTTCCTTTTAAAAGGCAGCACTTAGTGAATGATGAGGATCGCTATAATGAGAATTTTGTGCAGAGAAAAATTATGATCCAATATCACTGTACTCTACCTCTGTTATTTTGTATTGTGCTGTTTATTCTAGGTCTCTATTACTTCACATTTTGCCCATACCTGGTTGAACTATATTAAAAAATTAATAAGGACTTATTTTTCAGATGCACATTCAGCATTCATACTGTAGTTACTAGGTTTTCACTACACTATCAAGAAAAATGATAACTAAATTAATACAAACAAAGATCTTTTCAGTATCAGTGCTTTATTATTCTGTGCTATTATTTCTTCCTTTTTGCTGCATATCTGGAATATTTGCATCACAATTGTTGAAAGTGTCTTTGGCTGTGCAACTCTAAACTATGAGCTGAGTTGTATCAATGGCAAACCTCTCAGGTTGAAAGTACTTTTTTGTATTCATATTAATGGTTCTGTAATGTGCTGTGATCAAGCAAGGAAAAAAGATAGGTATGGAAATACTGTCTTTTGTTGTCCCCCTCCCTCCCGTTTGGGGATGTCTAAAAACCAGTGTTCCAAAATATCAGCTGAAACAAGAGAGAGTCAGTAGACTAAATACTTGCTGCTCTGGGTACTATGAACATGTCTGGGAGAAGAGATGCATAGTAAAGCTTTCTCCTGGTAGCAAATTATTGAAATGCCACATGATGAAACAGGCAAGATAAACCTATTGCTGCATATAATAAAGCTCCATCTGCCAACACTGACAGCATTCATTATCTGTACCTTTTCCTTACACAAGAGTTTCCTAGCAGCTTTGATAACGTTTTTATTATTCTATCCTAAATACATTTTTCATAAGCAGCTATTAATAGCTGTATTTTTAACAAGGAAAACATGAGTTTCACAGCCATTTTGCATAAACTTAGGAAGCGTATTTACATACATGTGTCTCAGGGAATCAGCATGTCAGACCACATTTACAGAGGAGGCACATATGCTTAGCATCTGTTCTGCTCCCTTCTAAACGGGGGACTTTCACTTAAAAGGCCTGTCATTTTTCTTTGCAAGCATGCAAACTGCAGTATAATTTATACAAGTTCAAGTAATCAGAATGGTCACTATCTTTACACAACTATGCATGTATGCTGAAACCAGTGCAAATGCATTTTGCTGCCTCATTAATTACTGCTCAGAGTAATCTCTCAGGTCCAGTCAAGTCCCAAACACCTCCAAGGATGGAAATTCCACAGTCTTTGGGCAACCTGTTCCAGTATTTAACCACCCTTGTCGTGTGGCTCCATGTTCGCTGTATCACCTGGTCAGATACACCAGCTCTCCCAGCCTCTCCTCACATGTCCAGCCCCCTAACAATTTTGGCAGGCTGCCTCGTCTTTCTTGTGCAGAGTTTGCCCAGACTGGACACAACACTCCAGGTGAGGTCTTACAGGCGTCAAATAGGGGTGAAAGATCACTCTTCTAGACCTGCTGGCTCCAACCTTAGTAACACAGCCCAGGATGCAAGACTTTCCATTTGTTTTCGTTGAACTCCATGAGATTTATGTCAGTCTATTTCTTCAGCCTGTCCTGGTCTCTCTGAGTAGCAGCCCTGTCCTCCAGCATGCTAACTGCTCCCCGCTAATTTGGTGCCATCTGCAAACTTGCTGAGAATGCTCACCATCCCATCACCTATGTGTTTAATGAAGACATTAAACAGTATTGGTCTCAGTACAGATCCCTGAGGGATGTTACTATTTGCTGGCTGCTGGCTGGGCTTTGCACCCGTGATAACAGTGATCAAGCCCAGCAGTCAAGAAAGTTTTCCAAATCACTTTTATTGTTCACTTGTCCACCCATTGTCTCACTAATTTGGTGATAAGGAAGCTGAAGAAGACTGCTAAAACCAAGGTATGCAACATCCAGTGTTCTTCCCTTGCCCACAGAGCCAGCCACCCCATTAGGTGAGTCAGACTCGATTTGCCTTCAGTAAACTCATGTTGGCTGTTCCATATAACCTTCTTGTTCCTCAGGTGTATAGAACAAGCTTGTAAGAGAATTCGCTCCATAATCTTCCCAGAGAATGAGGTTAGGCTGACTGAATTTGCCTGGATTCCCCTTTGTTTAATATATTTCACTTTTGAGAAGTATTAAAATTCATGCGTTCTTATCTGCAACTTCTGTGATAAAGATGCGTTCTACAGAAGAGACAAGTTAGCCAAAATGAAAAGTTACTTCTGTTTCTCAAACATTTTCCTTCAGATACTGTCTGTATCTGTCTATACTGATAGTCTTGTTTGCTCTAAGGAAAGCCCTTTAGGAGGTTGAATGATAGCCTAAATTCTAAAATCAGCTAGATAAATACCTGTATCAAAATAGCAGTGACCATGTTCACTTCAGATATGCATTTATTGTTCCAAAAAGGATGTTGTGTAACCAAAGTAAAGCGGTGTTTGCTCAGTCTTGAACACAGTGGACGCTTTCATTAAACATGCGAGCACAAGAGGAAATTGTTTAATATAGTACAGGATATGCAGCTGCCTCCTACAACGTAATTTTAACTTCCTATTGTAGTAAAAGTTCTTAGGCTAATGTGACATTGAAGCACCCCATTTGTTTGCTTTCTAAATTAAAAATATTATATTCTTCTGGTATAAGAGGCCTGGCTTAACACCACTAAAACATACATTTCCAGAGTTGATTCTAGCAAAAGACAACAGGCTGCTGAAGAGAGAAAAATGACCATGGGTCTCTGCTAGCTCTGACTCAGTCTGGCTGTCACTGAGAGACCCCAGGAGCAGATGTCATTCCACACAGCTGAGTGTGACCCACTGTGTCACAGAGGACGCAGTGGGAGGGAGAAGGCTATTTCCCCCTGTTCAGACACCAGCTGGTATTTGGGTCAGGAACACATCTTCCAATTAAATTTTTTTATGAGGTTACAAGCTAAGATGCTTCTATAATGCGTGCAAAGTCTTGAGCACTCCCTTTCCTCTCTCTGAGTGACTGCAGAAAGGGCTGTGGCATAAAAATCTTTGCTTTCACCCTTTCAGGAGATTTCCTTCTCTTGTATCTGGATTCAGCAGCAAACATGCCTGAACAGGGAACCTAAATCACACCTAAAACAAGGAGCAGATTTTCTTTTGTCTCTCATCTAAATACACACCTATGTATGGGCCAGGTGTAAGAATCTAACCCTGCATAACTAATTCTAACCACGCTCACTCTGTAATGTTACTACATTAGCAAGGTTAAGAGATGCTGCCTTGGAAGTATTGGCATGACTGTCTTATGTCATGGAAAGTGTATTGACACCTGCAGAACTTCCTAATGCTGCCATTCCTCAGAGAACAATAGCTGTTGTTTTCAAAAGCTCTGTCAGATTTTCCACCACATTTATTTTTTTTCCCCACTGAAAGTGTTGTCTAATTTTCCCACGTATAGTTTGAAGGACTGGGAAAAATAACAATAATTCATCAGTGGGCATCTGCTGACACTTATCGTCATATACAAATACAAGTCACTTTTCCTGAGGAAATATCGCTGACCTGTATTTGAAGTAGGTGGATTTGATTCTGCCTCCGATCTTGGATTTTCGCTTCAACTTTTCCAAAATAAATGTAACAAGTAGATCAGTGTTTATATCTGGATTTGGTAGAACTGTATGAACAAAACTGCAAGAAGTGCCAGGCCATTTGCAAAGTCAAGCCCTGCATGACTTTGAAATGTCCTTGACTTTGAGTCACGCCCGTGCTGTGAAAGTATACTGGTTCTGTAAGTATATGGCTTACATTACCTCTCACTGACTGACAGAAAGAAAGATTAAGGTGTAGGATGCAATGCTTCCAAAAAAATTGCCATCCTGACTTGAGCTCAAGGAGAAAGCCGAGATGCGAGGGGCTGATGCTTTGTGCCTGAAAGACCCACACTCTGGTGCAGATTCCCATGCAGGTGGCACATGACATTACGCTCCTGGCTTCACGCATCTCTTCTGCTTACATACACAGAAAGGATCTGACACTGAATGGCATCATTTTACATGGGATATATTGATACTCTGTAAGCCTGGGACCCTGTAAAGGACTGTGTATGGTTTGAAAAATACGTAAATACATTTACCTCAGTGCCATGATATTTCCAAGTGCTACCTCTGAGAAGATACAAAAGTCCACTCAACATTTTAAGCCTATCATCACTTAACCAACAGTGTAAGAGGAAAGGAGAAGTACCAAAATGAAGTACTGTGAACTATTCTCCTCTTTCTTCCTTCTGAGGCTGCTGATTCTTCTCTCTAGAAAAGGGAAGATGGAAAAGAAAACTCTTTGTTAACATTTCACCTTCCTCTGCCCTAGGAAAATTTTCAAAGTAAATCTAGCTGGTTAATCATGTTGCATTTTTCCTGATCTTGTTTCTTGGTGATAAACTAATGTCAGAATGTTACATATTTTAATGATCTCTAAAAATAACTCAAGAGTGTTTAACTATCTAAGATTTAAAAAGAAATGGTTCTGTGGTAGCTAAGAATATTGTATTGTTCATAACCTGAATAGCCAAGAGGAAAAGACAGCATCTTTTGCTGAAAATTATATCCTGATTTAACAAAAACATGTTTAAATGCTTTTTTAAAGACTTCCGGCAAGCAATATTGAAAATAGTTAGAAAATACTTAAGGACATGAATCTTTTTTTTCTTTGCTATTATCTTGTGTGGAGCACCATAATTACTATCAACAAACTTTACTTGTAATTACTGTGTAACATATTTATGATCTCAACCTCACATTGAGCAGGCATAGAGACTTAACCTACAAGAAGTGTACTGAATCTTGGATTATGCTAAACCACAGCAGAGTACATGGCACCGGGTTAGGGAAAGTAGAGTAAATATGAGATGACAGAGGAAATGGGATTGCTGTGTACCACAGTGGAACATACGCATGGCACAGTAGCCATATTATCTCTAAACTGTAGAGTTTTCAGCTGTGAATCACACCTAAGTTAGGTGCCTAACCAACATAAAACAGTTTCTTCCTCCTCTCCCGTTCCTCCACTGCTGTGCTTTTAACGTTGCATATTCAAAATCACTAGTAATGAGCAATTGCTCAGAGAGCATGCTGGTCTTCAGAAAGGATTCTGGGAAGTCTGTGATAATGGTAAATTTCCCTGGTTTCCCTGACCGCCTTTTACGTGTATGCTTCTACTATGGTAATGCAGAAGAAAAACACTGGAGATGTGAATTCATCATGGGAATATCCTAAAGATATAGAAAATATTTTTCTTTTTTTGCTCTTATATTTAATGCCTAGTAAAAGTATAAAAATGTCATAATTAGATGTCCAACCAGATATATCACCCCAAAAAGCACCAGCAGAGCTTAGAACAGTGAAGCTGTGGGCTTGAGTCGCTGAAGGATGAATAAGGATACATGCTGGAGAAGTGGATGACGATATTTACTTTTCTCTCTTAATACACTTTTAAATGAAGCTCTTAATCTTCTTTACATTTGGAAGAATTTTTTCTGGGCCCCAAATGAATCTGTGACATGTCCTGCCATCTCCACTCTCAATCTATAACTCTCTGAAGTGCAGTTCTTTTTAGGGTATGCTAAATTGCATAGCAACTCCAGATTACAAGAAAATTCCTGTTTAGAGCTTTAGCTATGATCTTCAAACAAGTGCTACTATCAAAGAACAGGGAGAAAGGAAATGTGAAAGTGTTCAGATGACTAGGTTTCTGAGAGTGGTTAGACCATCTGTGTGGTTCCTAGGTACCATACACAGGAGATGACCCTCTTGGTCAGAATTTGGAAAAAATATTAGCTACACCTTCTATTTTGTTCTAATCCATTTTCCCAGCTGTAATATTTAGGTGTTATAATTGATATTGGTATTTCTTGTTAACCTTATATCACTGTGATTTTTTTTTTCTAAAGTTGTAAATGAGGACAAAAAAAAAATGAGGACAAAAAACAAAGCTGATGTTTACAAGAAAAACATTATGTAACCCTAAACCTCATTATTCTTACAAGAAAATTCTCATCTTACTTTACTAAGAGGAGAAAATATGAAAGAGTATGGGAAACACAAAAATAAGATGATCATTTGCAAGGGGATTTCTTAACAACTTGAGGTATAATCCTCTGTGATAATTTGTTAGCTTTCTTTTATTCATAGTCTGCTGCCTGTTTTTTCTTCACTTTTCTGAAATATAGCCATAATTAAAATAAAGAGTAATCAAAATGCAAAATTTTATGCTAAAAGAATTTTGTAGCACAATGAAAGATTTCAGGTCTGGTTCAAAAAGTTGAGTAGGGTTACACATGAATATTCCAAGTACTAATTTTCAACATCTTAATGAAAAATAATTTATGTCAGGCACTATGAAGTAATGTAGTAAAGGCATTTCATAATTTCTCTAATTCTCAATAAGTAGTAAGGAGTTGTAATTTTAATTAAACTAAGTGCATGATTTTTTTAGAAACCTTCTATAAAGAAAAAGTTATCCAAATAAAACTTTAAAACTTTCCCAGAATCTTTCAAAATTGTTCATGGTAGAGCTATTTCCTTTAGTATGATACTCATAATGTAAATAAAGAATTGTTTTACTGTTATTATCCCATTTGATTTAACAATATCATAATGATATGCAGGATTTTCCTGAAAATTTCTAGCTAGGAAAATGATTATACTCTCAGACAGGAAAAAGTATTCATCAAATTAATTGACTAATTTACTATTTGCATAGGAAGCTAATTGATTCTTAAATGTATATCCTTTGTTCAGCTCCTCTGCAAATACCCCATCCACATTTTGCTCACAGTGAAAACATCAACAAAGAAAACAAGTTTGTGTAGAGCTGTAGCCATCAAATGGCTGTGAGCAGATCTAAACTGGTAACGCTAAAATGAATTACTAAGGGGTAGTTACATGTCATCTTCTACAGAAACATCACAGTCTCTCCAAATTACTTTCTGTGTTAACCCTGAGCATTAACACATTGAAGTTCTGCTTAGCTACATGTCAGCATTTTCACCTGCCATAATCCTCCTTTAATACCAGTGGAAAAGGTTCCGTGATATCATCATCACACTATGTTTGGGGTGGAAAGCCTAAAACAGAGGTTCTTCTGGCCCGTGTTCAGAGAGATGGAGATCTGTGCTCACAAATCACTTCCATCCAGCTGGAAGCCCTATCTTTTGACTGCAACAACTGCTTGAATCCAAAAAGTCACAGTAATTCACTGTGGTAAATTCTTTATGGGAAATAAAAGCTAGCTCTGCACTTATCAGAGCAGATCTCCAAGCCCATGCAGCCAATAGTATCTTTTCAATTGACATGTTATCCTTGGCTATGTTGGTAAATTTTTAAGATAGTTTGTTTCTAGATGCTTGCAACTCTCTTTCCAGGCAAGTTTTTACTTTGTCTCATGGAAATATTTGAGTCACTAACTGTTGTTTTACTAGCTGCAAACACAGATGCTGGACTAGTCTACAGATACATCTATCGAAAGAACAGAAGCGAACCACAGCCTTGGTTTCAACATGCTTCATGTAGACAGAAGGTTAAGCTTGCACAGAGATCGCCTGAGTGCCCAGAAGAACTGTCTGAGCAACTCTTTCAAATCTTTGCAGCCACTCCATAGATTTAAATATTGCAAAGAGATATTCTAAAGCATTGTACACAAACTCACTCAGGAAATCAATTTATTGACCAGTGTTGCACATATTCAATTCATGAGGTTATTTATGTGGGACAAAGTTTTATCTTTAAGTTGATTGTTTGTTGTACATTCACCTTCAAGTCCTGGTCTTGCTTTTAGCTTTTAAAAACAGAAAAAAATGGTTAAAGTTTTCACTGAAAGAGCTTTCAGCTAGGAGTATTTTAATTGACTAGTTGGTAAGCAGTTTAAATTCTAGGAATAGGACAGGAACATTTTTCCAGTTATTTTATTTTATTATATAGTTGCAGAACGTATTGGCATGTACCGCATGAGGTATTGAGCTAATTACATTTCCTTTTGCCCTCAACAAACAGTATGATTAATAAACAATTAAATGTCAGGAATGTTCTGTACAAATAACAGGCTATGTGAATGAGTGATATTGCCGCTGCATGGGTCTGAGACAAGCTAATGTGAAGATTCAGAAAGGACACTAAAAATAAGTGATATAATTCCAAGAATAGTTTCAGAACTTTTGATGCAGTTTTATGAATAATGCAGTGTAGAATTACATTATTTATACTCTGTACAATATTTAAAGTACCTATTACAGATATTCTTCCCTTCTGGTTATCAGATTAGATAAACCCTAATTTTGGTTTGATGAAAGGGAGATTTTAAAAGAGGAAAGGCAATAATTTTATGAATGTTCTTTAACAAGGATTGGTGATTTTTAGAATGCCTCCTTCCTTCAGTATTCATTAATCAGTCAGACATGAATTCTGATTCCCACATGCATTTTTATTTATTGTTTCTGCTCCCTAATATGATGACTGAAATTTTTAATAAGGTAGTAATGAATAGTAGGTGGGAAATAATGAATAATACATGATAGGTTAAAAAACAAAATCTCATAAAAATGCATGATAAAACATGTAAAGTTCGGGGAATCACAACTTTTTTTTCTGCTACAGTAGCTGTGTGACCACTCACTATTGCTTCATTCAGTGTATTCACCCTCTTAAGAGGTCAAAGTGAGGGGACGGTATTGAGAGCCAGGTACAAGAGTATAAGTTTTCTCTTAAAAAATGAAATTAAAACATTTAGAATCACTTCACGTGGCTTTCAACACTTTCATATGGGAGTTCATTTCACGTATAGTAAATATTCTTTCCTCAGTGCTCCTATGAGATGTCTTAATGCAGTTGGTATGAACATAAAATATTGCTTTGTTTTTGTGGCAAATAGTTTCAAGGACACACTTAGAACTAAAGGATAAATTATTTTCTATGTCAGTCTTTAGTTCTGTACTTCTCCTGTGTAGCATACCTTTTAAATAAAATTGCTTTCTTCTGTAAGAACAAGGGAACTCACAAAGCTGAAAGGGTAAGACTTGAGTTTCTCCTTCCCCTTTGGAAAATTCTGCAGTGATGAACTGTAGTCTGGTTCCTCTGGAAAGCGGGGGGGGAGGGGGGAAGCATCTTTGGATTACACATGGCATTTGCATTAATGTTCAAATTTGCACAATAAAAAAAGTGTTCAAGAAACATCAAGCTTTAAGCAGACTTTAATCTGCTAGGAAAAAATGAAAAATATCTCAAACGTAAATGAGACAGAGAGAGAGTAAAGGAGGAGTGAATCCTTAATTCCCAGGCTTCCCATGAAAAATATATCAACAGGTATGTAGAGTCTTAGAGGCAGCTACAGCTGCCAATTATCCAAAAGCAAGTGGTACATGCAAAAGGCACTGGAGAGGTATAGCGAAATCCTCTCTCTGTTTGCATGTTCTTTATGATTAATGAGGAACACTGGAGAGACTGAAATCTACTTTCATTTCTACAACAAATGATGGTTTAGAAAGTTTCTCCACTTGGGAGATTGCATCTAACATTCTTTCTCATCCAAACAATATAGTAACTTACCTCATACTTTACTTATTTGTTGTCTGCTTTGTGTCTTTACATATTAATGTCACTTTTTCCACAAGGGTAGTTCCACAGTCATTTGTCTGTACTACAAACACTCCTGAACCCAAGACAAAGACAAAGTTGAGTAATATTAGATTAAAAGAATGAAACAGATGTTATATAACTATGTAAGGGGTTTACGTGGTAAGGTTTTGGTAGCTTGGGGGCCACAGGGGTGGCTTCTTTAAAAGTTGCTAGAAGCCTCCCCTGTGTCTGATATAGCCAATGCCAGCCAGCTTTAAGACGGACCCTCCGCTGGCCAAGGCCCAGCCCATCAGCCGTGGTGGTAGCGCCTCTGGGGTAACAGATTTGAGAAGGTAAATAAAGTGCTGGGGCTCAGAAGCCGCAGCCGGAGAGGAGTGAGAACATGTAAGAGAAACATCTCCGGAGACCCCCAGGT
>JAVKLA010000027.1:23414219-23425685 GCA_034782735.1 Sagittarius serpentarius | reverse complement strand
ATGGGCTCGGCCTTGGCCAGCGGCGGGTCCGTCTTAAAGCCGGCTGGCATTGGCTGTATCGGACACAGGGGAAGCTTTTAGCACCTTTAAAAGAAACCGCCCCTGTGGCCCCCCTGGTACCAAAACCTTGCCATGTAAACCCATTACAGCAGCATGGAAAGCCAGCACTAGGACAAGCCCTCAGTTGTTTTAAACTCTATTCAAGTATTAGTGCAACAAAAGCCAACACATTTCAGGTTCTCTCCTTGAAATCTTCACAGTTCTACACGTACCAAACATATCTCTATTCTCATCAAAGGCACTTAAACTATTCAGAAGTAGGCTACAGTTATTATTTTTTTAATAATTAGCAAAAAAGTCTTCTTTTTATTCTTTCAACTCTACTGCACTAATGATGCCGTGTCTTCTAGTCCAGACTGCTTTTCAGGAAGAGTATTAAGTGTCAGGATTACATGGAGGAGAAGCTTATTTAAAAGGACAAAGACACTGCTCATATTCACAGAAAATATTTAACTTGTGGCAATGAGAAAGCTGTGGGAGACAATCCTCATCTTTTTCCTTCAGCACTACTAATAAGAGCAAGGAAACAATGAGGGAGAAGAGGCACAGACGTGATCTCTTAAATTATGTGTAATTTCAGCTCCGCAAAACAAATGCTCAGTGTTATTACCTTCCATCCTTCCTCCCCTGCCACCTTCCCTCTGTCCTCCCAACCATCCTTCCCTCCTTCTCCTCCTTCTTCTGTCCTTCTCTCGCTCCTTCCTTCTCTCCCTTTATGTTTTTTCAGTTTATGGGGTTTACAACTTCTTCCATGTTCTGAAGTATTTAATCTCATGACATCTGAATTCCTTATGCAGTTTATGGAATTACAGGCTCTTCAATCTTAAAGATAGAGAAGCAGACCTTGTAAGTTTTTATAAACTAGTGAGTATATATTTCACTATCTATGTTTGGATGTGCATTTATACAGTTACAGACATTTTCTGCAGTTGCAGAAAGCAGAGGTGCAAGCAGAACTCTGTCTTCATCTGAAGTATTCCATATTTTGATTAGCTGATCAATCTAGGTAAGGTCAGATTGAGGATGAGCTCCTATATAGCCCCCAGTCTCAAAATTCTATACTTTGTATCTTTCTCACAGTAATATTTTTTTATTTTTATCTAACATCTGTATCCCTCTGACATAAGGTAATCCATTTTGTATGGGAAAATTCTGGCATATAGACACCTGTGAGAGACTTATACAGAGGGAAAAGATACACTGCCTTTTCTTTTAGGTTTGATACTAGTTAACACAGTTAACTAGTTGCTACCTGTCCTAAATTTGAGACACACAAAGTCTACCACTAACACTGCCTGGGTTGGTGAATGCCTCTGTTTCTTGCCTACTTGAGTTTCTTCTGTTTAGTTTAACACAAATTCTTTCCTTCCTCTTACTGAACTGTTTTTTGCCTTGTTATTGTTTTTTTTTTCTTTCTTTCACTCAGCGTTACTCCCTATCTAAAAGTAACTGCTTAGTATGGGGTGTCAAAGAGCTTCTGTCTGAGATTATTAGTTAAATAAAGCCATCAACTCTTCCAGTGGCAGTTTGGTTTGATCATTGAAAACAACTGCTCCAAAGAGAGAGATAAATACGTCAGGTTTGTTTTCCCTCTCATCAGTTTGAAAGCATGATTATGGTAGGAGAAAAGAGGCAAATGCATTAATAATGGCTAACAGCATCATTTCTTCTTCTTATGAAGTTTAATTCACAATGTCTCTGTTCCACTTTTTAAATTCTGTCTTACTTCTCTAGAATCAGATACAGTAAACAGAAAATTATGGATAAGAGAAAACATGGATCAATCCATATTCCATGCAGGGAAGGATGGATTACAAAAGCACTTTTATTAGTAAAAGATCAGCCACCTGATATTTCAAATCTAGTAACTATTTTAAGTACAGGTCTCCTTGCATTTGCCTCCACAGGGACTGATTGCTCTAACCATACAAATCAAAGCTCTGAACTTCAGCAGCTGAACAAAATGAGGCTGACTCAGTTAATTTCTGAGTCTAGAAGTCCAACAGGGGAGAAAGATGGAGTTAAGTTTAATTGTTACCTATTAACCTTGACTAATACTTTACAGTAAAATCACAAATATACATTATAGTGCCTTTTCTTTTCCCTGTCCTTGCAGTCTGAAATATAGATGTAGTCTAAATCCCATTGACTTTCAGTACGATGTATTCTCCTGTGTCCATTAGGTTTTGCTGACCTGAGCTATGCATTTCTACAAGACAATTTTTTATTTTTTTTTTAAAGAACAACTTTGAAAACTACTGGGAAAGTAAGAATAAAATCTCATGTATTAAAACTGTACAATCTACTTCACAGGAGACAAACTAGACAGAGTACTGATGTGGTGACAGGGTTCAGAGTAGATCAAACTTTCCTTTCTTTAGCCAAGTACCCTATATACCAGATCAACCTGTTGTTGTTAGGCTAAATTATCAGATGCTTCTGGTCTACACCTGTTGAAAGGAAAGCCATGACATGCTCAACATAAAAAAAACCAACCAAACAACTTAGAAAGAATAAGGGAGAAATAATCACGGACAACATTATTTTCACAAAATTAGAAAACTGTGAGTCAGTATGGGGCAGAAAGAAAAGATTAACTATAACCTGTATTAAGCATGGGAAACCAGATAACCAGCTGACAGCCAATAAGGACAAAAATCACATCTCTGATACTCCACTATTTTTAGAGTAATACTGTTGAATTGATTATAAATAATTCCAGAGAAATCATACAGGAGCTAACTCTGTAATAAGCTAACTTTGCCCAATTTAGAGAGGTTCTTAGAGGTTCAAATCATTCTGTTATTTTACTAAACTAATTACTTCTGTCTTAGTTTTCTGTTTCATATATGTATGTATGCATACACACCAATATTTCTCTGTGTAGCTATACAGAGAGATATATGAAGCAAACATTCACCAAAATCAAGACCTACAGACTCGAGATGTCTTCACCTCCAATAAGGTGCTTTGTAGTTCTCTGCCAAGAATTCAAATTTCTTACAAAAATATGATACATATTAGTTGTTTCATTTTTATTTTTTCCCCTAGTTTTATTAATTGCTATGTATACATCCCTATTCTTATTCTTACAAAGTTCTTAAAATACAACAGTCATGATAGCTCTTGCTATGTTGAAAATGTAGAAGCATTAAAGTTTGCTTTCTTATTAAAAAAATCAGTAGCTTACATAATTATTAAAAGCATCAAAAAGCTGGGGGACAGACAAGGTGCTAAACTTCCACAGATAATTTCTAGGAACAAGTCCGGTCCATATTCTTTTAACTCACTAGCATTAATACTGTTTTAAAACTAGGACCTATTCTTCCTAAAACTCTGGTGTTACCTACACAGTACCAGCACATTTTTAAGAAATAACATCTACTTTATATAAATATTAAAGAGAAAATAAAAACATAAACCTGCATTAGCCTCCTATACTAAAATAACATACTGGTTTTCAAGTCTAGAAGAGGATAAAAGCATGCTAAATTTTAACCATACATTTTAATTGCATATTGAATTAATTTGCTCTGACAGAAAATCTATAACCACAGTGGACACTTCCTCAGTGGAATTTTCAACTCCTTCTCTTGCCCAAGAAATAAATTCCCTAAAATTTCTGTAGTGAGATCTTTGAGTGGATGGTTTAATAGCTTTTGACAGCAATTCAATAGCTATATCTGAAAAGCCTGTTGTTTGAAATTATTTCTTGGTGTGTGACAAGAGATTAATTTAGAATTCATTTGAGAGGACAAAATTCAGTCCCACCTCAGGAGCTGAATCACTTCTCGTACTGTACTTCCTGCATAATTGTAGGTAGTCAATCAACACCTGAATCAATGTCAAAAACAAGGTCAGAATAGTCACTGAGGTATTTTAGGTAGTCTCCAACGGCAAATACTGTAGAAAACATAAAATAGACAGATATACAACAATATAAATAAATAATGTGAAAGTTTCCACATTTTCCACTATCTTGCCACAATATGGATACCCTGAAATGTTTTAAAGGTAACATTGAATGCTGAATAATGTAGATTAGTCCATACAGCAAAGGCATTTCTGAGAACTTTTCCCATGACTTACAGATACCTGTTGACTTCACACTTACTCCCATGATTTACAGACAGGACATCTGTGCCCAAGTTCTCTTCCACTGGAATGTGTTGACCCAGTAACTGGAACAACATTGTCCCATCGCTGTTTACGGTTAGAAAGCTTTCTGCCCCATGATGCAGGCAAGAGTGCTATGTTCAGAGCTACTCTGATCCATTGTTTCTTTGTTCTGATAAAATGTTTCTCATTCTCCTCTTCCTCCATTCCTCTGTCTCTGCTGCACACTGCAATCTGAAACAGCATGTCATCACATTAGGAATATACTCCCATGTGACATACAGACCAACTGTGGCACGTAATTTTCCGTTAATCCAACACACTTAGAAAGTGACATGCTACCGTGCCATGGAAGCTGAATGTCTTGGCCTTTGTAAGTGCCAATACTTCAAACTATGTCCAGAGAATAAAAAATCCTAAAGGAAAACATGTTGATTATTCAGTCTCAATTACATAGTAAGTTAACGTTGTGAACCTATTTGCATTTGGTGGGGCACACTGTCCTGCAAGGTTTCCTGAAACACAGGGAGAGAATGAATAAATTTGTTTTGGTGTAGGTATTGGTTCTTCTTTTAAGGACGTTGATTCAAGTCAAGAAATTGATTTTCACAATAATTCTATGAACCTGCCTTGCTTGTCAGGAACCAGATCACAACAGTACTTGTCCAGGTTAGGAGACTATGCAGTGTCTGCTAAAGGGATTCAAATTCTGTGGTGTTTTGCTGAGCTGTGACAAGTGAACTTGAAAATTGGAGATGACAAGTCACCTATAAAAACAGGTAAAATAGCATTTTTTTTTCAGAATTTAATTTAAATAAATTACATTTTTTCCAAGGATGTCTTGAAAGGTTGATCTATTTTGTAAGCTCTGCAATGAATTTTTTTTTCTAGCAGAAGGAACAGATATATCTCTACATTAAAAAAAAACAAAACACAAAAATGAACAAGTTCGATAACCTAAGCTTCTCAAAAATGTTTCTCATCCTTATATTCAAGTTGAATAGAAAAAGAAAAGAAAATGAAATACATTTCTCCATTTAAAGTGTTCTGAAAATAAAGCTGTCCATTTCTGTACACTATACTCTACATACCTCTGTTAAGCGTAACCCTCTTCTCTGCAACCTTCATTTGTTTTGCTTGAAGGAATTGCCACAGAATAAGAACTCCTTTAAGAATCTCCGTGGAGACCTCTGACAATTGAAAAAAATGGTACTTGTCAATCTCAGAAAGATGATTTGTAAGAAAAACAATGGCAGAAATGTAGTTCAGAATGGAGAGTGGTGAAGCTGAAGAGCAAATATTTCTTTGCCTTCTTAACCACTGGTGATTTGAATGTGCAGCAGAGACTCTAATGCTTGAGCTGCCAGAGAAATTATTAAAGTCAGAATACATTCCAGTGTCAAAAGAATGTTGCACAAATAAACACAGAGACCTTTTCTGGTTTTTAAATATTTTTCACATTAAATCTCTGTTCCTAACTCAATTTTTCCTTCAGTAGGCAACAGACAGCATTATCCCACAGATAGAACATGAAATATGTAATTAAAAAGTGTTAGTATCTTCATCTGCCACTGACTATAGTTGAATGACCATGAGAAAATATTTTTTGTCTAATTCACTGCCCAGCTGAGTCACCAGAGGGAGTCTCAATGACTTGAACAGGCACTGGATAAGGCCATTACTTTTTTATGCTTCAACTTTCCTGCATCTGATGGTAATATATATTCAGTATTGTAAAGAATTCCAAAATCTATAGATGGTAGCACAACAAAGGTTGAATATTACTGTGTAGCCTATAGAACAAGAGATAAAATATATCATTTTCTGACTGTCTTGGTTTAACGCCAGCCAGCAACTCAGCACCACGCACCGTTCACTCGCTTCCCCCCCACCCAGGGGGATGAAAGAGAGAATCAAAAAAAAAAAAAAAAGGTAAAACTCATGGGTTGAGATAAGAACAGTTTAATAGAATAGAAAGGAAGAAACTAACAATGGCACTAATAATAACAATAAAATGACAATAAAAATAAAAGGATTGAAATACACAAAACAAGTGATGCACAATGCAATTGCTCACCACTTGCTGACTGATGCCCAAGCAGTGCCCCCAGTTTATATACTGGGCATGATGTCCCATTGTATAGCATACCCCTGTGGCCAGTTTGGGTCAGCTGTCCTGGCTGTCTCCCCTCCCAACTTTCCTGTGCCCCTCCAGCCTTCTTGCTGGCTGGGCAGGAGAAGCTGAAAAGTCCTTGGCTTAGTCTAAACATGACTGAGCAACAACTGAAAACATCAGGGTGTTATCAACACTCTTCTCATCCTAAACCCAAAACATAGCGCTGTACCAGCTACTAGGAAGACAATTATCTCTATCCTAGCCAAAACTTGGACACTGACACAAATTAATATTATCATCAACAGTTCAGAACTTATGTGTGTGTCCCTGAATTACCTACCAGGCTGTATTCCATCTCCTTATTTCTTTAGTTGTAATAGGTTTGAAAAGTCATGCATAAGAGAATTCTAAAGCATTTGAGCAATTAAACGCTTGTCTTCATTTGTGCTTGGCCTCAGGCAACATGAGTCAACTCACTTCTTCTTATATAATTGATTTCCAGTGTGCTGCCTTGAAGTGTTCCCTGGGATGCTCATATATAGACAGTAAAACAGTTTTCTTATTGCTGAAATGCACCCACTTCTTTGTTGGAAAGTGTAACTGCTTGATAGTAACAAATGGTGCTACACAGTCTCTTAGTAACTTTACCTCTTGAATCTACAAGGCAAAAATCTGCAGAGTGAGAAACAAAATCAGGACACTATTTATGAGAGCTTGATCTTTACCTATAGCCACATAGGAAGTCTTAAACCAGCTTCCTCTTTTTCATCTTAGACATCTTCAGCAACCAAAGGTTACATCAACAATGGTAAATTACTTGTTTGTGAAAAGTCAAGCAGGAAATTTGGGCTACAATTGCCAAGAACTCAGTCTCCTTTCTTAACTCTTGGTCTTTCCTTCCTCTCTGTCTGATTACAGCTTGGTCATGAGTTCTTCCCTGCTGTTAGGAGTGACTTATTTCTGTAAAAACCTATGTAGTGAATGAAGTGAGCACCTTCTTTTCTTTCTTCTCATTAAGAAATTATTCTTTTGCTACACACATCTACAAAGTTTGCTCAGACTCTCTCTTGCTTGGTTTTGGCTCTGTCTTTTCTATCATAAGGAGAGAGCAAGGCTGACTGAAGAAAAGAAGCTAAGAGTCCTGTAGTTCCCTGAACTCAATGCTGAGCAGGCTGTCTGGCAGGGTAACTCTAAGAAGTGAAAAAGGTGGAGTTGAAATTATTTGATTTCACTTTAGAATTCTGAGAAAAAGTATAATTGCCCTGTAAAGTTGCTAATTGTAGGCTTGTCTGAAATAATCAACAAAAATATAACACTGTAAATAAATACATGTGTTTGAGATTACTTAGTTTGCACATTTATTAATTCCTTATATAACACACAGGTACAGAAGAGGATGTGTCTTCTAAATATGAAAGAGATTATTCTAATGTAGGATGGTGGACCTGCAATTTATTGTCACTGCAGTGTGACAGAAAAAACATAGGCTTGATTTGCAGGTGTCTGTGTTTTCAAGATAAGCAATATTCCTGATTCTAAAGAAATGCAAATTGAGTAGTAATGTAAAGACAAAATGTCTCATTGATCTCTAGGTAAGTAAAGAAGGTACTGCCAGAATGGATCTAGTCTAGATTTCCTTCAGTGGAGAAGTGGAACAGAAAAAATGGGATCATGATAAAGATACAAAATTAGTTTGCATGAATTACATTATGTTTTAGTTACGTTTGGTGGATGGGCCTGCTGAAACATGGGCAGCTATGAAAAATAGCTGTTTTGAAAACCAGCTGATACTGGCCATCATATGTATAAGTTAGCAACAAGAATGATATCTTGCATTTGCCTTTGACAGATTCCAAATTAAAGTATTATACTTTTCTAGGACAAAATGTAGTAATAAAGGTTCCATTTGGTAATCTTTTGGTGGTTAAAGATGATTATTTTTCTTACTCTTGTGAGCTATATCTGCTTCATCCCATCAGAGGGAAAAATTATCCTATCCCTATTCCATTCCTTTTTGCCACTGTATATTCAAAAAGGACAGAACACATTGTCTCACTTGAGAGAATACACAGTACTAACCACCTCTGAGCAGTATTCAAAAATATAGAGGAACTCGTGGATACTTTAATCCAACAGTAGGACTTTGTACATAAATGTTTATATCTATATCCCCAGTCCTACGACTACCAACAACCTCATTTCCTCCGGCAAAAAGGTTTCTCCAGCACAGATGTTTCAGGAACAGCTGAAAGTCTATCTTTGAGGATGTCTTTACAAATCCCATTTTAGTCCCATGTAAGTTGCAGAATCAAAGGAAAGTGTGTAGCAAAATAGCAGGGTCTCTTTCAGCAATGCTGCAGTCCTGGTGGATTATACAGAACCTCACAGATAGACTGAGAAAACTTGTCTTAACTCACAGGCTTCTGTAAGTTGTGCAAGTTGTTGGCCATCTACTGCCTGATCCTTTCTGATTGTTGATTTATCATGGTAACTTCTGAAAAAATGTGGTGAAATGTGTTGGAAATGCATTGATGTGCTTGATGCAGAGAAACTGGACAATATGATTAGTTGTAAGAGTGAGATGGTCATCAGTATGTTCAGCTGTATGCAAAATTATTAAGGTTAAGGTTATAAATATAGCAAAGCATTAAAAGGCTGCTGGATATGCGTAGACTTTTTATACTATGGATCTATACTTACCCATCAACAATCACATCTGGAAAAAATGTGAACGCGTGCACAGCTGTTTCAAATTCATATTAAGTGACATGTCCAGTACTCTGATCTACACCCTCTTCAATACTTTGACGATTTATTCACTGGCCATAAATCCAGTAATGTATCCAACCATTACAATAATAGGACTTTTAATAAGTTCTTGAGCAGGCAGAAGTATTTTGAATGGATTTAGAAACTTGAGTTAAGATATATAATTTAAACCTCTTTGATGGGAAAGTGTATAAATGTAATCAGTGATTTTAAATGAGCTTTATTGATCATTAGAAAGCTTTTCTGCTACTTGATGTCATCTGTAAATATGGAAGGAAGCACTGGATATAGATTTCCCTGCTCACATAATTGAATCAGTTAAGATTATTTATAGCAATCAACACTAACTACTCTCTGTGAATAATGAAGAAAGAGTCTGAGTTGATGTCAGAAGTTATACTTATCTCTGGGCCCCATTTTCAGCTGATGAATTTGGCCAAGACCTATCAAAGCCAAAAGAGTTGCCAGAAAAGAGCCCAAGCCACTAGCTGTCAAGCTCAAATTATTTTTCTTTCCCAATGTACAGAAACATTTGAATAAAGCCCTGTAAATCAGAGTACATCTTCCACTGAAGCTATTCAGAGCATTCTATGAAAACTGATTAACCAAAGACTCTGCATACTTCTTGAAAGGAGAAATTATTCGCCATCAGAACCAAAAAATAAAGGAAAAATAGACAAGGTAAATATCTTGTCTAGTGTAAAGAGAAAATATTAGGTAAAGCTCTATGATCTAGCTTCTCTCCTTACTCTGTAGACTAGACACACAAGCACCCTTGCAATTTCTAGCCCAGGCTTTCCTTTTCAGTGAGGAAGTCCTGCTTTTAATGCTGTGATCTGCCATTGACTTGTTGGCAAGTTTCCAGCAGATATGGTATTTTAATTCATAGACCACATCTATGTATTTCGGAAACAGCATTGAGCTAGGAATTAAAAGAATATTCCCAATTCTGCCCACTCAGTTCCCTCTATCATGTCAGGCAAGCAACTGAGTTTCATTTTGTTTTGGTTTGTTCATGTAAAATGTGGGGATAGTAAAACTTGGCTTAGTTGAGTGATTCCAGACAGATCTGTACATCTCTAGCAAAATACGATAAATGTAAATGCTTACCGGTTTCAAAAGATGAAAGTCAGAGTTTAATCACATAATTCTTCCAGAATTGTTCAATTAAGGACAGCTTTCTATGGAAATAAATTGCTTTTGAGTAGGAAAAAAATTGAATCTGAATGTGGAAAAAAGTTGTTCAGTAAAGAGAAGCCTCAGAGATAATACTGACCCCTAAAAGACATAATTCACTTAAAATCATCAAGTCTTCCTGTGGTTCTGTAGAATCACATGGTATTTGTGTAAAAACAACTATAGCTGAGAACGGTTTACTTATCAAACTTTCCACACCTGGCCCACAAGTGTTGTGTAACGAAAGGGAAACTCTCTGAGGTGGAAGATCTCTTTCAGGTTGTCCTTAGCTTGGCAGTGCCTGAATCAAAGTGTTAGTCCCTGCACTTGGACTGTTCCCTATTATGCATTTTACATTATTCAACAGCTGGAACAAAAAGATGTATTCCAAAGAGCCATGAGTGGAAAGCAGACCAGCACACTCCCAGCTGGGCATTCTGGTTACTAGCCTGCTAATTAGGTTGTTTTCCATCCGTCCTACTTCTGCCTCCATAAATATTGCATCATCTGCTACATACAGGCCGGCTTCAGCAAGATAACCCTGATGCCCGGTGAACAGGAATATTAAAGCCAGGGTTTAATTTCCCTCAGGCTGCAGCAGCATGGAACCCTGGTTTTCTCTTCCTGTAGTGCAAACATGGTCAATGCAGCTTTTTTACAAAAAAATAAGCAATATTGTCTGAGTTATTTAAAGAACAAGTTCTTTAAAGCTCTCTCCTCAGGACTCCAAGCTCTGAGTCCTGAGGAGGATGAAGTTATCTAATGTACACCCTCGAGTTAGATGCCGAAACTTCAGAAAGGGAGTCTGAACACCTGCTATAGGTAGGAGGGTTTTGCCCCTTTACCTCTTTCCTGCCATAGGTACTTTCCACTCAAAATTTTAGTATTCTTTATGCAGATGATAGAGTAGTAAATGTCTGTCAGTCTGTATTGGGTTTACATGGCAATGTTTTGGTAGCCAGGGGGATCACAGGGGCAGCTTCTTTAAAAGTTGCTAGAAGCTTCCCCTGTGTCCGATATAGCCAATGCCCGTCGGTTTTAAGAACGGACCCACTGGTGACCAAGGCCGAGCCCATCAGCCACAGTGGTAGCACCTCTGTGATAACAGATTTGAGAAGGAAAAAAAGTGCTGGGGCTCAGAAGCCGCAGCCGGAGAGGAGTGAGAACATGTGAGAGAAACATCTCCGGAGACCCCCAGGTCAGTGAAGAAGGAGGGGGAGGAGGTGCTC
>JAVKLA010000027.1:23394360-23410834 GCA_034782735.1 Sagittarius serpentarius | reverse complement strand
CTGAACTGAAAACACAGCGCTGTACCAGCTGCTAGGAAGACAATTAACTCTATCCCAGCCGAAACCAGGACACTGAGTGACTTAGTAAAGCAGCAATAACAGACAATGACATTGTATGCCAGGTTACAGGTCCAAAGCAACACTTCACTGATACATGTTAGAGTAACACTTTACTACATACCTTGCAAAAGTTATCATCTTTTCCTTCATTGCTTAGTAAAGAAATATCAGCAGGCCCTCTCTTTTATGCAGCCTTGGTATCATTAGCAATAGTTGAATGAAGCTGGAAAGCAAATGACTTTCTTTCCCCTTGTGGCAATCCTTTGAGAACAGAACTGTGACAAAGAGAAGTATGACAACTTGTACACCACCTGTTTTATCTTGCACAAAAATCAGGAAGGCTATCAAACAGCTCCCTTCCTCTACAGTAAAGCATGTAGGAAAATTTTGTTTGTATGTGAAGGAGGAAGATATGAGGAGATTTCAGAGGCTAATTACAGACAGAAATTTTTTTTTATTATTAGATACTTGTGTAGAAGAAATAATAGACATGATGACTAAGAAAACTTCAGCATTCAAAGAGTAACTTTTTTTAATTCATATTTGAATTAATTATGCATTTTGTATGGTTAAGCATTTTAACTTCAGAGCTACTGAGTAGTCAAACAGCCCATGAAGCAGGTATCCAGAGCTGTGTGAAGCACTGAAACATGTGTGTTGATCTTGGGTGGTATAAATCAGGCTCTAGCCTTTGGAATGCTAATTTATTAATAGAAAACAGAAACTGAGAGAGTTAGAACTGTTAAAAGTAATTATGAATTATAATCTCACAGTAAAAGCTTGCTTGAGTCATGCAGATCTGTTGCACATGCTTAGCTTTAATCCCCTGATGTCAATGAGACTACTCAAATGCTTAATGTGAAGCATGAACAGGGCAATAAATCAATTTGGTTTTTTTAACTTACCAAAACCCCAAGGTATTTCTCCAAACCCAATCAAATATAAAGCAAGTCTTGACTGCCAATACTGTAGTTTACATGTCTTATATAAAACTCTTTTTTCCATACTTAGGAATGCAAACCATGGACTGTTTATCCAGACTCACAAAATGTACAGTCATTTCTGTTAAGATTGTATAGCTTCTTCAGTACACTGTTTGCCTTTATCATACCTGCATAATCCTTAGGTGCCTTTACATTCCAAACATGCCACAAACCTGGTTCAAAAGAACTGAACAAATGTTTTAACAAACAAAGGAATTTGTTCTGTGGTATTGCATTAAGCTGCAACATCAGATTCCTGGCTCTTGGTTTGCTGCAGAGCTATTCTCATTACAGCTGAATGAAGCATTTCAGGACCAGCACTTATTTGAAAGTGATTCCTCATGAAAAAAAAAAAAGGATAATCTTTTAATTGATGTTCATTTGTTTGGTTGGCTTCCTGTATTCTGTGCCATCACCACTGAGCATTGTATCCTTGCTGGGTTTGCATTAGGTGCTTGTGTTTTGGAATGTTCCTTTCAAACACCAAACTTGATGAGCTGCTGTAAAGTATCCATGTAGCAGGAAAGCGGCAAAGCCGAGAATTCATGATGGTGGTGGGGGAAGAAGAACAAAATACAACTAAGGTTAATTTTACATTAAAGAAGAAATATTATAGTGAAACTGAACTATTTTTGCAGAGCAAAACTTAAGAAAATATAACAGAATTTAAAGAATGGACGTAGGATGTACTTATTTTATCAGAGTTTAATAACTGGAATGATTTATATGGGAATGAGGTTAATTTTACATCACTTGGAGTTTGTATAACAAATTTAGATAGCTTTTTTAAATATGTCCTGTAGCCTAGAAAAAAGTTACAGCTTTGGTGCTGTAATGACTAGTTTGAAATTCTGTAGTGAGAGATCAGTCCAAACAGTGGTGGTTCTACTGACCTTAAAGATGTAAGAAATCTACAAAGTTCTCTTGAGTCACTGTCTCTCAAACTTTAAATCTCTTCCATTGCCAGGTACTAAAGGCCTTCAATCTATGAAGCATGAAGTGATTATCTCTCTTGAAGAAAATAAAATTCTATCACAATTTATTGCAACAAGCCAATGGTAAATGTTAAAGGTGATATTGTATTTAAATACAAATTTTATTATTATTATTATGGATTCTAATTGCTGATCTGTTTACAACAGCATTACTATGCTTCTTTCTGTCTTTAAAATATCATTAAAATGGAATAAAACCAGGTAGTCCTTTCTATGTATTCTTCTGCCAATTCAATTTAGGCATCTAACAAATGATCCCCAATATTATTACCTTATGATTCTTCACTAGGTGTGTGCTACAGCACAAAAGCTTTTTTTCTTGTGTGCAGCCTCATTGAAACTGTTCAGATTCCTTCCACCTCCATCAGTACAAAAGAAAGTCACGTTAATTTTTACATGGACATTCACTGAGAATCCAGAAACAAGGGTAATCAAGACTCATGTAGTTTCACCCCTTTGTTATCAGAGTGTCCAAATAAAAAATAAATTGAATTTTCAAATAACACTGTATTGATAGCATAGACATTTGAGATGAGCTTGCTCTAGATATACCTGAAGCCCCATTTGGAGTTTCAGGTGGGTATCTCTCTTGCCTTCCAGTAGTAAGATTTAGTATAAAACAGCAGTGAAAATACAATATAAATTGCTATTACTTCTCTATACCACCTATTTTGGCAATACAAGACAAGCAAGAAGTAGCAACTATTAACACTGCTAGTTGTTTTAAAGTAACACACATGCAAGCTAAGAATGATGAAACCAGTAGCACTCACTTCTTTGTATTGAGAGCAGAACCACATCTTAGACTTTGAAAATTTAAAAAAAAATAAATTAGAAATTAAGCGAAGGAGGACCTCTCAGATTAGGAGATCATTTTGTTTTCATGTCATTGATGTGAAATGACAATTGCATGCTAAAGATCATACCATGATTCATTACCAATTCAATTTTTTTTATAATCTATGTATATTCTATCTCTGCACAAATTTTATTCCATCCTGATGAGATTTAACTTTTTGATTATTTCACTTTCATATGTACAGACATTCAGTTCATACATGTTGTTGTTCTGATTGTTTAATGGCACAGAAAAATGCTGAAATCTCCCTTATTCTCTCAAGCTTGCAAGAAAAAAATTTCAGGAGGTTTATTTACTAGAAGTTGTTTATCTCAGGCATATCTACAATGCTGCTTTTCATATCAACCATAGCTAATTCTTCTTTACATCAAGGCCATTAATTTTCCTAAATTGCTCATGAGTCCCGAATCTACTTATATCAGGTAGTTTAAAAATGTGCTCTTACTATGCACTTTCTTCTAAAAGCATGTTCTAAACAAACTCATAAACTGCAGAGAGTAAACCTTTCAAAACTGCTCAGCTCACAGGTCTTCCATTAGTGCTACTGTCAAATAGATAAAATGAAAACCACAGAAATCCTTTCTGTTGCTGTATCAGGTGTCAGATACTGTCCTGCTAGTTAATCTCTGAAAGTAAGAGGGAAGCTTAATAAAACTATAGCTAGAATCCTTTGACATGAATCCTGCTCTTACCTGTGGATTATAATGTAATCCCATTATGGTTTTTCAATATCCTTTATCTAACATGAAAAGTGATGTCTTAAAAGCCTTCTTATTTTTGAATAGTAGTATGCATGTTTTTGTTCAATTGTTAGAGAATGTAATTTATCTCTAAATATGTTGAAATGTAGGAGTTCCTGAGTCCAAGTCTTTTATTAAAACTATTTACAGTCTTCAGTTTGGAAAATATTTAGATTATCGTTGTCAAACAAGTATGGTCACATCTGCTTGCACGTTGTCTGTTTTTGACAGAACATCACTCAGCTTTCGGTGGTCGTGGGCTGAGTAAAAGGTTGGTCAGCAGCCTGACTGGCTCAGGGTGCAGAGTCATGTCCTCCTGAGTGATGCTTACATACCTGCATTGTCCCTTTCCCTTTCTCTGTCAGGATGCTTCTCCTTCTCGCTCAAGAGCCCTCCCTTTCCCTCTGTTTTTGCATGAATAGAGGAACAGTGATATTTTATTAGCTCTTTCTATGGAAAGAATCTTTGCAAATCCTTGGGGCTATATACAGGCATAATAAGTGATAAAATGAATAATAATATAAGGCATTATTTTTATTCATTTCCAGTATGTTTTTGCACTAAACTCCTTTTGTGCTAGTTGCGAGTAGGTAAATACGGGTGACAGCTCTGGAGTCAATACTGGCCTTTAGAATTTGTCTTGAGTCTCATCAGGCAGGGGTTAAGAATGATATGAAAGGATGATGCAAGAAAAGCATGAAAGTTATTGGTTTCCTGTAAAATTAACAGCCTAGTTGTTGGCCTTTACTTCATTCTGCCACATTCTTGGATGTGTTATAGAGAACTCAATGATTATATGAATCAAAAAGTCAAGTACATGTTTCAATTCACTGTTACATTTACTGTTTATTTTATATTTCTCCAGTCTTTTGCCATTGTACTTCATGACGTGAATAAAATAAAAATGTATATTTTCAAACTAAAGTTGCTTAGAACAACAAATAAGAAGAAGAAAGCTATCCTTACAACAGAAAATCAACTTTTGATAATTACAATGACTAGTGTCTGCCAATGCCTGAACGAAGAACTAAGTCTCAATTGTCTGATATTACCCAATCTCACCAACATAAACTTGAAAGATAAAACTGTACTGTCGACTCCTTCTAGTGCAAGGCTTTTCAGTCACTGTTGTTTTCCAAAGCTACTGACAACACACTTTTTTCTGCTTTTCAGTTAGAAACAAAATAGTTTTAAGAACAAAGATGAGGTTTCTGTGATCAGATTTCTCTGATCCACAGAATGTTCAAGGAAAACTTAGAAGGCACAGTTGTTTAAATTTTTTTAGAAAAAAACTGATGTTCTTCAAAAGATAATGGAGGCTGTGTCAAAAAAGTTGTATCAGGATTTTAAAATATTACAAAAAAGATAGTAATAGCAAGCTCCCAATGAAAATATTAATAAGCATGTGATCTTACCTGATAAAGCCTCCTCATGACAAGACCATTATGCAGTATATATTGTGATGAGTTGTTTTCTTCTAGGTGTAATATGTTTATGATATTAGAATTAAAAAACTTTGTATATTGCAAGTACACAAAAAAATATTAAGGAAGATGGAATGTATGGTAAGCACTAGCTAAATGAAAGATATGCTCAAAGCCCATAAAGAGGCTATATAGGGAATACACCATTATGAAAAGCACTTTCGTCTCAAGCAGTCTGAGAGAAATCCTACCCCTTTCCAAATAATCCAGTACAACTATACCTCTACCTTCAAATATCTAATTCCTCAAGGTTACCTGTTGTTTGCTAAAAAATTGAGTTTCTGAAAATACAGATTCTTTTCCAAGTTATTGCCTCTGAACTTTGACCCCCAACTTGGTTGGAGACACCCAATTACACTTGTCAAGTTGTCCATCCAGATTTGAACAGAGGCTAGAAAATTACCTAGCATTTTTTAAATTATAGGACATGTAATGGAATAAGTGTGCAAATAAAATATACTTCATGTGCATAGTACCGATTTCAATGATGACTGACTTATTACACAAGCTTCATTTGTTTTATGTTGCCTGTCAACCTGCAGCAAGATCACAGAAGACAGTGTAGAAATATCACAGTTTAGTCAAGCAAAATAATTGTCCTTTCCTTTTTCAAGCTGGTGAAGTTACCATAATAAGCTTTGGGGGAATTGATAATGAGCTTTGTAAAGGATTTAGTTTTGCTGTTATTTATTGGTTATTCTTGTGTTCTTCAGGAAGGGCTTTGCTTCTTTTCTACCATAGCCTGGACACTCAAACATAAATATGCACCCGCCCTCTGCTTAGAGAGAAGAGGCACTCAAAAAGAAGACAAAAAAGCAAGAAAGAAGGAAGAGAGGTAAGGAGCCCTTGTAATTCCCTGCCCTTCATCTCAGGAAGGAAGGAAAGGAAATAAATGGGAAAATGGAATGACCTCAGCCAATTTGCCTCCTCCCTTGGAAAGCCACAAGAATCTGCATGGCTCCAACTGTCCACCTTTACAGGAGCTGGAACTAATGAATGTACCCTTTTAGCTACTACTTTTCTGCCTTTCCATCCCAGGAGAGAAAGGGTCAGAAGTAGGCTTTCAGGGAGCACATCACACATGTTCTTCTCCCTGAGGTGAAGGGAAGGGCGAGAAGGAGAAGGGGGAGAAAAAATATTCACCAGACTGGAAATATTCCAGGCTTGTGCATGACCCTGGGAGGTGGAACCAGGGGGACACTCCATGCAGATCCTTCTACTAACTGTCTGCTGGCTGGGGCAGACATCAAACTAAAGATAGCACTGACCTTGTTTCTGTTCTCCCACCTCTCAGGGAGTAGTTGGGTCAGAAGCTGTAGTTACACAGAGTATCCTGCAGGTTCAGCTCCTGGGCCAGGATGAGAGCATTAACAAGCATAATGACAGCCCCATCAGCTGCTGCCCTCCTTACCAAGACAGCGTGAAGCTGCTCCAAGGCTTCACCTTCTGCCAGCCCTCAAAATATACACAGCTCCCAAGACGAACCCTCTCCAGCTTGGGGAGGGCTGCTGTATGTCAGAATAAATCTTGGTTTAATCTAGAACAGAACCAGCAAAATTCAAGTTGCATGGCTGAGTGCATGAGCTGGGTTAAAACAGTAATGTCTGCAGGTATGTGTTGCAAAATAAATCATTACCAAATTTCTTCCCATTTAAAAAAAAAAGCAGCAAACAAACAAAACAAAACAAAAAGAAGCAAACACACACACACACAAAACCACAAAAGGACACAAAATGAGAAATGAGTCAAAAATTATTGTTTTACGTAAGTTTTCAAATATAAAAGTGACACCTTTGACTCATGTAACTACTTCCAGTGCCAAGACAGATGTGTCAAAAGTTAATAAAATGAAATAACCCTTCTGCTTCAAGTGTTACCCTTTTTGTTGTTGTTGTTGTAGTATAACTTCTCACAGTAACTGTAATCTTCCACTCTTTTTTCTACTCTTACAACAGGCACAGAACAAAATAAATGCCAGATGAGAACATCTTATGGAATCATTAACATTGTGGTGTAACTGGTTGCTTCATGAGAAAAGGAGAAAATATCTTAGATGGAGTCTGCTGGGGATTACTCCTGCTTGTATGTGTAAACAGCAGAAAATGTACATTTAATATCAGGTAATTACCTTTGAGTGGATGACTGAACTAATCCCACTGTCTTCTGAGTTTCCAATTAAAAAAATAGGCTTTCCATGCCCCCAAGATATTATTTCAGAAAATATGGCTCACTGGAGAGTCTATAAAATATGACCTATTAAAGATACTGAAACAGTTGGGTTCCTATACTCTAGAGAAGACTGAAAGGACATTTGTTAACAACATTCAAATATGTAAAAAGTTTCCACAAAGAGAAGTAAACTGCTTCCCTGTGGTTTTTTGGGATAGCACAAAGAATAATTAGATAAATTGCAGCAGGGGAGATTTAGCTTTGATACTGGAAACAACAGTTTAACGATATTCAAATATTGAAATATATCACATAAGGAAGTACAGCAGAGTCTTTGTCACTGAACATTTTTAAGAAGAGGTCTCTCATACATCAGGAAATGTTTGGTTACAGTTGACAGTTGATCAGCAATCAACTGTGTAGTTGGCAATCTTCTGAGCCAAAGATTAACAAAGTAGTTTTTAGAGACATCTTCCAGCCTTATTTTCTATTACCCAAGATAAATTATAAATCTAAAGCTATCTGTAGTGCTAGAAATATACTGTAGATTCCTTAGCTTTCTGCATTTTCCACTTGTAATTTCATTAAAGACCAAGTAACTCCAGTTTGGACCAATATCAAGAACTACAGTGGGAAACAACAATATTCATATCCTAATCTGAGGAAATCTAAATACTTACTGATTGTCCTAGTGCTATCCGTTGTGGGATTCAGGCTATGTTTAAACAGTGAGTTTAGAGCTATGTCCTGGTGTCTTGATACATCTATGACTATGTCAGAGGTAGTCTGTGACTGGATACTTGGCTGGAGCTTTCTGCCCGACACACAGAAATGCAGAATTAGGGAGATGACATTTGATTGCATCTTGTTCTAAAATTTATCAGGATGCAAGCAGAGACTGTATTTGAACCTGGAAAAGCTCCAATTCCTGCAGTTTTGATCTGTCTTATACCTAACAGGGCTAAGCAAACAGACCAAAAGTGTTGCAAAATTTTTTTAACTGGGATCCAGATTACTTTTATCTTTAAAATGTGGAGGTCATTGTATGCACAGATAAGTAGTAAAATTAGTATAATGCACTGCAAAAATATTAGATTCAGTAAGAATTCTGCATCATTTTACTTCTTTACTGCACTCTCTTTACCCTGTTGTTTCCTAGCTGCTGTCTGTTTGGACTCTTTTCCAGGGACAATACATTCTAAGATATTAAACCACATATTTATGTGCATATAAATACATGTAACAACAATTTATATTTTGGATGGCAATGATATAATTCTGAATTTCCTGAGGAAAATGGATCAAAACTTCTTTGTTCTCTGACGAGGTGCACTGAATGTGTCATTTTCATGTTTTGCCCATTTGATATCAAGCTGCTTCTGCAACAAGGCTCTGACTTTTAATGAACACTGTACAAGAAGTCAATACCCTCATTAGCCCAATATTCTTTATTTTGCATATTAAATATGATTTGTTTATTGACCTTTGTAAAGTCTAAACTGATCAAATACCATTAAATTCTGAAATATATGTTCCATTACATATCTGTTCGATTCCACAATCTGGGTAACACAAGACAAATTTTTCTTTTCTCAAGATATACTACACTTTGGTGGCCTTAGATTATTTTGCAATTTGAAGCAGAAACCTGAGTAGGGTATTTTCTTTGTCTGATGTACTTATTTACAGAGCTCATCCTTATACAACAGCAGATACATACAGTTCCATGAGCAGCCTTGACACTGATAACTCTCTTTCTAAGTAAAGGTAAGGGAAGCTTTACAAAGTAGCTGCTGGGTTGTTCGTCTCTCCTGGTTCTTTTAGAAATCTAAATCACTGAAAGGACAAGCATTGAATTCTCCTCCTCAGTTCTTAAAACAATGTTGTCTTCCTTCCCGCAGTTTTTGGACTTGACCCTTGAGGTATTTCTCTACCTCAAAATTCCCTGAGTCACAGTCTTCAGAGATTTACCTGGATGTCTACTCTATTTTGAGCAGCACCTCTGCCATCCAAAGGAACTTCTCAGGCTTGCCTGGCAGATAGTAGAAGGTCTGAGTGACACACTAAAGCTTTCTTAATGAACTATCCAATTGCACATTTTCCATTTTATGGCAGTCATATATGCATTTGTGTGACTGCAATATGGAGGACTAAGGACTCTTTAAACATGGTTTAAATTTTTAACATAGGACTGCAGCAAAAAATAATCAGGGAATGTAAAAAAGTGATAGAGTAGAAGAGTGGCAGAGCAAGAGTAAGAAGAAATTATTTTTATTGATTCTATATTCTCTGTTTAATAAGTCCTCCGTTAAACAGCTAAACACCTGATTCACCTTGCACCTAAAAACTTCACTCTCTCAATAAAAGAGATACACAGTAAATTTAAAACAAGCTTATCTAAACACAGCATTTTGCAAAGGCGTATCCCTTCTGTCGTCTCAGAATGCTAACACAGAAATTAGTGAACCCAGGACAGTCAGAAGCACCTGTGAAAGAGCAAGCACTCTTTTGTTCCAGACTTAGCTTAGAGTAGCATGAATGTTACAGTACATTTTGGTTGCATCCTTCATCTCTGGCTTTCACATTGCAAAGTATCTCATCTGCTGAAGAAGCAGGACATTGAGGTAGCTTTCTAGCTTCTGTGCCAGCTAAAAATTTACCCAGGAAACCCCAACCTGCCTGCTTTATTTTGTGTTGTGACAGGCTTTTAGTTTAATAGTGAATTCTGTTACCTGACTACCTAATTTTACTTCTTTATTTCGTATAATTTTGGATACATTTCACTGTCTGAGACCTCTTGAACCATTTTATCCTGGCAGGGGATCTGTTTTGATTAATATGTGAGACTGGTTCAGTATGATCCTGTGTTATGCTAATCTATCAGCAGACTCTTGTCAGACTAATGATGTTATAACTCAGTGTTATAACAGCTGCTGACATCAATGTTTTTGGATGACTTGGTCTTTCTTTATATAATAATATTAAATTATTGTGGATAGTAATTACATAATCTAGCTATATGGACAAAGATGTAAAAGGAACACTGTGCAAGCCCCTGTGTCTTCTGATATACATAGTTGAACGTTTATTTCTCTCTGATTCCATATAGCAATTATTGCAGAAACACAGGTTTCATTTTTCAGAACACAAATTAGTTTTATTGACAAAATATGCTTCAAGGCTGAAGAGGAAAAAATTGAGGGAATACTCAATAGACAAGCCATGTTTGCATTTTATTTTTTTATAGTAATCATGAAGAGAAGTAATTTCCCATATGTACTTCACAAGCAAATCCTATGATGTTTCACAAATAAAAGGTTTTTCTTCTTTTTTTTTCCCATTTTGTGCTTCAAGGAAAAAAAAGCAAAACCAAAAATCATCTTCCTGTATCTCTTCCTTATATGCTATTATAGACATATTTGAAAACAAAAAAATCTGTAATGAGAGAAAAAATAATGGTCTATGTCCATTCTTGTTTTCCTTCTCTCTTCGCTCCTTCACAAATTTGTCCAAATATGAAATACAAATGAAAATCTATTTGAGTTTAGGAAACTTCACTGTACATGAACTTTCTGAAATCTGTTTCCCAATGACTGTCTCACATCAAACATCAATGTAAATTGCTGTTTCTAACAAAGGTGGGTAAGGTAATCTGCAGACTGCAATACCCTTACTGAAAACACATATACAGGAATACTGCAGGAAAAGTTTGAATTGTGCGTTTTCTTATTCCAGCTGGAATCTAGAAGCAATAGAAACTTCAATATTCCTGTTAGCTTTGACCTCAAGCTATATCTGGCCAAAGAGAATTAGATGAGTTTGAGCAACCTCTGCATGCAAGTGCAATGATTAATATTTAGCTTTTTTTTTAAGGTTCAAACATCAATAATCTGATATTACAGGTTTCAGACTGCCCCAGTCTTGTATGACTTCTCAAGGCAAAGATTGATAGATAGTACACAGCACTTCTGTGTTAGTTAGATGTTAGCACTGAAAACGTCAGGATACTTCTACATTAGCAACAACTGTGGTGTGAGAGAAGCATGCTAGTAGAGCAGAAGACTCAGTGCTGAGAACCTGACTTCTACACCACACGTTTCATTACCCCTTGTGTGTAGCGGTTATGCTGGAGTAGCTCTGGAGCATTCTCCAGGGCAGACTTCCAGTAACAGCTAGAGACCACCTTGATGCAGCTCCTTTGGCGAAGTTTCATCCAAAAGGAATCCATGCCTCAGGAGCACTCTGCCATCCAAATGAAGTGGGGTAAGTGGAAAGAATTGGGAGTTTCATTTCCAAAGCTCTTTGCTGATCTGAATTAAATTACTAAAGCAGATGCACTCCCCACGCAGCTGGCACATTTTTCTATATTTTCCTACCTTTTTGTCTTCATTTGAAATTCTAGCAGGATAAAAAGGCACTGCAAACACTTTCTTTTTAATGGATATGGTTTTCAATGTTTATTTCATTTATTTTTCTATTAAGAATTTCAGTGCTTTGTCCTAAATGAATAGATTAAAGAATATAAATGCAAACAGATTACTTTAAAAAGATATACCAGGTTTGTGCACACAGCAGGTTGCAGCAGTATTTTCACAGGGTTACTTAGTGAGTGATTTCACTGTGAAAGTTGGACACTGAAATACAATCACTTAACAGACCAGTCATCCAATAGCAGAAACATCTGAGAACCATAACAGCACATCATATCAATGATCAGTGACCTACGAAAGTTATAAATATACTGTAACTCTCTATTTTATCTAAAATCTGCTTACTAAAGGGTATGCCAGTGCCATAGACTGCAGCAAAGAAGTCCATAAATACGAATTTCCATGATGGATGGTGACTGCTCAGAATGAGCTGTTATCCTTTATTAGGACAGCAATCTGCATTTTTAACATCCACAACATTTTCCCAGCTAATTTTTCTTGAACACCAGGATGAGAATGTATTTCAAAATCTTTTAACTTGTCCAGATTTTCTTCATGGAATATTACTAATTCTATTCCTTTGAAATTTCACATTGGAATTTATGGAAATGTGCTTTAGGGCATTTGTATTTAATTGCCAAATCATAACATTGGGGTCATGATTACGTTTGTTTGTTGGCTTTTAATGGACAAAGAAATAGCCGGGGTAAGGCTAGAATCGCTACATTAGTTCTGGATGAGTGTGTGGAACTTACCCAGACTTCCAAGGTATGGTAACAGTTTCAGTTTTCTGTTGAAAAAGTATTGCTGATCAGCCAGGGAGACCACTATCAGGTCTCCCCTTGACTAGGGAATAGCTGTACGATCCTTAAAACTGTGTATCTACCAAAAGATGAGTCAAGTGAAGAAAGTTTCTAGAGAAAAGGTGGAAAAGCATAAATGAAACAATATGAGTTCCTTCCATTTTACAGCTCCAGATCTTGTCAGAATGAGAGGAGAAAAAATGGTTCCTAGAAATCATACTTCCTCTCAGCGCTTCTCCCTCCAGCCTTAATTATTTATTCAGACTAATGCTGGCAAATAATTTCTGCATTGAACTCCACTGGAATCAAGAGAGACCAAGGCAGAATAATGGAGCATAAGAAAGCCAGTGTTTAGACTTAGATTTATACAGATTAATTTCCACATAATCTAAAAAGTATATAACTATGATTTATTTCTTCATACAGGGATACAGTAAGTAGTTAACATATCAGCAAGAATTATAACCTTTAGCAGCATCAGCACTTTGTTGATGAAACGAAGCATCCTTCTGCCTTGCTAATTCCAGCTGTATAATAAATGCCATTTTAACTAATCTTCTGTGATATGGTTATTTATGCCGTTTGCCCAGCATACTCACTCTTTGGGCCCTAATCAGGTGGCAAATGCGGTGTACTACTTCAAGTCAGTACTTGGTCTCTGCTTTCACAGAAAGATGGTAAGAGCTACTACATGTCAACTCACCGTGGCCAGGACTCACTTCATTAAGCCAACTGGGACTCTGACAAGTCAGGAAACTTTAAAGTAGTGGATCTTTATGTTGGTGTAGCTGTGATTTCCCCTCTGCTTTTCAGTCTTAAACATGACTTTTCCCTTCTTGTAAGTCTTGCAGGCAAACAATAGTGATCCTGAGAAATTCTAAGGGTCTTGTCTGATCATGCTTAAATCTCTAGTGAACCATTCTCTGCAGCTCAATTTAAGTTTTTCAAGAGTGAGAGTGAAAGGTTATGCCAAAGGAAAGCAATTTCAAAAGAATCACTATGACACCCTGGGCAAAAAAAGGTACAGCAAGTATGGTTCCTTTCTCCCCCCAGACAGCATTACATTCTTATTATTAGTATTTCTTATTCTGTTCCATTGAATCAAAGGGGTTTCAGTTCTGTTTGGACAGGAATGGAACTTGATGCAGCAATGGGTTTTCATTAAATTGAACCTACAGTAGCTTATAGTGACCACCAACAAGGCATAAAGGGAGAATTAACTGAGGCCTTACTGTCATCGCATTGCTTGAGCCAAGTATTCTCTGGAGCTCACTCAGGAGAAAACAAATAATGTATTGGAATGATTTCATCCTAGCCTGTCAAGCAGAAATAAATGCAGACATTGAATCTCAGGGAACCTTAGAGAAAATATAGACAGGGGTAAGCTCTACCATAGTGTAACTTTCAGAAAAAAATATTGCTGCAGAAGAAATGTATTTTAGAAAGCAAAGCCTGTTATAGTTCCTCTGTTCTTTAGTAAAAGACAAATATTTGTATCCACAACAATTTAGGACAACCATAAAAGACTTAATGCTGGTAACTGCTTCTGATTCAACTGTTAGAACTGCTGAAAGTTATGCTAGTTTGCAAGACTCAGATAAATCAGAAACTTTCCATTTAATTTTATGATTCTTGGGCTATCCTCCTCTTTTTTAATGAGGCTCTCTTTTTCTCATATCAGTCCTGATCAGATAGTTCCACTTGTCAATGTGGACAGAACAAGCTGTAATGGGAACTTGAGTGAGCTATAGGCTAAAAATGTAAAACAAAAAGTATAAGCAGGCATAGAAATTAGCATAACAGAAATATAGTTACTGAGGAAAATATTTCTGTTTTTCTAGTAACAGAAAGAGAGACAAGAGTCAACCAGGCCCATTGTGTGATGTGCAATCGCCAGGCAGTGGAGTTACAAAGAAAACAGAAAAGACAGAAGCATTATAGACATAAACAACATGAGCATTAAGTGTATTCATTCAATATGTTTTCAAATTACTTCTGTTGTGGCTTGGGGAATGGTAAAGTTTATTTAGCCAGGTGTAAATAGTGTAAGAGAGGATACCTGAAGAAAAGTAACAGTGGTTGGAGCAGAGGATAAAAAGTGGTAGCGAAGCTAAAATTAAACTTAAATAACTTGAAGAAACAGAAGAAGAGTAAAGCTAAGCAATCGTGACAGAGAAGGTTTAGTACGAGTTTATACCATGTAAAGTAATGCTTTGCTGAGATAACTAATCTCTGACAAAGCATGAACAGAAACATCAAGATAAGACCTTGTGATGCACTTCACATCTGAGCTCCACCAGGATTCTGGTAGCATGCAGAGAGGAATCTCAGCCCCTAGAAAGCAATACTAATGCAAATGGTCCTTGCATTATTAACACAAACACCACTGAGTTGGCACAGGGAACATCATTGGTTGTCTACTTTAAAAAATACAGATAGCTTAACCTATTTTTTGTAGTTAGAGCAGTTATTCAAGGAATTAAAGACTAGATGATGTCTTTAGCATAAACATATTCAAGGGCAGTCAAGTTTATTTTCCAAGAAGGAGAGACTGAGGCTATATTCTGTAAAATGACATAGTCATATGTTATGGAGCTGAAGGAATGGAAATACTCTCCATCCTTGCTGAAGCAGTGTACTAATTTGTACTAGAAGTGAAGTAAGGAAGAGAGTTCTTGATTTAGTAGCCCATCTTAGGGAACTTGATGGAAATGGTGTACGTATCCAAAAGAGTACTCCCTCATCCATCACTTTATTGGAAAAAAAAAAGGATAAAAATAACAACAGAGAAGGAAATTTTGCCTTGAAATAGAAGCTTTTCTTGGAGCTATCTAGCTCTGCTCTTGGACCTCTCTAAGACCCTAAACATTTCCACTAGGTACAGTCTAGTCCCTAAGACTTCTTTTTTTAGTCTTCTCCAGATAGTCAACATTTTTTTTTTTTATTATTCTCTTTTAACATTGTCTAACAGGAGTTTACTTACCCTGTTTTGATTACCTTATCTGTCTGTGCTAACTTGCAAGAATAAAATCCTCCCAGATTCCCGTAATAATTCTCTACTCTTAGCCACAAAAGAGGTCATTTTCAGTTATATTCCTGGCTTCTGCCCACATAAAGATGCGTGTTGTATTGACCAGAACAATGCAGACAAACTCTTTCTCTCATGGAAAAGGCTTGAGGGTTTCAGTTGCTGTAAATCAGTTTTGAGGCTGCTTCTCTTTAACCCAGGAGTTCTCATTACCAAATTGCACCAGGGGAGGTTTAGAATGGGTATAAGGAAAAATTTCTTCACCGAAGGGGTAATCAAGCTGGAACAGTGGAACAGGCTGCCCAGGGAAGTGGTTGAACCACCATCCCTGGAGGTATTTAAAAGACTTGTAGATGTGGCATTTCGGGACATGGCTTAGTGGTGGACTTGGCAGCGTTAGGTTAATGGTTGGACTCGATAATCTTAAAGGTGTTTTCCAACCTAAATGATTCTATGAATCTATGATTTAACTAAGCTAAATCAGTAGAGACAATGCTCCTACTTCAGAAAGCTCTTTCCAAAATCAGATTATTTTATAACTTCAGAAAATGCATTTACCTTTGCCACGTATTATGTTGATTAATCTTTCTACACTAACCAACATGAAAAAAAAGAGTAAAGGTATTTTGTGCTGTAAGAACAGGGAATGGGGATTACAGTCAGTTCATCACATGTTGTCTCTGCCACTCCTTTCTCTTCGGGGCAGGACAGATCACACTCTTCCCCAGCTCCAGCGTGGGGACCCTCCCACGGGAGACAGTCCTCCGCGAACTTCTCCAACGTGGGTCCCTCCCACGGGAGACAGTCCTCCGCGAACTTCTCCAACGTGGGTCCTTTCCACGGGCCGCAGTCCCTCAGGCACAGACTGCTCCAGTGTGGGTCCCCCGCGGGGTCACAAGCCCTGACAGCAAACCTGCTCCGGC
>JAVKLA010000027.1:23357204-23374376 GCA_034782735.1 Sagittarius serpentarius | reverse complement strand
AGACTTTTAGGTTTCTCTATGAACATAGCCAAAAGCAATGTATTTTTTGTACTTCAGTACAAAGAAGATTTTTAGATTCTCCTCTAATTCTATGGAGGAAAACATTTCAAACCATTTTAGAGAGCTGGAGAGCAGGTCTGAAACAGCAAATGGCACTATAAACCCCTGCCATGCACACAGGAATGCTTGGATCATCCTGATCCAGAGTGTGATAGGAATCAGTTTCTGTTTCTTGTCAATGCAGCTTCAAGTCAAAGCTTTAGAGCTGGAGGAGGATCTGCAAACCCATTACCTTTTAAATATGGCCCTGTATGTGTATATATACACACAAAAGAGTGAAAGCAATATAAAACTGTGAAAAATTTTGGTCCCGCTTTTCTGATAAAATATTTATGATATGCATAAAATATTATGCAACCATTTATTGTCCAGCATACTGTTTGTGTGCCTATACTTTAGTACTCTGTAAGACTTCTGCTATCTGGAATCAAGCACATCTACATTTGAAAATATTTGCCCTTAATAAAGGCATTAAATATGGAGTCTTTGATGTTTTGCACGGGGCTTATTTTTCACAAATGGTCTAAAATAGTAAATGGACTACTGAACAAGCTTGCGGTCAGTTCTTTTTGACCTACAGCATGCTTACAAATTAACCAACAGGAAGGTGGGCAGGGAGGCTAAGGGGATTAATTGATTACAGTGTCACAGTGAGCAGGTTAGCTCACACTGCAGTGGGTTCAGTCTGTCATTGTAAATGGGAGAGAAGATAGAAACAAACAAGCAAAGATCAAAGCCAATCTATTATAAAAGGCTCCCTGGTACTAACTTTTTTTAAAAAAAGAACGGCCATAAGCAGAATCTGATTTTTTCTCCCCATCTAATCTTCCTACTGAGGATAGAAAATTCTTCCCTTTGTGGTTCAAGATCAGGTTATTCTCTCTGTCTCAGACACAACAGAGGTTAGATGATCTGCCAAGTCCCAAAATAATAACAAAAGCTGCTACCAGGTACCCACATGCTTTCACAGCTAATCCTTACCTTCTATGGAAATCAGGGTGTGTATAAATAAAGAAATCCAGATTTTATTACAGTGTTTTCCCTGTAATATAATCTCATTATGAACATACTAGTCAATAATGTATTTTGAAGTGAAAAGCTGGAAAAAAACCTACCAATTTTTAACAGTTCTTTTTTCTGAGCAGGTTTTAGTGGCCACAGAGTTTAAAGGATGGAGATGGAGCAAAAGGAAAACAACAAACTACTGAAGCATTGGAACAGGCAGCCCAGGGAAGTGGTTGAGTCACCATCCCTGGAGGCATTTGAAAGACACGTAGATGTGGCACTTAGGGACATGGTTTAGTGGTGGACTTGGCAGTGTTAGGTTAACAATTGGATTCAATGATCTTAGAGGTCTTTTCCAACCTAAATGTTTCTATGATTCTCAGACAGTTAGAAATCACGTGAAGGCTCACCTCCAGTTCATGCCACTCTGTTAGTAAGTCACGTTTGTTGCAGATGTAGCACATTGAAGATGAGGTACAATCACAGCCACGGGAATATAAGGCAGTGCTCCAGGTAGCATAGCTGGACAAGTTGAGAGAGGACTCATCACAGATTTGATATCTGGTTAGTATACACATTTTACTTAGCATTAGTTGGTTATCCAGAGACCAGATTCCTACTCTACACTCTCTTTTAACATCATGCTGGCCTTAGTTGTCCTACATTAATGGAATGTCTAGTGTCAGAGAGATGGCCAAATGCATTCTTTACTATCATTCTTAGCATACATCCATGCTATGATTCTACATGGCAAATTATGCATTGCTATTATAACTGTATTGTAATGGCATCAGAACTATATAATTAATAATTAATAGCCCATTTTATATTTAATAAAAGGTACACTTTCACCCATTAATTGAATGTGAAGCATTGATTTGCAGATGAAAGGACGCAAATCCCCTTGCCAAATCCCAGAAGCTCGCACATACTCTAATTCTCATTCCTTTCAAAATCAAATCCTCTCATGTACCCCTTTGTTTAATGACAGAAAAGAGATCCTATCTACATCAGTTTTTCTTAATACCAATATCTTTCTGAATTAAATAGTTGAAAATAGAAACATATTTATTTGACAGTTGCTCTTTAAGAGTTGTCTTGCTAATTGAGCTTCTACAATGTTGTACTTTCTTCATAAGCACATTAAGAAAACCTCCTATAGATTAGGATCGTTATAGTAGCAAGGGGTTCCATAAGATAAGATCACGAAAGTTCTAAAATGTAACTTTCAAAAATAGAAAGCATCACTCAAATCATGCAATTTCTGCTAAAGGTCTTCTTACATCAGTCTCTTATCAATTACTTTTTTTTAGACAAATGTACCTGCAAATTGGATTTAGCTGAGCTGTTTTGCTAACTACTTTTATCATGTTACCTTCCCTCCACCTGAAGTCACAAAGGAAAAGTAATTTAAGCCAAATTCATGTAAATCAAGAAAATATACCTGCTCAATTACATCCTATTACTCAAGAATTAAAAACTTTTCACACTAGCTGCAACCCTCAGTATGATTTCTGTAATACAGGCTTACTTCAGTTGCCTAAGCATAGGTACCTAGTGCTACTTAAGATGCTCTGTGGTACCTGCGGCTCTGCACAGGGCCAGAAAACCCAAACTAGAACCTACGAAAGACCTTTGCCTACTTAGAACACCATAGCAGCTAGAGGCCAGGCAGGATGCTCTAGGACATAACAAATGGTATTAGATGCCTCTATTTAGGCAAATTAATTGAGTCCGTACACTGTCCTTGTATCCTTGCACAGAGTAAGCTTCTGAAATCAAGACCCACTAATCAAACTTGAAAGCTGCTATGTAAGACGGTATAGTACACCACATTTTTTGTTCTGTGTAATACTGTTAATTTTATTATTTTTATATCCTATCCAAACATAGCATCGCAGCTATGACTCTAATTCAAGCTTTAATAAGTAACTCGGTTTTGTTTTATGAAAATTCTGGTGTTAGTGTAGCAAGTGAATTTGATGGGGTTTTATGCTCTTATAGCTTCACAAGCTACACTATTCTTCTGACATAAGATCTAAATGTACTGAAAAAAACTGCAATAGCAACACTAAATATTCTGCAAATGTAAATATGTGCTACTCTGGAGGAATTTTGTGTCAGAAAAACACAAACCAAATTTATTTTAGTCATACGTTTAAGATGATTCTCACTCTCATTTTCAGACCACTCCTCTCCTGAATTCATTTTGGCATGAAAGAAAGTCAACATGGATATGCATCTACAGTCATTATTGAATAGAAATATCCCAAGGCATGAAAATGTCTGCTGATAAAAGCAGAAATTATAGAAAACACAAGTCACTCTAATGTGTTTATAGTTTTTACTACACTCTCTAAACTTTGCTAGGCAATCAAAATGAAACTGACAGCTGTTATCTGGGTAACACCAATTTACCAGTTAGGAGGATAGATAAATACTTGTTCACCTTTAGGCCTAGTAAGTAAATTTATGATCGGTTGTCAGTCTCTGAGATGAGGTCTGGGGTTTTTCCATAAATTATTGCCCGTTTTTTTTCCATATACATATATAGCTTTGATTTCTTATTATATATTGTTCTTTGTTGCTCTTATCTACAGAAATAAATGTACGTAAGTGCAGAAAGTCTTAATCTACTTTGGATGACAAATACTGATTTTTTCTTATAAAAATATATTAGCTACTGAATCTTTTTTTGTAAAAAAAAAAAAAGAAATGTAAAAACTAGAAACCTATTATGCTTTATTTATGTCTAAGTAGTACTACAGGAAGGCTAGGTTAGCCCAAAAGGTCCTTTCCAGACCAAGATGGTATTTTTAATCTAATGACTTGAAGTAAATAATCCACTCCATTAGATTTGCCTATTTGGAGGCAGAAGCATCTAAGTTATTCTGATTTATAAGTTAAAGTGAAAGAAAAAGAAAGCCTGTCATGCTGCTTGCATCCTTGGAGTTAAGTATTTCATTTTGGATTTCCTCCTCAAGAATCAGACTTAAAGAGTAGACACGAAGCCTTCCCTGGATTTAGAACAACAGCTCAAATTTGTAATTAAATTACCGCAGTTTAAGCAGTCACTGCACTTCAGCTGTGATAACTGCCGTTGTATATACTGTTATGTTCAGGTTTCCGGCAATTGGGAACGTTAACAGAAGTGCTGTACCTTTTACATTTGCCCAAACTCACCAAGTACACAGGGGCAATCACTGCAGCGAGTTGCCATATGGTAAACTGCTAAACTACCAAAATTCAGCAGTAGCCAGAGCTTTAATACAACTAAATTTTATGGGCTGTTAAGAAGGCAGAGATAAAGATACAGAGATAAAGATACAGAGTTGATCATCTCTGTGAGACTGAAAGCCAGAAATATCTAACTGAGAATGCACTTTGTCTACAAGGTCAAACTGCTTAGACGAAAGATGAAGTACAGCATAATGACACTCAGTGCCAATAAAAGCAATAAGGCATGAAAAACACTTTAAACAATATCAAGGAGCAAAAAAAGCAGAGTAGCATTTTCATTACAATTCCTTTGTGGAATATTTATAGCATGATGCCCCTGCTCAAAATAAAAAATGCAAGTGACAAGGAAAAATTTTTTCTTGCATTTCAAACATGCTAAGAAAACAGTAACCGACTGTTTTTACTAAACCAGGACATTCTACCAAGATTTCTGTTTCTGTGGACAGTGTCATGGTTTAACCCCAGCCAGCAACTAAGCACCACACAGTTGCTCACTCACTCCTCCCCCCTCCCAGTGGGATAGGGAGAAGAAGGAAAAACAAAAGTAAAACTCATGGGTTGAAATAAGAATGATTTAATAACTAAGGTAAAATAAAATACAATACTAACAATAATAGTAAAATATAATAATAATAATGATAAAATAATAATTTTAATGAAAAGGAATATTCAAAAAAAAAGAAAAAAATATAACCCAAGAAAAGACAAGTGATGTACAATGCAATTGCTTACCAGCCGCAGACCAATGCCTAAGCAGCAATCCGCCCCTCCCCAGTTTATATACTGAGCATGATGTTCTGTGGTATGGAATATCCCTTCGGCTACTTCGGGTCAGCTGTCCTGGCCATCCTCCCTCCCAGCTGCTTGTACACCTCCGCACCGGCAGAGCATGAGAAACTGAAGTCCTTAACTTAGGATAAGCGCTACTTAACAACAACTAAAACATCAGTGTGTTATCAACATTATTCTCACACTAGACCCAAAACACAGCACTATACCAGCTACTAGGAAGACAATTAACTCTATTCCAACCAAAACCAGGACAATATGAAAACACATCCAATCCCTTGCCTATGTGTAGAACATACATAGATTCTCTTCAAACTTTGTGTGCTTACTTTACAAAGAGAAAAAAACTACAACAATATGTGAAAAGAAGGTATAATGTAGCACAAAATCAGCCCGCTTGCAAAAATTCTGATTATTTTATAGGATATAAGTAAGAATCTTTGGAGAAAATTTGTAAACATGGGACACAAATTTTCCCTGAAATTCTACTATAATGGAAGTGCTGCTTGAAAACAGGAACAGACCAAAAGCAAGAGAAGGGAAAAAAATAGATAGTCTGCCAAGTATGAATAGCCTCTGATTCCTTGTGTCTTTGCAGAAAGCATTTAAAAATAAGTAGGTGGCTGGTCCACAGCACAATCTGGAAGATGGCCTACTGTGACACAAAGCAGAGGTCTATATACATTACGTAAATTTTTCTGCTGCCAATGCTATGATATGTACAAAATATATTAATTATTTTATAACTAAACTGACTCTGTGACCTCCACTTTCTGAATCATCTCCCAATGTCTTCCACTTGTTTTATTTTCTGTTAGCATAACTATGTCGATCTATATGACTAAAGATAAATCGAATGTATGTTCTTGGCAATGACAATATTTGTTAGATTGCTATTCATTTTATTGTCTTGTCTCTTAAAGTTATCTTACATGAGTTGTTGTAATATCTTATTCTATATTATAGTTATTTCTATTAAATATTAAAAAAAAATCCATAACAGCTCTGTATTTGCTTTGGTCTTAGGTTTTGAGGAGGGGAAAGGAATCAAAGTAATCCAAAGCATTATCCCTTCTCCTTGTGTAGCTCGTCTATAATAAGGCCCACATCTAAGCTGGTAGTATTGTAACTCAGTCTGAGGAAGAACTGAGTGAAAATATCAGTCAGCTGTTCCATTAAAAAGGGATATTATTTTTGCTATAAAAGACTTTGTACACCAGGTGTTTTGAGCTTTCTTGTTGAAATATGCAGGCTATTAGAAGATTACTTTGTGATGAGGCTACTTTCAGTATTTCCAGAAAAAGGGCTCAAGCTGAATCATAGTTGACTGTAACGAGTTTATTTAATTTTCAAAGCTACATTTATATACTTCAAAATCAGAATTTGAATTGTAACATTTCATTTTCCCTGTCATTTCTGCATTGATTTAAGATGACAGGTACTTAAATATCTGGATTCCTGAATAAATTATTTTTATTAACTATTTGAAGTGATGTATATGTGTATGCATTTGTGTGCATTTAAAAAAAATGATATAATAATTGATAACATCTGCTTGGGAAAGGAGGAAGGGCTTCTAATGCTTTTTTTTTTTTTTTACCACTTTGTTGGCCTGAATTATGCTGTCAGCATATATATATATGTAGAACACAATTCCGCATCTTAACAGGTGCCAGGGTTTTTTTAAATATTTTTTTTCCTTCCTTAAAACTGTGACTGAAACAGACAAGTTACTGTCAAAATGTTTGGCTTTGTATCACTTTTTCTCTGTGTAGAGGGGCAGTTTAGTATGCAAGCAAGTAATTTAAAAAGTAACAGGATTCCTCATGGCCAATTTGCTAGTCTTTATCAAATGTCTATTGAAAGTCAGATCTTGTTAACTTAAATTCGCTGTTGCTTATGTCGCAGTATGAGATGGCCAAAGGCTAGTTGTAGGTTAAGAAACATGCACATTTTTGAAAACCACATAACAGTGACAAAACATGAACACAATTCTACTGTCATGGTTCCAGGTCAGCTCATAAGTGAAAAGAGCCTTGTGCTCCCCTGATCAGACTTCACAAAAATGTGGGAGACTACAGTCATCAAATATGAAAGCAGTCTGAAATCCCTGAACTCAAATCTTTTGCCTCAAATAATGCAATAGCAATAGAGAGGTCACTTATTTGACTTCTTTTGGATTACAAAAAACCCCAACCTTTTGCATCTTTTATGAGACTTCTCACTTACAGTATCTCAAAGCTGCCATACTACTCATGCCTACTACAAGATTAACCTCATTTAATAAAGAAGTTTAATATACAAGATTGGACACTAGAAATTAGATAAATCTTTATGGGTAAATATGTTGTAAAACAGCAACTATGCATGTGGTGGGTTTATGATAGCTACTGAAACTCTCAGACTCCTATTTTCCAGCTTTGTGATACTTACAATTATGCATCCCTAATATGTCATTAACATATAATATGATTTCTTTTCACAGGGGGCTTGAATTCCTTCACAAGAAAAATGCATGTCATCTCATTTCTTGGTCACTGAGGATTGCATATTGTCAACTTTAATTTCTGTATCAAGTATTTTGTGTGATCAATTTCTTCCCGTGGTACTATCACTGCAGTGCTAGGATACAGTGTGCCTTTCCCTTCCAGTCTTCTGTTAGGTTCAAGGATATCTCCATCGTTAATATCCATGCTCAGCTCTTATTCCAGGAATATCCCAGAATCCCTTTTTGCCTGAATAAAAGTTACCAGACTAATAGGATCTCATGAGAACTTATTAATTCTTCTTGTTTGCATTACCTGGTATGATCCTTCTGTCATCTCCTAGCAGTTGTGTCATATCATCTCATTTAATTTAAGATAAATTATGGAATTATCCTGCTTAAGGAGCAGGCAGAAGCTGTTTTCTTACATTTTTTAATGTGCATTCTCTTCATTGGAATATAATCCTTTAACTGGAATATATTCTTTTCATATACTTTATATCAAATAAAACATTTTTTTCTGTAGGGAATAGTTCTCCACACTATACATACAGACTTCTCAGAAGACGTTGAATACATCTGCTGTGTTCTGATGCAGAATAAGTGTACCAAGGGAGGCAGCTGTTATTTCCCACAGTAATAGCTGTTCCATCCTATAACTTATAAGGAAAACTAGCACATGTGTAAAAATTTTCTCAGTCTCTTTATTGTACTTACAAAGAAAATCAAAGTCATGTGTCACTTGTCCCATTTGAATTCTCCAGGAAGTAGTTCCTGCATAATGTAATTCTTCATGCAATAGTCTCCCCAAATTATTCTTGCAATGTTTTAAACTATTTTTTTAAACTAGTCCATTTCTATCTGTAAATACATATTTGATAATGTAGATTTAATATTAGTGCTTCTTAATTACAAATCTCACAAATCACTAAATTTAAATTATGACATCTATTTGCCAAATGATAACTTCATTGACATCCGATCTGTCCATCAGATGGTGGTGATGCATGGGTGAAAATCAACACTATCCAAGAAAAAATAACCTTACCTTTTTCCTGTTTACTACTGAAAAGGAAAAAAGACAAGGAAAGTCTCAGCACTCTTGTATCCACTCAGAAAAACATCTCACTTTTAACAGTGTTTCCTCCTAAATAAAAGTGGCAACACAGTCTGCCCCATTAAATGTTACGGGACAACATTATATAGTGCTTCTTTCCTCATTTTACTTTAACCTATTATTCCTCACTGATGTTATTTACCTACAGGGGAATTTGGTCTCCTTGTGACTAGTAATTTCTGTAAAAGTAGACATGGGTTAGTAATCTTTCTTTTTAAAGCTATTTCCCTCAACTTTCCAGCAAGTGTTTTAACACTTTGCTTAATGTCATTGCAGGAGTGGATACCAAGAGTCTTTCCCAGTTCTGCTGAAGGCTATGGCAGTTCTGTCTGCAATGAAAGAGCAGTTAGGTGCTGTATGATTTGTCTTGAGTCTACCACTCCTTGTGATCTGCTGTTCAATATGATTCCTTGCTTCCAGTGATGTAAATTAAGAGAAGAATATTTTTGAAATATTCATGTATTTATCAAAATGCAGAACAAGAATATATCTCAATGTGAAGGAGAAATCAGACCTTAAATCCAAATTCTATCACTGACTTTACTCAGAAAATTCTCATAAAATATGAAATTATTGTTATGTGTGATCCAAAGGTAGGTAAAATAGCTGAACAATTTTACAGGAAAACTAGGAGCTGCACTCAGCCTTCTGCTGATGTCTTAATGTACTGGCATCCATGGAATTAAACATATTTTTGTTCTGCTTAAAGAATGGCTGTGTCCATTGTGTTAGCTAGCATTAAACCATGATGAAAGCTCCCCAAGCCTGGGGACAAGAGACCTCATTTGCCTGGGGTAACAGATAACAGAAATACAACAGCTATTGGAAAAGTTCAATAGACAGAAAGGATGGTTTGTCATTTGTTCTGTAACACTGGCAGCCCCTACTCAACTTGAAGACAGCTTTTATACATTCAACGGCTTAGTTCACACACACTTAGAGCTTCAGCTGGAAACTGAAGAAAAAAGGACGCTTAATGGGTATCGCAGATTGACACATTAGTTTGTAAAAACAGATCTCTGTGACTAGCATTGGAATCTTTATATAGCTGCATTTTCCTTGGACCTGGGAATCTGTACAAAGTTTTAAATTTAAAGCACATGGAGACACTTGAAAACCAAAGGAAATATGGACGTAGTTGCTTTTCACAAGTGTATGCGATCTAACAGCATGATCCCATATTTACTTAGTCAGAATCTTGCCATTGACTTTAAAGTCAAGTGAATCAGACAATTCTTTCTGGAAATAAAGTGGAAGTAGAAGAAAAAGGGAATTTATTTTATTTGTTCATTTAATATTTATTGGATACAATTTTCCCATATAATGACTCTATGGAGAGCTAGCTGCTTATTTGACAGAAATAATTGATTATATTGTGTCCCTTTGGGGTCAGTATTGGGATTAGTACCATTCTTTGCTAAGGACATAGACAGTGGGATTGAGTGCACCCCCAGCAAGTCTGTGGATGACATCAAGCTGAGTGGTGCAGTTGATACGCTTGAGGGAAGGGATGCCGTCCCGAGGGACCTTGACAAGCTTGAGGAGTGGGCCCGTGTGAACCTCATGAAGTTCAACAAGGCCAAGTGCAAGGTCCTGCACCTGGGTCAGGGCAATCCCCACTATCAATACAGGCTGGGGGATGAATGAATTAGGAGCAGCCCTGCAGAGAAGGACTTGGGGGTACTGTGGGGTGAAAAATTGGGCATGAGCTGGCAATGTGTGCTTGGAGACCAGGAAGCCAGTCATATCCTGGGCTGTATACAAAGAAGCATGACCAGCAGGTTGAGGGAGGTGATTCTGCCCCTCTACTCCACTCTAGTGAAACCCCACCTGGAATACTGCGTCCAGTTCTGGGGTTACCAGCACAAGAGACATGGACCTGTTAGAATGGGTCCAGAGGAGGGCCACGAAAATGGTTGGAGGGCTGGAATACCTCTTCTATGAAGACAGACTGAAGGAATTGGGGTTGTTCAGCCTGGAGAAGAGAAGGCTCCAGGGAGACCTTATTGCAGCCTTCCAATATTTAAAGGGGTCTTATAAGAAAGATGAAGACTTTTAACCAGGGCCTGTAGTGACAGGACAAGGGGCAATGGTCTTAAACTGGAAAAGAGTAGGTTTAGATTCAACATAAGGAAGAAGTTTTTTACGGTGCAGGTGGTGAGACACTGGAACAGGTTGCCCAGAGAAGTTGTGGATGCCACTATAAAAAAAAAACCTTTATATCCAATCAGGATTTCTAGTGTACTAACTTGTGTCCATTTCTTTTCATCCTATGGCTGTGCACATCCTAGAGGTTAGAGTAACATTAGGTTTACCATATAAAAATCCTCCACAGGAAAAAAAATTTACTTTCATGTTGAAACTTACCCAACAAAATAAATACCTTACAATCAGACACAATTTCATCTAAGTTATACTGCATTAATTCTTGCTCTTGTTCAACTACATATAATTAGTGATCAGAAAAAAATACTCATCATCTTGATTGCAATAATTTACTGTTCTTTTAATTATGTGTCTGCAAAATTACGGATAAAGTGATCTATTTCAGAGGCTGTGAAAATTGTCTTATTGCGTCTTTTTCTCATTCGATCACTTATTAATATGCCTCTCACAAATTTAGTTAGTTCCATGTTGATTTTTGTGCATTTCTATTTGCATTAATTCTATGTTTTCTGCTGAGCCGTTAAAAATGTACCAAAATGAATTAATCTTAAAAAGCATTTCTGCATATTACAGGTGATGGAGATGATGGCACACAACCTTAAGTTAAGTTGCAAGTTAAGGTGAAATGCAAGGAAATATTAACCAAACCAAAGGAAAATGTTCTAGCTAAAAATGTAATTATGTTCCAGGCTGGTACTACTGGGCAGTGGTAGCCATAGTCAGATGTTTAGAAGAATGTGATTAGGGAAACAAATTCCCTCATTTCCCTGTGAATAGATGGAGTCTTCCTATTCTAGGGGTTTGGGGGGGCTGCATTTTTTAAATATTTTTACTTAGTAGGGTTTTTTTGTAAGAAACTACAATCCCTCCATACTTCGAATCAGGGGTTTAATTATTTCTGTATTCATCAACTCAGGTAAATCTGACCGAGTAATGAGCCTTTAAAATTTCTCTATTATATGCCTTATAATTAAATTTACAATAATGTCTTCAAATTTATAACAGTGAGATATGGTTACATTGTTCATTTTAACTCCTACCAACTGGCATATAACTATTATATAAAAGATATCTTTGGAATAAATCATCAATTACTCTCTAAGTACTGTACTTTTTGAATCATATTCTCTCATGTTTCAATCACATTAAAGTGTTTTCATTGATTACATTGTCTAAACCAGGTAAGATATGGGATTTTTTTTCTATTACAGTTTAAGTTTCTTAGGGTTTACAGTTTGTAATTTTGGATTTGTAATTTAGGATTGCAATTTTTACAAGGTATTAAATGTACTGTTCACATAGCAGCTGTTAACTTCATCAGTTGATATATTACAATTTATCTTTCATTTTGTGAAATTTATAAAAATATCTTGAAAGTCACTAGCATTTTATGTTATTTTATTTTATTTTATTTCAGAAGAATGCAGCACATTTCAAAGCTAACTATTTTCTTTTAATGAGAAGAAAAGTATTACTTTATAATGTGTCTAAAACTGTGTTGAAAACCTTTATAGCAAAATTACAATTAGTTTACTTTTACTTGGTAATCCCTAATAGAAGAACTGGTAACAACTCTAAAATCTCTATTGTTTCCAGAATTATTCTCAAATGCTTAATTTTTAAGTATTTTTATATGTCAAAATAGATATTCATAATTTTAAATTCAATAGACTGCATCACAAAATCTCACACTGCCCTTCACTTTATCTTTTTTTCACTGGATTGGAAGCTAGCAAAGCCAAAGCTGCTTAAGTATTTTAAATATGATTATTTTAAATATGTTTATTTTAAATATAACAGCAGATTAATAACCTTAAAGTCACCATGCAGGTAAAATTACCTTTAAGATCAGTCTTTTATCTGTCCATGAAAGGTTTTCCAGGTTATAACCTCTGATAGAAGGATGAGAATCTAGTTCAAACCAATGACATATTGACATTTTGTGAACTGTAGCCAAAGTATTTTGAAAATACTACCAAAAGCAACTGATCCTTTTATATTTTTCTTACTTGTACATTTTTTAATCTCTTTAAAACAGAATTACAGTTACTTAATTACAAAACTTAAACAGTGAATATTCATATTAAATGAGGAATAGGAAACCTACATTGCAAGATTTTAATAGGAAACATTGTTGAATACTGCATAAATGTTTCAAAATCAAGTGCTTATAAGTTTTGGATATAAAATTATTCCTTTGTAAAACTATCCCTTTGTTTTCTTAGCCTTGAGAATTAAGAATGTAACTTGAGAATAAGTTGTGATAATTAGATTCCATGGAGGAGATTTAAAAGAAAAGTCTTAAAATACTGTAGAAATTTTTCAGGTAATACCAATTGTAGACATCCTAGTGTACTTATAACATCCTACATTTTCATCAGAGGACTATATTTCTCTTGAAAAGTTGCCCGAATATTTGACAATGCCATGCTCTCATGAAGCTGTTGAATTCTTAAGATTTGGAGAGCATCATCACGTCTTTGGTGTCAGTGAATACTCTAATCAGATGCTCAGGAAGATTGGTCCTGTAAGTGCGACTCCTGGCTGGTATAGGGCTACTTATTCATATTTTGTTCACTGAAAAAATCCTGAAAAACATCAAATGATAAACCATCACCAATACCCTAGTTAGAGTATTCCTTTGCTTAATATATCCTACAGCCAAAAGTGTTATATTGAGTTAAATCTACCTTTTTGGTTTTGGTGTCATCTCTTGAAAAATCCCTGGATAAGTGACTTTATTCTGAAATTTTATTCCTTTTGTATATTTATATACATTTTCATATATATATATATACACACACAGTATTTTGTCTTCTTTTTTCCAGAAAAATAATACAGTATTTTATTTATCAGTAACTGTAAATAAGCTAGTGGCAATTTACACCATGCAGAAGAAAATGTCATACAAATCTAAGGGGTCCATATAGTGACACAGTCCATCCTACTTTGATGGATTTTTCTAAGTCTGTTAGTTATTGAGAGATGTCTTTAATAAAGAACTTGTTTCACATGCACAGTGACGTTTATAATATTTTTTTTTTATCATGGCAGAATTTCAAGATCCTTTCCATTCTTGCTGATCCATTTGAGTACTGCTTTCTCCATAACAACCCAAAGAACCATCTTTCTCAGGTCTTCCATTTGATCTTGTAGTTTGAGATGATGTTTTGAAAAATATCATATTCAATATAATCTACATATGCACAGTCTTTTACCCATGTTTCCGGTCTTTGGAAAGGAGTTTTTCAAACTGACATTTTGTATATGTCTTAGCAATATTCTGCCAGTTTTTCTGAAAGACATGGAGGCAACCTCTCAGTGACAGGTCTGATTGATAAAGAAATCTTAATACCCAACAAGGCTGCTCTTTGGGTTGTGCTGGTTACTGGTACTATTAGCTTCACAATCATAAGCACCATTTGACTTCAGAAAATGATTACATCTTGAAGTATGCATTCTTAAATATTTTCCAAAATATTTATAGCAGCAAGGAATCTGATGTACATGGATCAGTTCCAAAACCATGTCTTTCTCTTTAACCTGCTTCAACCACAACTTCAGGACTGTTTGAGTCCCTAGCACTAATGAATATGAGCCATTCTCTTCTATGTAGACAATTTCGTCAGCAGGCCATTCTTGTTTCTCTGACAACTATTCTGAATTTCCATACTTGCTTTTTTTTCATATATATGAAGGTTTTTGTCTCATTCCCAGGTAACACACAGCTATTTTTCTTTGCTATGTTTTCCTGTCCAGCTTCCGTGACCAAATCCCAGCCACTCATAGCATATACCTTTTCATAAAATCAGTTATCAGCAGAACAGATTTGTTTACAGGAGTGAGAAAACATCCTGTTTGTTTGAGCTCCTTTTGTGAACTGGGATATGGCATCTTTTAGCTCATTTGTCTGTTTTTTTAGAGAGGCACGACTGACATATTTCAGCTTAAAGATCTGCTTGTTCTACTGGCAGCCTTTATGTTTTGTGTGTATTCAGTCTTACAAAAATCTGTCCCATAAATCATCGACTTACGGCAGTAGAAAACAGAAATGCTTTTCCATTCTTAATCCTACCAGAACCCGTATCAAACTAACTGATTTTTTTGTTTATTGTCCCTGTTAAATCTTAATTCTTCCAGTAGTTATAAATGATTTTTTGAATGAAATATTTTGTTATCAGTGATTTGCTAAGGTTAGATTGCTGAGAGGAGGTATTGGGCATGTTGTGTTTCCTACTAGCTTTTTCAAGAATACTACAGCAAATTAATTTTTTTTCCAATCTACAGTTAACATACTGTGTGGCTTTTGTGCTTTCACTGAATACATCCTGTCCAGAGAAAAATCTAGGTGCCCAGTGTTAAAAGTGAGGAGAGGCACAGAGAGGTTTGGGGTTCACCCTGTATTGCTAGGACTTTTAGCTTGGGCTATCACGGAGAGCAGTCAAGGAGAGGAAGAGTGTAAGGAGCACAGGTAAAAAGAGGCAGCGGCACAGGTTTTAGAGCTCTGCAGGAGGAGCAAGGAAACAGCGGTGCTGCGGAGTGCTAAGGAAGGAAGCAACATCACCCCTAGGAGAGAGAAAAAGAAAGAGAGGAAACAGACATTTGGGAAGACAGCTAGAAGGAGAAGGTTGCAGAAATCCGGTTTGGTTAAGCTGCAATAAAACTGGAAGCATTGCCTTAGACTAATCCGTACCTCATGGTTCTGCAAGAGAACAGAAGACATGAAACTCTTGTCAAGCCCTATGGACAAACATACTGGCTTAGGAACTATAGTATGCTTACTTCTCCTTCCTTCTCCTCCTATCCCTGATGGAATGTGACAAGAAGCGAAAAAGATTCACCAAAAAGACATAGGTTTAGATTAGCAAAGGGATAGGGCAGCTGCTTTTCAAGCAGAGGCCAAAATGCTGTTTAGTAATTTGAGAGGAGGATGCAGAGAGGGCATGAGATTAAGACTTACAAAATCAGGAAGATAATGAATAAATGGAGTGAGATATAACTGTTGTCCGTCCAGTTCTTGTCATACTTGTAAGGGTATGTGGAAAGACAAAGTGTCTGCTCTTTCAAGGGTATCTGATCCAGGGCCTGTTCAATGCAAAAGAGGATAACAAGAAAAGGAGGAAGCCATAAACAAGAACATACAGACACAAACCTGGCTGACAAATGATAAGGGAGGCAGTAGTAAGAACAAAACCTGGTCAGTCACACTAATTGATAAGGGTATGTGAAATGTGGGAATGTTTATTTCAGTGACAATATCTCATCATGGACCTTGTCAGATGGGATACTAAGGAAAAGGGACAAAATACACAGAGACAAGAACATGACAGACAAAATTAATGGAGACAAAGACAAACCTCGTCAGTCACACTAATTTTGGCGGGTTATCAAGAAACTGCAGGTAAACCAGGGCTTTGCAACTGATAAGCATGTAAACCTGAGGGTTGGTGGAGGAAGGTCAGTAGAACTCCGCAAACTGATGAGGGAACATGCAGGGGAAGGAAACTGGGAGGAACAAAGTGGGTAATAGAACAGAGTAGAAAAGGGGACAGTCGCATGTAAAATGTGGCCCGTCAGAATGCTTGTCTGACTGAGCCCTGCGCCTCATCACCACAGTCTGTCCTGCCTTCTTATTAAATCTTTTCTAAAATATCTGAGTAATCTCACCCTATCCCATGCGTACCTGTGCTGCAAGGACTAAGTACCAGCTACTGCTGGAGAGGACTAGATGCCAGCTATTGGAGTAAGACCAGAGGTGTAAGCAGGTCTGACTTACACCAGTGCCAGCTGCTGGAGCACGTAGGGGTCTTGGCCCCAGCCACTGGGGCGGGAGAGGTGTGTATCCCAAATAACAGCTACTAGGATTGACTGGCATAAGGGAAGTGAGGGTCTCTCACAGGTGCTGGTGCCTGGAGTGAGACCGCAGGTCACAACCCATGTGCTTGGCACAGGCTGCTGCTGCGGTGAGTGTCTGTATCTTCCCAAAATGAGGCAGGGGGGGTGGGGGTGGGGGGTAGTTCATGTGTCTTTTGCTAGCAAACCTCAAGCTGGACTGGGCAGTGAGGAGGAGGTCCTGGGTCCAGGCAGGGGTATCAAGTGGGTGGAGGGTATTTGAGGGGACCCAGGGGCATGGGATGCCTGTGGGACGAGCGTGTGTGTGCTGTGTCTTTGCTAGCGAGCACCAAGCTGGACCAGCTGGTGAACATGAGACCCGCAGGGCAGGTGAGTGGGCCTGGGGTCTGGGCAGAGGCACCGGGTGGACAGAGGGACTGTGCTGGTTCTGAGGGGATCCAAGAACATGCTTGTGCTT
>JAVKLA010000027.1:23331296-23348856 GCA_034782735.1 Sagittarius serpentarius | reverse complement strand
CTGCAGCCCATTTCTTTCCTTTCTACCTTTAGCACTCCCAAGTGCATCCCACATTTTGTGTCACTCAAGATGGGAGTTGTTTCAAACCAATGTCTAGGCACACATTCATTTCACCTAGCACCCAGATCTAATTATTCCTAATGTCATACGAAATGTAGCTTCAAGAAAAACTACTTCTGTTCTTCTTCTTCAACCCTGTAGAAGCATAAGTTAAAATACCATTTCTGGCTGGTGTGGTCCAAAGGTTTCCCACATTTTCTGAGAAGAGACAACCACCACGTCATAGTCCAGCCATAAAAGCAGTGTTGAATTTTCACTTTCCAGTTTCCATACTGGTTCTGCTAGATTGCTCTGTGCTACTATACAAGATACACTGGGTACCTCCACATTATACTTTATTCTTTTGTTTAAAAACATGCTGCATACTCCATTTGTTAGAAATAGTGGAATTTAGAAGAATCAAACCCAGAAACAATTACTGAACACCAAGAACAATTTTCAAATTTTCTCTTTTGGCTGAAGACTGGTGATCTGAGTTCTTCACAATGAAACACATTTTTCTGGAATACCTTTTCCTCTTCTTTTCAGTGTCTTTAAGTCATTGCTAAAAACAATTTTATCAATACAATTAACAGAAGTTAAGAAAGACAGAAATGAGAACAGAATCAAGGTTAACATCTGCATAGTACAAAGAACAGACCGAGCTTCTCTGAAATGCTCATCTTCTTCCTGATTACCTTCTCTGTTCTATGATTGTTTAGCAAACTCTTTCTGTTATACTGTTTCTTCTTTTCAGCTTATAAATAGTCTTTTTTACTTTGGTTATTTGCCTTCCTATTTATACACATTCTTTTGAAGAATGAGCTAACTTGCAAACTTGAGATCATTCTTGGACAGGAGATACAACAGTACTGAGTTAAGGCATATGTATTATAATCTTGTAATTACCACTCCTGCTTCTAAAATAATGGCAGTGTATCAGAATCTCAGAAACAGTTTTCTTATTAAAACTGACCCGTTTATTTATGATTAAGCAATTGTTAATGTTATATATATGCAACCAGTTCAGTAGTGTCTACCTGAACTTCCAGAAAAATTAAGGTAATAATGGGAAGTGGAAAGTAAATGCTCCATCTGCCTGTCTTGATGGCCCAGTTGAGTTCTTCTTTCTCCAGGAGAGGCACACCCCAACCTAAATAATCGTACAAGGAGAAGTGACATACGCATGATGATACCCACTAATTCTTGCTTAAGTAGAATAAAGTCATCTGATATTGGCTTTATGCCAGCTGGTGCATGCCATGGAGACTACCAGTACACTAATTAATATACAAAGCTATACACTGGTGTAAATACGGGGAAAAGATTTGGAGTAACTTTTCTGCACCATGTTTTTAATTGTGCTTTTTTTTTATTTTTTTGTATCTCTACCAGTAACTCACTTCTAACCCTGCTCCTCTCCTAACGTTTGCACTAGGAGAGAGCCGTCTTCCCCCTTCTCTCTCTCCAAACGTGGAGACTAAGAGTGTTTCAGAATGTTTCTTAGGTGGCATCACTCAGCTTTGTAGTTATTTTGTGAAAACTTGGAAACAAACAGAATGTTTTTCAACTAACACAAAAGCGGCGTATATTTGAGTGAAAATGTATTGCCTTTTCCCAAGACAGCTCTATAATTACATATTTTGAAGACTCACCTGTTTAAAAATTCATAATCAATTTATCATTTGGATAAGATGGACTTAAAAAATTAGACATTTTTCTGTATAATAACTGTACCTGGGCACTAGTAATTCCATGAGTCTTAATGTAATGAGAATAATAGATAAGCAGCCATGGAAAAAATTAATATAATTCTGTGAAGAGGTCCTTGAAGCATCATAAACTATGCACATGGTAGTTAAGCATTTTGCCACTGGAATCCTCAAATGAGTAATTTCCTTCTCTTTGGCATATTCTTACACCCTTGTATTAGTTTCTATACTACACTGACTAAAATAATCTTTCTCAAGTGACCTTGGTTTGATTTCATGTCATGTGATTTCTCACTACTTGAATGAACTGCAGTCTGTGAGATGATATGTAATTGTATGTGAAACTTAAATTTTCTCTTTCAACTTTTTACCACACTAACATCAGATCTCCTTTAGAATCTAACCCCTTGCTCTCACTCCCAAGCCTGCATGGTGTTATGGGTCATGTAGTTACACTTACGAACTAACAGTCTGTCCAAAGACCTTTATTTCATACCTTTTTTTGCCCCTTTCACTTCCTCTACCCCCTTCTCCTGTCAGATGAAACAAGCCACTCTTTTTCTTCTCCTAATCAGCACATTTTTCCATAGAACCCAATGCTTTCCTGTTCCAGGTGAGTCCAAGCAATAGTCTTGAACTACAAGCTACCACCACTTATTCATGTCTATATTAAAAATGTATTTTGCCAAAGTTTGGAAGGACAGTAACAATGCCCTCTATTTTAATTTTTTTTTTCCTTCCTCCTGTTATTCCTTCAAATATCAAATTCATGCAGATGTTGTTCCTCATTCTGTCATTTAGGAAACTTCAACACTGCCTGAAGACCTGCTTCTCCAGAAATACTTGGGATGTTCACTGACAGCTCTAAGGGGAGGAAGAAGGGAAGAACGCTATTAAACAGTGTTGTTACAACTGAGAAAGACTGAGACCAAACTGTTAAAATATTCACCAAATGTCTGACAGAAAAGCGAAGGTCATTTCAATCCAGATTATATCACAGTGCACTATGTATACATCATTCATCTAAGAGACCATGTTCTTATGACTTAACCTATTTTAAAACCCCAGATAAAGTTATGCACTCAATCTATAGTTTTATCACTTTTCAGGCTCAGGACATGAATAAACATTTCTTATAACAATGGTTTTCACTTGTTTTAATTGCCCTTTTAGTTAATATTTAACACTGTGGTATTTCAAAGTAAATAATTTTATCAGCCAGGCAAAAGTAGTTGCTCTCTTACCAGCAAATAAAGTAAATTTTGTACACTAACTCCAAACTGTGCACACTATAAAAGTTACACATTTGCATAAAATATTGAAAATCTAGTGCTTTCTTCCATCCCATGGGTGTTGTGTTAGCTATTAAACTCTGTATCAAATTAAAGGCACTATTGGATCAACCAGAATTGATGTAAGCAGAAAAATATTAAAGAAATTTGAAACCAAATATTAAATCTATTCTTAATACTGATTACAAAATAAGAAAGTTTTAAGGTCAGCCTGGCAAGCACAGAAAGATACTGAAAAAATATTGTTGTTTCTACAAAGCAGAATAACCAAGTTTCGTAACTGCGACTGTGTCTTTTTTTTGGTCATTGTAGTACAGTTATAATTGTGAATTAATAAAATGTCTAATGCTTCATGAGAGAAATCTTGGAGTGAGACTTGTGGTGAGGGAGTTATTCAATTACTTCCCCCATAATACAAAGCACAGTTTTCCACTAATATTCTTTCTTTTATAGTCTTTTTGACTGTAATGGAACTTACATGACTAAATTGGATTAGATGGGTAAGTGCTGGTTATTTTAGGCTGCAGTTCAGCTGCCCATACATTGACAACACATACCATATAAGTGCCCTAGAATGTCCAGTCTCTCATATGGGGCTGGCAGATGAGATGCAGAAGACCTGTGCTTTTCTGGAGCAGCAGAAACATCAGGGCACCTCAAAAAGTGCTAGATGTCTGTGTCTTGGCATTAGAATCATTCCTTTAATATCCTAGTCATATAAATACTGCTCAGGCATACACTAACTCTACACTACTTGTATAATGACCTACTCAGGGATACATGTTGTTACATCAGTGTTACGTGAACGATTTCGGAAAAAAAACTATCCTTTAGATTTTGTAATATTTTAATCAAGCCAGAGGTCTCACAAAAAGTGGTTGTCCTAGAACTGACTGAAACACAATGTACTTTCTCATGCTTTATTTCCAGTTCAGAACCTAGGTACACAACAAACTAAGCTGAAACACCATCCTATTTTCTCCTTTAATTTTTAAAGGAAAGAAAGCAAGGAGCCATAGATAAGAGCTGTGGCTTTCATAAAATACGTTGACCCTTTTTTGTCTTTCGTTGTTCCTTCAGATGCATGTATGTTTCAGCAACACATTCCATGCAATATTGAAGAGTTTCCTGGTGAAGTTCTGACTGTCATCAAGAAGTATTGAGAGTTCTTGGTTTCTGCTGAACAGGATGCAAAAGGCAAATTTTTAATGTGAAACCCCAGTAGTAGAGAAACAAAAGTTCAGATAAAAAGGATTTCCTTTTACAGTAGTGCCTGCTCTACTTCACTTACATTGGTGTGCTGTTCTTCTAAGTCAGCAGGGTGAATTTCACTGCCGATTATGAAAATCTGTTTTTTCTCAATTTACCATTAAATATCCTTCAGGCACAGTAGGATCCGAGTAGGTTTGTAAGCTAAAGAATGTGTCCTGGTCCAGTTATAAACAGGTTTTCTCATGCATTATCAAGGATATAACTCGTATTTACAGGAAATTTGATTGCATTTCTGAGTTATGTTTCTGTCTTATTAAACAACTTGTTCCTTTTGTAGTACCTAAAAAAGCTTTATCTTGAATGATAACTCATTTTTTAATAGAAAAGAGTGAGCTAGTATATTCTGGAATGAACACATTATGAAAGCCTCTACCCTCTATTAGGAGATTTATTTACATCCATTCAAGAAATAAATATTTTATTGTGAGTTGAAGAAAATTGGACCATTGTTATGACAGCTTGGAAAAAGCTTTCACCTCTGGTTAATATTGTCTTGCTACTCACCAAATCACCCATTGCTTTAGTGTTTAAAAAAAACAGAGGGGTACATGTACAGAGATATCCTGACAAATATTGACTACTCCAGGAAGAAAACAACAAAATCTTTCAAAAGTATTTCACTTTCTGGTTGACTTTTTAAAAATAAATTGGTTAGAATATGACAGATATTTTTAGACAATAAAAGGAATTAAATACTATACAGTTTCAGTACATACCTTACAACACAGCTTATTAACCAAGGTACAACACTGGAAAAATTAAAATCTGGATTAAATTCCTAATTATTTGCTTATAATTATCTCCATATAAAAGTCATGCATTCAGATGCAGTGGCTGTCGTCCCTGATCCATTTGGGTTTGGGAGAAGCCTTGGCTCTTAATTCTCCAGATTAAGTTTCATTTTGGTGTTTTCTTGATGTTGGTTTAAAGGTCCTTCTATGAAAAAAAGTGCAAAGGGATTGTTCCAGAGTAATTTAGTTGCAACTGTTACCAGAGGAATTAACATTCTGCAGCGTTCCTCAGCCACATCTGTATTTCCTTATGTGTTATAAAAGGCCTTAGTATTGGTGCTTGCTTACAGAGCTCCACATTTGCGCAGAGGTAATTTTTCCTGGGCTGGGCATGACGGTTTTAAAAAACAAATTCTGCAGCAATGTAACATAAAAGCATTTACACAGTAGAACAAACCCAGCTTGTTGCTGTTATTTTAGCAAATCAATAAAATAATATTATTAGATTTCTTTTGTCATTGCAAATTTATAGTAACACTACTTAACATTTATCTAGTATATTTACAAATGAGTTACATTCCAAAGCACTTCATAAACTTTAAATAATTAATATCACTTGTAGAAGGCAATAAAGATTTTTTTTTTTTACTTCATGACATTTACAATCAACACAGCAATTGTAGCATAGAGATGCTTCATGCATTACAAAAAAATATCTTCTTGTGATGCAGTTATTGAGGTGTTTTTCAGATACAGAATTCTCTATATCTTTTCTCTTTAATTATACCCACAATAGTTTTTAAAGAATTTTAAAAAATGTTGGTATTTTCTATACAACACATGTCTACAGGGGATATATATATCTCCACATAGGTAATTCAGTCTTTTGGTTTTTTGATAGGCTAGTGAATATCAAGGTCGTCTTTACTATTTTTTCCATGTTTTTATGATTTTTCTGGGTATTATATTCTGGTATTAATAGGTAACTGCACTAAACTGTCATAAAACCAGTATTGCAGTTTGAAAAAAGTCCCAAAACACTATTAAATTCATCTCTCCTTTTCCAGATACAAGTGAGAAATCTTTCAGAGTCTGAAAATGGGTTGTAAACAAGGTGATCTTGCAAGGGTTTTGTAGACATGCATTTTCTTCTAATGCATCATGTTAGCAATGAGATATTTTTGTAGTTTTTTTCTTTCAATGCAAAGCTATTTAAATATAAGTGCAATGATGTGGACTTTGAACCAGAAATGTATTTGACCGTCTTTACAACTGAAAAGCATCTGTGGACACCCAGTGAGGTCAGAGAACCAAAACATGTATTGTAGTCCAGAAGGAAGAGTTTTGCTTGGTTGGGATCATTTAGTTAGTAATAATAAATCAGGAACTGGATACAAAAAAACAGCAACATTTAGTAAATCATTGAATTTCCAGCCCCTAAAATTTGAGCAATTGTTTTTCAAATAATGCCTTAAAAAGAGTCAGTTAAAACCACTGAATTGTGATGGGAGAAAACTCCTGTTAAGCTTTTGACTTTCTCCAGTGTCTGCATCTCCTGTTATTCTGGGATTTTGATCTCTCTGATCAATAAGTTAAGCCAGTATCAGTACTCTGACTGAGGTAGTATCAGAAGCACCACAGCAGCCTTGTACTGCTGACAAAATCATCGTTGCCAGTACAACTGTCTCACAGCTAAAAGTCCAAAGGCTTTGCAACTTTGAAGAAGGACACTTTTTACTTAATATCACTTTTACACAAACCTTGATACATTGCTTTGCTCATTAAATGAACAGTTTTCTCAGGCACAGTGCATAACTAAACATTCTTGAGCTGTATCTACTCAATCATTTTACAATTTTGCAAGATGGAATTTAAATCAGTTTAGTTATTAATGTTAATTTGTTTTTCTAAATGCTTACGGTTTTCCACAGCACTGTGTCAGAAGAGATGTTTTGCGTTTGGCTATTGAAGTTAATTTATAATTAACCAAGCTCAAATATACACAGTCATGTCCAGGGAACTGTCAGACTTTAGCACTGTTTTATCATCAGAGCTAGCTGTACGTCAGCTGCCTTAGGCATAAGCTGCCATTTTGGCATGGAAAACACCTTACTAAGCACAGCAGGATAGCCTTCACCTGGGACAGGTAAGTTTTTGCTGTTAAAACGCATGCTACTGTCTTCAGGGAGCTTTGACACTAAGGCTCATTTCTGCCCCTATCCCCAGGATGTATGGCTGATCATATAAAAGAGTGTGAATCACTGTGGATCAATATGATATTCATATCAGAAAAAGTCTGGAATATCCATGAAGGCTAGACGAGTGGAAATGAACAGTACTAAATAGAGATTCATAGGATTCTCTTGCTCTACAAAATTTAAGAGAATGGTCTTTTACACCTTTTCCCATACACTCTTTGGTTTATTTCCATCTTTTCTAATTATCTAAACCGTTTATAATTTCTATTTAAATTCAAGCAGATATTTCTACATTATACGTAATTGCATTCATATTGTTTAATTCTAGATCACAGTTCTGTAGCATAATATATTTTGATAGCTATGACAATAGTAAAACACAGCATTAAACAGCACTTTTACTCATGCACTTTAAGACATTTAATAAAGTACCATTTTATAAAAACATCTGTCAGTGATCAACTTCCTGAGCAATAAACAATGCAGAAAATCTGTCTTCCTGTTAATAAGACTAGCATATGAGTGGATTAAAATAAATTATCAGCTTCATCATTAGGCTTCAGCCTGAGGACAGTGTTCCACTGGCTTAAAGGTTTGTGTAGAGCGACATTTTTTATTTTTAAACAAGCAGTCAAGGCTGAATGCAAAGAAATGCCTTAGGGTCTTAACCCACCTGATCGTTATGCACCAGAAACTGGCCAAGCCAGAAGCCATTACAACTCAAACAAAATTAATCACTGAAAAGTTATTTTCTGGTTTTACATATTGCCTAGAGAAAAAGTAGATGCATTTTCTCAGCAAGCACGAAAGAAATAGCCCAGCGTGTTCTTTGACGTTTGAAGCCTCTCCACCTGCTGGAAACAAAGAGGTAGATACGCTAACAACAACAACAACAGAAAAGGTACCCTGTTTTACAGGCTCTGATGTGTGACTGCAACATATGTTTCCTGTTCAGTAAGATAAGGAAGTGGTGTTCTGCCCAGAAGGAATATGCAGGGCTATCGATGGTGCTGAAAACCAGGAGCGTGTGCGGCTCGAGGCGTTTCTGGCCGGGCCTGAGATGAGAAATTGTGAGCCTATCTTCATATCTGAAATAGCAGTGAAAGTGTGGCCTGTGTGGACTTCTGTAAGTCAGACAAGAATAACGTACAGAAGTGTTTCTGCATTTATTCTTAATATGTTTGTCTTTGCTAAGGCTGAAATAAAAGCTTCGTGTCTCTTAAGTAAGCTCAACCATTTCCTTTCTTTTACACATAGGTACTGCTTTTTGGTCAAATATATATCTATTTACATAATTAAATTTTAATATATGAAAATGCCTTTCTTGATGCAACACTTCAGCTGATTTTGCATAGGATTATTTCCTTATTTTTGTTATTATCCTATGTAAATACATTATATAGAAGATAAATACTGGATTCTGTACATAGTTCAGAGCTCAGGCCTTCATTGAAATCTCTGGTTTGTTAAGAAGTCATGGATCACATGCTGCAGTCAATTAATCTTACTACATTCTTTGCAGCCAAAACAACACAGCATAACTTTTGGCTTTTAATACCAACTATATGTTTTAAAAAAAAAATAATCATAATCTCAGTGCTGAAAAGCATTTTCATTCAGGGATAAAGAGATCTAAATGCCAGCTGGATGGACAGGCCCTGAAGTTACTTCTTCTATTTAGTGTTAACTTTTACATGCATGTACATATAACTAGACTACTATCATACCAAGATAAACAGAAGGAACTTGGAAAAGCTTCTAATTCAATTCCATTTTATTTTCTTTTTGTTTATTTCTGTTCTGTTGCCTAAAAGCATCACTTGCTCTCCAAGTTCTCTGTGAATTTCAAAAATATAGAGTTGCATTACTATTTGATGTTTAATTTCAAAGAGCAATTCCCTGTCTCCATAAACATATCATAAACAAATTTCTAAGAAAAATCCCTGAAAATAAATATTGATTATTCTTAAACTGAGCATTAGAAATAACAGAACCAATTTAACTTAAACTTCTGTAAATGTACAGGAGGATTAAAAAAACTTTTGTTGAACATTACCTGTAAAAATAGAAAACTGTGAACAAATTAACACCAGACCTAAAACTGAGCCTTAGATCAATTGCTGGTATCTTTTTCTTATGCACGTAGTTTTTTAAAATGTGAGCCATAAGGTTGGCAGTTATAAACCATGCAGTTTACTTGAGCAAGTCATAGTGTAAAGAGAAGTGCCCACTTCCCTTCGTCAAACCTAATATTGTGCTGGTTGTGCAGTAAGTGCTAATACACTAAAGTCTAAATTAAATGAAATGTATCCTAGGATAAAAGGCTGCCTTTCTACTCGTTTCCAAAGCCTAGGACCTTTTTTCCTGCCTTTCACCATAGGTATTGTCAGGTTTACAAATAAGATCTTCAAAAGCTAAGAGCTAGCTTGTTCCATTGATATTGTATCAATTCTGAAACTTCTGACTTCTGAAAAAAGACATATTTCCTTACATTCTTTTCTTAATAGCTTGGGATATTATTCGTCAAAAGCATGAGAAAACTTAGATGTGTTTTATAAGAATATTTAGAAATACATACTTTGTTGAAAAAAGATTACACACAAGACAAAAACAGCCACTATTTTTTTGCTCAACACAGAGTGTTTTCGTTCAAGAAGAGTCCGACTTAAATGAAATGAGACTGTCTATTTCTATTTTTTTGTCTTTGAAGCATTTTTTTTTATCTTTCTCTAGAATAAAATATGCCAAAATCAATGTATGTACACTTCAGGATGACCTGAAAAGCATCTCATTCTGAAAAAAACCACAAATACACAGATGGCATTGGCACCTTCCCCAATCCTTGGCACGTGCTGTCAAATTAAGCTAAGAATTGGTTATTCCCTCCCATTTTATCTTTTTCTCAACTCGTTCCTGCAGACCAGCTATTAAGAAACTTTTTGCACTAAATGTGATGATGACCACCACTCTTGGTAGTGGCAGATCTCAGTATTATGTAAGTCAATTTATCATTTTAAAGTCAGTTTGAGAGCTGCAGGCTTAAAATGAACTATTTTAGACTATTTAGACTATTAAAATAAATAACAGTTTAGCTATCATTAAATGTGATTCTGCCTGGGACTTGTACATGTTACTATAATAATTTTAATAAATATTATCGACATTATTGAATATACTTCCCATAGGTCTGATACTGACTTTACTGACTTCACAGAATCTAAATGGAGTCAGCTTAATTGTTTTGGCTAATTTATATTCTCCATAGATATTTTTAATTATATCATATGTTCACATAACAAGAGAATACAATTATTTATTTATTTGTTCATTCATTTTACATGCATCATTAAATAAAGCATTGTGACTAGGCTACTATACTTATTTCAGGATTCATTTATTTCAATCACTCAGGCTTATTCCATGTACTTAAAATATCAGACAGTATTAATTTATATGATCATGCATTTTTAATAATCAATAACTGATATTATCACATCTACATTACCCTGTCTGAATATGCTAAATCTCAAGCACTACAGTCTACCCACAAATTTGCAAATTCCTGTAAGAAAGAGTCTAAACTCCCACAGCAAAACAGACTCAATACAGTTTGTTCCCACAGTGCTGTCCAAAATAAAAGACAGGAGTATCATTGGGGTTTTTTTTTTATTTCCTGGAATTATTTTATGTGGTTTTAGTTCTGAATCTAATGTTAATCAGCAATAAAGTGAATTCCTTTTGACAGCTCCTTAAAATTCTCAGGAATGTCCCTCTAAAATGAAACCATGTTGCTCTCATAAAGTGAACTCTATCTGACAGCTTGCTGACTTTCTGTCAAGGAACATATACTCAATTCTGGGGAGCTGAAGTTAAAAAAAAAAAAAAAAGCGCAAAACTGAATTTTGCAAAATGTACATACCAATCCTAGTTTGTCCAAGAACAAGATGCTGAATTTGCATACATGCATGTATATGGAAATTGGGTGTATTTTTGTATGAATTTTTGAACATTTGAGTGTTCAAATGCTAGACTTTGTATAAGACATTAGAACATTTTCAGCACCTATTTTAATAAATTTGGTTCACCTTGACTAACAGAATATTTTAAATTAAATGGATTGGACTGGATGCACAACACTCATATTGTGGATATGTTATTTTACAGAGGGAATCTGAGCTGCTCAGACAGCTAATATACATTTTGAGAAGGGTATAAGAACAATAGCATCTCATGGGTCTCCTTCCAGACTATTTACCCATAAATCCGGGTGGTACCTAACAATACAGTCTACCCAAATGCCTGCTTTCCTGTTTTCATTTCACCTGCAGTAAATACATTTTAGCAGAAACCGTTTAACACCAATACACAAATCAATTATAGTAGCAAAGCTATTCAGTATCCATAATTCCAGAAGAAGGCACAAACATAAAATTATGCAGTGACTCCAAGACATCATTCAGAAAGGAACAAAACAGTTGTGTCAGGAGAACTTTTATTGAGCAATGTGCCAAGTTGTTCCGTCTCTTTCCCCTACTATAATAAAAAGGTGGATTGTTCTACACTGAGAAACATGACTATCCTTTTAGTTGTCTGAGGCACAATGACCTAAGCTGCAGCCCTCTTGTCAGTCATAACTCTATTTTCACCTATTTTGTTTGGTGGTGCTGCAAGCCTAAGGCTTACTATGGAAAAAAATATAAAGCATTACTCCCCCAAGAGCATATGTATGTTTGAACATCCAACATCCTCTCAGTTGACAGTGTTCAAAAGTTCTTAATATTTTCACTTACCTGACACAGTAGCTACTGCTACATTTTATTAATCATAGTAATTCAGACTGCTATAAATACTAATGATGACTAGCAAACAATCCATTTGCATTTGAATGCTACCCTCAAACAACACTGATAGTCCTTAGCAATATCCAGTACCACGAGACAGTTGAACAGATAGATAGATCGTTAGATAGTTAGGTGGATGGCAAGCAAGCAAGCAACATCTCAGGCAAATGTTAAGAATCACAGTTCTCAGTAAAACAGATCATATATCAATGAGACAGCTGATAGCAAAAAAGTGAAAGAGTAGAAGAAATAGTATTTAAAAAGACCGATAATATCCTTTTATTTAAAGTAGATTCTGGTTACCTTATCCTTAGTGGTGCTGAGGTTATTGAGGCCAGGTACATCCAATCAAAAGAAGTAAAGCAAAGTGTAAAATACCTACAGAGGTATCCTTTTGGATATCTCTCTTACAACACAAGAAACAAAATAGGCTGCTCTTACAATTCCAATTATAAATAATGCTCAACAGATCTGCATTCCTTATGTAGCAAAGAGACCAAAGAAAGGCAAAAGGTCTAACCCTGTATATAACATCCAAAAATACAGGTCCTTTTCGTTAAAAAATGTAGGATACAAGGTCTGATGCAACCAAGGGAGTTTCACTAAGAGAAACATAATATTTTTCTTCTTTCCTTATTCAAGTCACAGAGCTACCCTGGTCAGGCATCGGGAACTGGATCTACCTTTCATGAGTAATAAAAAAATGTCAGAAGTGTTGTTATACTAATGCCCATGGGGTTCCTATAAAATAAATTCAAAAAGATACGTATTTTGAAAAGAATGACTGATTCTCAGCTGTCATAGCTCCCTGCCAATGAATCTTCAGCCAGTGGAGAGATTGTTAAGCAAGTCAGAAGAATCTTATATAGATATTTCTGGAATAAAATTTATCAGATCCTTCAAACAAATATTTAATCTTGAATTAATACGTCAGTTTCCTTCAGGGAAATAGCTAGATGAGGCATTTTAAAATAAACTTTTCATTTTATGTTTTCATAGAAATGTTTTTTGAACTGAAATGAATTTTAATGTGGGGTTTTTTCAACTTAAAAAATAAATATTGCAACAGATGTTCTGATTTTATCTTGGTTGAGTGAAATAAACATTGTTTTGTGTTCATGTCGCATAATATTTCAAAATTCGGTTATATTGCAGAATGGGATAAAAGTCTTGTGTGTGGTAATTCCCAGGGGAAAAAAAAAAAACAAACCTCTCCCACATTCAGCCTAACTAAGCAATTTCAGTGACTCGTTTATTAGTCTCCCCTGAAGGTGGGAGGAGAAGCGAGGGGAGAATGGGAGATTTCAGAAGTGCCCTTTGGTACCACAACAGCCCAGTAAAACTCTTCAGACCTTAGTTAGAATTCTGGGGTTTCTAATTTTAAAAGGGGCAAGGAGGTGTCAAAATTATTCTGCTTTCCTCCCAGGTCCCAGTTTCTCTGCATGTTAGGAAGATTATTAAAGTCTTTCAGTAAAAGATTAAGATACTTTTTCTCCACACCAGTCTGAAATTTGGTCCTTTAAATGATGTAAGTCAAACAAATATTTTTGGCTTAGGCATTTCATCTTTGCTCTAAATATAATACAAAAGGCCTTTTTGTAGTTAGGAGAGGCATTGCCTTTAGCAAAAAAATTTCAGTCTCTTTGAGGCACTTTAATGCTTTGTGCCCTCAATGTACTGTGGTTCATCTTCTAGGCATTGGATCTTATTATAGTTCAATCTGTAACCACTTTTTTTGATAAATCAGTTAGCTGAATGTTCTTAGGTGTTTCCTAACATGTTTCACAGACTAGACTACAGATCGTTCTAGTAACTCTTCTCTGAACCATTTCTGATCTTTGTCTTTTTAAAGCAGACTCCAAAAGTAGGCAGAGCAGTCTGACCACAGTCTCAGAAACAGCATATAGGGGAAAAAAAAAACCACACACACAAAAAATAATTCCTCCATATCATGGCTTAACATTTTTCATACAGTGCCTCAAAGCGTGTGCATTTCTAATGGAACATGAGCTATGGTGTGATGGTTAGGTATCAGCAGTGGTCTTGTAGTTCTTCTGCAAGGTATAGTGAAGAAATCCACAAATCTTGAAATTTTACTCTTTTCTATGTGCACCTTCTGCCTGCTATTTCTGCTAAGTCCAGCACACATCCAGAAGAAAGGAATGCTTGAAGTAGAGAGTATCATTCCATTTTGCAAATATGGCAGCATCAAGGGAATTCTCTAGTCTTTGTAAATTTTGCAGAAAAATAACATCTCCTGGTGAGATTTTATTGATTTTCATTTTCTGAAAGGAGCTTACAAATTGCCCCGTTGCATTCTGTACCTCTGTAAAAAAACAATGTACTGCTTTGGTTGGCTTTACTGTAAGATTTGAATGTGAAATGGATTCCTGTAATAAGACTAAAAGGCTGGAATGGAAACCAGTTACTTCTGAATGCCAACAGAGTCTTGCTTTTTTAGCATTACGGTGATGGCAGTCTCAGTAGTCTCCTCTGTTTAAACATCAAAAGCGTTAGGAACTCCTTGAGTTTGCCATTATTTTCTCATAGGATCCATTACAAAATGAAGATCTAGACCTGTAATAAGATTTTAAATATCCCTAAAGCAAGTTTCCTTCATTTCTGGTGATACATAATTTGTTTTAATTAGCTGGAAACCAAGCATAGCAAAAGCTTTGCCCAAATTTCTTTGCATTACTGAAAAAACAAACTTGGTGGGTTGTTTTTTTTTTTTTGCCTATTTAGTTGATTTAATTTATCATATTCCAATTTCTTTAGAATGCCATAGTAGAATTTTCACCTGCAGAGGCAGCCCTGACTTTTATGCTTATCCAGCTACTACATCTTTGCTGTGCGTTTAAATTCTCTTCAAGAGAATTTGGAAATAAGCCTGTACATAACACCATTTTGAGTGATTCTCTTATGGTACAGCTAACTGCTCCTTAACGTCACTTCTGAAATAGAAATGCTTAAAAAATGAAATCAGTTTACATAAAAAATGTCAAGTAGTCTGTGCTGTAGGAAACATTGCATCTTCTTAAGACTACAACATTTTATTATTTTGAAGGAATTCTCTCAACCTCTGTAAGGCAGTTGATCAGGTAAGACATTTATTTGTGTTTGAATTGGCAAATGCAGTCACCCAGATAATTAAGTAGCTGAAAATTATTGATCTGTTAGGCATAATGTGGTCAAAGTCAGAAATGTTTGCTAGAGTAACATTAACATTAATACATTCTATTCCCTTGTAATTATTTGGTTAGGTCTTAAGACCTCATCTCTTTCCAGTAATCTTCAAAGTTTCAATAGAAATCTCGTTCCTTCTATTTGTGAAGATTGAGACAACTCAAAAATGTTTAATACAAGTTTATTTTTGAAGCCTGTAAAAATATCCTTTGAGATATACTCAGCAGGATACTGTAATATCTGTCATGATCAGTCTGGTCATGAATTTCACAAGAAGTTTGTGAAAGATATAGTAGCATTAATTAAGAATCTGTGGCCACAATTAACATTCTTTTCTTTCAGCAGGGCTATGACTCATGACTTCTCATTGTAAAATCAGATTACCAGTTATTTACAAAAGTATTATTTAAAAACTGCTAATTCATTTAGGCCAGATAGACCAACCAATTTTTGCAATTGACTTATTTCTGTTGTATTTACTTTCTCTCTACATTTCTGCATTCTCATGAACTGTATGACATCAAGCACCATCATTCTATAGGTTGGCACCCGAATGGCTCTATTCATTTGAAGTAAGGACTATATTTACACCTGCTGGACTCTATCTATGAAATCCCAAGTGATATAAAGAAGACAAATAGCTGATGATTGTTCACAGTCTTATTAAGTACAAGAACTAAAGGGTGGTAAAAAAAGCTCAAGGTGCTGGTTCAAAAGAAAGAGAAGGAAGCTGTTCTTCATGTAATTAAGCTGCAGAGCTCCTTGCCAAAGACCGCATGCTAACAGTCCGCAGAGGCTCAAGAAGTACTTGGTTTAAATCATGGAAAAAGACCTGTGGCAGGCTATTAAGTATGAAAACATCCCCATTGAGTCAGAAAGTCCCTGAACCGCAATTTGTTTGAGACTACAAAAATAATCTGGGGAACTATTACTGCATACTTGTGCTTATATTTTTTCCTAGACCTCTACTGTGGACCATTGTCAGAGAGTCATGTCACTGAGCTAAATAAACTTTTAGTGTGAATAAGAGCCCAATTTGGTTTTCTTATGTAACAACAATATCATCTGGCACCTACTGTTCTAGTTTTATTTCTGTTTACTTGAGGTAAGACTACTGGAAAAAAGTATAAATCAAAACTATTTGAATTTAATTAATTGTTTACATTACTTAAAATTAAGATCTCAGATACATGAATGTCCTTTAAATACATTGTCACAACGTTCTTATTTGCATGTAAGTGGCTGAGGAATTATTTTTGCCCATTTGATTTTTACACCATCTGATTTCACCTTTTTATTAAAATTAATTTATGTAATTTCTTGCTGACCGTTTCTCTCAATGCGTAAATGTCTTTCCATTTCTTTTCCCCAACAATGGAGCTGTAGGTTTGCTTGTCTTGTTACTGCAAGGTTCATGTCTGTGCAAAGGATAAAGTCTTTATTTTAAAAAAAACACATCCAACAAGTAGCAATAACAGCTATAACAAAGTTACCAGAACAAAAGCTTCATTAGCTGCCTTTGACTTCAAACTTTCTGTGGCTGGAATGTCTTTCTTCTATGTAAATGACTGTATTAAGACTCAGGAGTTTTACAAAGACTTCATTATTTTTGTTATAGGCTGAGAATTAATATAAATTTCAGCAAAATATTCACATCTCCAACTGCATTATAGGCTTGTATATCCAAAATATAGACACTAAAAATGACCATATCCTCATTAATCTGATGCTTAACACTATAAACTCCTGATTTCACTATAACCTACATTTTCACTAGACCCCTCCTCTCAATATTGATATGTGATGTCCCTTCTCGAGTCTGACAAATTCAGCACCCAACACATGCAACAATCCTGTCTGTCATTCACAAACTAGGCATCTCTTCAGCCTAACTCTCACCTCTAATACCTGAATGAACAAGTATACTCCGAGCACACCTACTTCCACACAGAGACAGACAAGAAGAAAAGTAAGTGACAGTGACTGTTTTATATATCCCAATACAACCTGGGATATAGGACACTTCAGTTAACATTCCTGGTCCGGAATAGACTACTCAGACTAGAGACTCCCAGATAATTGTTCTGTATCCCATTATATAAGGTGAAGTGATGTCCTGGTTTCAGCTGGGATAGAGTTAATTGTCTTCCTAGTAGCTGGTACAGCGCTGTGTTTTCAGTTCGGTACGAGAAGAATGTCGATAACACCCTGGTGTTTTCAGCTGTTGCTCAGTCGTGTTTAGACTCAGTCAAGGACTTTTCAGCTTCTCCTGCCCAGCCAGCAAGAAGG
>JAVKLA010000027.1:23304055-23323328 GCA_034782735.1 Sagittarius serpentarius | reverse complement strand
TGGGAGGTGCTGTTGACTCTCTTGAGGGACAGAAGGCCTTGCATCGGAGCACTGGGCAACGATTAATGGGATGAAAATTAACAAGTCCAAATGCCAGATCCTGTAGCTAGGACGGAGTAACGCTGGGCACAAGCACAAACTGGGAGAGGAGTGGCTGGAGAGCAGCCCTGCAGAAAGGGAACTGGTGGTGCTGGTCGACAGCAGGCTCAGTGTGACCCAGCAGTGTGCCCTGGCAGCCAGGAGGGCAAACCCCACCCTGGGGTGCATCAAACACAGCGTCACCAGCCGGTGAGAAGAGGTGATTGTCCCGCTGCACTGGTGCAGCCTCACCTTGAGTACTGTGTGCAGTTCTGGGCCCCACAATTTAAGAAGGAAGTGAAGGCCCTTGACTGCATCCAGAGGAAGGCAACACAGCTGGTGACAGGGCTGGAAGGAACGTCCTATGAGGAGCAGCTAAGGGCTTTGGGCTTGTCTAGTTTGGAGAAAAAGAGGCTGAGATGTGACCTCATTGCTCTCTACAGCTTCCTGAGGAGGGGAAGTGGAGAGGGAGGTGCTGATCTCTTCTCCCCCCGGGTATCCAGTGATAGGACGCGTGGGAATGGCTCAAGGCTGCACCAGGGGAGGTTTAGACCAGGTATGAGGAAGCATTTTTTTACCAAGCGGGTAGTCAAATACTTGAACGGGCTTCCTAGAGAGGTGGTCGATGCCCCAAGCCTGTCAGTATTTAAGAAGCATTTGGACAATTCCCTTAACAACATGCTTTAGCTTTTGGTCAGCCCTGCAGTGGTCAGGCAGTTGGTCTAGATCATCACTGTAGGCTGCTTCCAACTCAACGATTCAATTCTGAAGAAAGACAGACTTTTTAGCAAGGCCTGTAGTGACAGAGCAAGGGGCAATGGTTTTAAACTGAAAGAGAGTAGGTTTAGATTGGATATAAGGAAGAAATTCTTTACTGTGAGGGTGGTGAGACACTGCAACGTGTTGCTCACAGAAGTTGTGGATGCCCTCTCCTTGGAAGTGTTCAGGATGAAGTTGATGGGGCTTTGAGCAACTTGATCTAGTGATGGAGGTCCCTGCCCATGGAAGAGAGGCTAGACTACATGATCTTTAATGGTTTCCCCCAACCCAAACCGTTCTATGATTCTATGATTTTATGATTCTATGAAATATAACCTGAAGAGTAATTTCAGGCTAGAATATGTTACCAAAAAAAGCCTCTTTCTTTTTTCCTTCTATTTCCTCTGAACAACTCTGAAGAAAACATAAGACCAAAACACATTTTGCAAGTTTAATTAGAGTCTGCATGATAGAGGGATCTCCCTTCTTTTGTTCCTTCTTTTAGTCACGCTCATCTGCTAATAAGGTCCAACTGCTTTGATAATATTGGAATCCAAAGGAGTTTTTACTTTGACTCTTGTATGATGATGCTTTGGGTATCCAATGTCATCTTAAGACACTTGATGAAATTACCCTGGTGGATATTGCCATTGCTCTCCACCTTGTGGATAACAAGAACTGAGGGGGGAAAGAAAATAATCAAGCAAAAGAGAAGCACATATGAATCTTGAGAAATTACTTACTCACTCGTATGTCTTTATAGTTGGTATTATCATTAGTAACCTTTGAAATTTTATCTCTGTTCAACCACCACAGTATATGTTCAGTTTTGTGAGACCAAAAGAAAAATTTGACATGAAATATGAAGACTATTCCCAGATTTGCCACTGGGCATAATGCACTCTCTCTTTACCAATAATGTCTTATTGTCTTCTGGCAAAGGTTTGACATTTGTTACTTTATCTCTCTCTCATGAGCAGCTTGCTATAAGTAATTAATTCAATTACATCATCTAAACAGACACTAGGGAGCTTTGTGTCAACTTTACAAAGTATAACGGACAATGTCATATGTGACAGTGCCTACCAGGAAGACATTCTCATGGGTGTTGAATGCACTTTACTCATATTTTCAGTAACAATAAAAAAATTACAAAGGAGTTAAAAATAACATGAAAGAAATGAGCTAACAATTCAAATGGAAAGAGAAAAGAAAGAGATCTGGTCACAAACAACTGACCTGCACAGTTATATGCAATACTAGGACAGCCAAATTTAGAAGGCTAGAATAGACAGCGGCAGTTGAGAAATTTGCCTAATAAAATAATAGGAGAGACAAAGGCGTTACTAAGAGAATTTACTTGTTAGCTGTTCTACTGAAAAATAAGTCTAGGGAGGACGGTAAAGAAATGATTGACCAAGGGAAAGCTGGCAGGTCTACTGAAAGGTTTCCATGAGAGATGCCATTGTGATTGCTGGACCAACGTTAGTAAGGAAGGCCTTCAAAGAAGGAACCAAAATTAAAATTAAGCCTAAATAATTTCTAGGAAGTTTAAGTCTGAACTCTAATTACATGCCAAAATGCCTTGCTGGACTTCACCTTGCTCTCTTCACCTGAAGAGGGTATTGCATAATGAAGAACCTTTCTGTACTGCCTTTTTCTCAGTCCAAGGTGCACACCTCAGATTCTTATGCACTCTGCTCTCTACCCAGGGTCTGGTCAGCTAATACTCCATCCTGTAATTAGGTCATTCACATCTAAACATATCTATTGAAAGCTTTACAATCCTCAGAGTGTTGCATAAAGGATTATGAACAAAAGTTAGGAAAAAAGCAAATTCAGGATTTAAAAAACTTCCTTTAATGCTGACTTGAACACATGTTAAACTGTTTAAGGAAATTGCTTTGAAAGTCAAGATATTTCATTTTTTTAGTCTAAAACATCTCATTTAAGGTTTATTTATTTTATAGTAATAACAAAGGCTTTAAGAAACTTTTAAATAAAAAAATGTTGCTTTAGGTAGAATGAACTACCTAGATCAAGCCTCCAGCTATGTTTTATTGTTTTCCCAAGCAGGAAAAAAGTATTTGACATGATACAAGAACAGTGCTTTCTTTCAGTTTGGTCAGGGATCAAAGAATGAATTATTCATGCAGCTGTATAAGAAATTTTTATTCAAGCTACCTAGCTACTCCATCTGGCCTTGAAGGAGTAAACAGAGATATAGGTCTTCTTAATTCTACTAGAAACATGTAGAAGGAACAAATCTTTAATTCTTTAATGTCCATTGATTGATAAAGGATTTAGGATTCTACAAGGCATTGCAAAATTACTGCCACTGTCCTGACAGAGGCAACAGGTACAGTTGAAGGGCCTAGAAATTTCTTAGATGGCATTTCCTAATTGCTATGTTTACATTATGTATTTCATATTTGATGCTTTGCTCAGAGCTTAAATTCATGGTCTTGCATTTTGTTGGCCGTTTCTGTAGAGGAGACTTGGGCAACATTGTGGCTTGATCATAAACATATTTGGAAAAAAGAGAAATATTTCAGCATGGGATCATTATTGTTAGGAAACATTATTGTTTCCTAAGCAAAATGTTTTGAGTATGATTATACAGGACTACATAGTCAGCAGCCAACAAAACGGAAAGTGGTTTTCACAGTGAAATTAAAAGGGAGGAGTGCTTTCTTTCTGAGATTCTTGCTCTGCCCAAAAGCCAAAAATGTGAGGACAGACACATAAGTATGGCTTCTGTTGTTATTTCTCCCTAGGAAAGCCCAAGGTTTCCTCACATTTAAATTTTTATGATCACATGACAGCATAATGACAATATGCTATAATAAGATCAGAAGGTCATCTAGTTATTGTTCTCTTTCTGACTTAGAATATACAAAAACTTGCTGTTAGTGGCCTGCAGCAGGAAAGTAAATGCTGAAATGCTGCTAAGTGACATTAAAAAAAAGACTGTATTAATATCTAAATTTTTCTCAGTGCAGACATAAATAATATATAAATGCTACAATGGAAAAAGGACATGAATGGGTTGTGCACATTCATCCTTGAGTTCAGTGCAATTTTGCTGTGCATTGACACATTGCAGCTTTCTTCAATAATCTCTTTCATCATAAAGAACTGGATATTGAATGAGCAAAGCCAGTACAGTCTAGCTTCTTCCATCTGTACTCTGAAAATACCCATATTTCTGAGGAGCACTGAAAGAAAGCCTGAAAAGGTTCAGAAATCCTGAGTCCCACCGTAACTCATTTCCTGCCCTGCGGTGTAGGTAGAAGCTTGAATTCCAGGTTATAGGAATTGCTCTCAGGTTCTCTGTTCTTTATTCCTCCACATCAGTGTTCACAAGGAGAGTAAAACTGGAGAGGCAAATCATAAAGCCCGTAATCACCTCGATCAAGCTAATTAAATGACAAAGGGTTGTAGAATGGGCTGTAGGCTGAACAAAGAAGGGACAAATTCCAGTAACACTCCTCTCCATTTCAGAAACATACACGTGCCACCAAGAAAGGAAAGGGATTTATTTCCTGTTACGAAGACACTAATTTCCTAAACTGATGTCAAGGACTTAATTGGAGCTTAAACAGACGCTGTATTCTATGTGGTGGGGGGGCAAAAACAAGTCAAAGAATGTGAGCAGAAAGAATAACCCTTATTAAAGTGAGGTGAAATATGTTACCTCTCCCCGTAAGCCTTGCTCTGTTAATTCCATAAATAGTGCGTTCATGCTCTGAAAATTAGATGGTTTCTTCCTGCTGCAACTTTAGCCCATGCTAATGGATTTACGCTGCAAATGGTCAGTCTCCTGAATTGCAGGGTTACGCAAATGTCAATGGATACTTGATAGAGTCTACATCAAATTCAAAAAGTATAATGCCCAGGGGACTGCACTAGCTTAGGGCAAGCAGAGAGATTGTGTCCAGTTGTGAGTCCATCTCTTATCTTCTGTGACCTACAGCAAAGGCAGGGTAAGAAAGTGGCATCAAATTGAAGCAATTATGCCTGATCTAAGTTGATAGCTGCTGTTGCAGTCCAGGGAGAGCAGTTGCACGGGTCTGGCAAGTAGGAGGCAGAAACAGGAGTTAGAAGACGCCTGAGGGAAAGAGGAGAGTTAAAAATGCCTCTGAGAGCTAAAAATATGTCCCTGCCATTCTAGTGACATTATCTAACATATGAAAAATACCCATATGCACAAGCCTTCTGTATCATTCAATTACCACAGGATGCTCAGCAAAGTCATACTGCAAATCCTGCTTTCACATTCCCTCACCTTTTTGCCCCTTTTTGCTCTGCAGCCTTGCCATTGCATTACTGTAGGTGTAGGCTGGACTGAGCATTCAGCTGTATGCAGAAAGGAAGTTCTTTAAAAGGTTTTAAACTGTCATAAAAACAGTGCTGAAATGGTCTCTCAATCCTCCTTTTCCGGGGTGTACATATATTTTGATGCTTATTTGTAAGGAGATTGAGTTCACACTAGGGAGAAGCTCTTCGCTTACAGAATTTTTACTAAATCCTGTTTTCTGCATGTCATTCAACACTAAAGAACCTTCTTTCTTAGTGTTTGTTGTCTACGGCCTGTTCTTGTGCCAACTAGGTGTATGCTATTAAATGAAACTAGGAAAATGTAATCCATGGTAACAGCTGATAACTGTTTGAAATTTAGCATTTCCTGAAAATACTAATTTATCTAGACTCCTTTTCAGAATCATACATGAGACAGGGAACAACACGTCATAGAAGGTTAAATAAAACACAGGAGGAATCTATATGTCTGCCCTATATGCTAATCTTCTAAGGAATGCAACAATTTGTTACAAATACATCAAGTAAGTAGAGATCGCCTTTTCCCTGAACTGCTGGATTGGTATCAGAGAAGTAAACGCAAGACATTGAGAAGACCTTTTATATACTCTCCTTGAGGCTTTGTTCTCATCTTGAATAATCTTTTGGTTATTTATGCATTGTTGCCAACTCTACAGTGTCAAAGATCATGCACCAGGATAACAAACCATGATTTTTTTTTTTTAAACAACTTCATTATTTCTGAGCCAAATAATAAATATTGGGTCCTATTCATTTCTTTCTGACCTTTGATATTTTTGCTATTATATCTTTCTCCAGAACATCTTGCAAGGAAATTTCTTCTTTAAGCTTTTTATACTGCTTTTATCACTTATATGGCCAAGCCTTGAGAAAAAAATACAGCTTGGGCAATACATTATTGATATTTTAGTAAAAGAAATCTATGCTAACATTAGAATACTGAAAACAATCGTTCTTCAAATTAGTACTCATCTTATTCTCATGTTCAAGACACCGATTCCAACTGTCTCGTTGCAAAGCAAACAGTGCATGATTTGTTCTGGAAAGATGTGCTTGATCTATTTATAAATTGCACCCTATAATGCAGTAAAGTGATAAGGCATTTACATTGATTGTCCAGGGAACCCTTCCAGTTCTGATGGAAGAAAATCTGCTGTTTCAGTACCATGATATAATATATGATTGTGACAGAATTTAATATGACAGCCTGCTACCAATTCAAATGCACTACTACTGAAAAAATATTGACTAAATTAGAATATATAGGAAATTAAATATACTAGGAATTCAAATTTCATTAAGACATTGTATGGCGGACTTTCTTTCAGAATAACACGTTTTCATTTTTAAAAAATTATGTTTTGTTTTGTAGAATTTTAGTTTAAGCCAACATAGAGAGAAATATCAAAGCCCGTATTTATTAAGATTTGAAAACTCCAACATACTGTCAGAGCTAAAAAGCACGCTTTGTTCTTTCTAGAACCGATTATAGAGCTGCACTTATATTTTTGAGGAAATAATTTAAGACAAGGACTTGGCCAGGAAAATAATTCAGTTAAGTTATATCTTTTAGCTGCAGGTAAAAAGGAAGATGTAACAGGAGATCTATTAAACGACTTAGTCAAGTTATTACTGAGAAATATTAACATGACTGAGCTAAATTTGTCAGAAGTGAAGGATCAGAAACTATTGACACCTAGCCAAAAAGGTGGAAACTGGTGAGTCCAGATGGCAGGGTTCTTAACCTACAGAAGAAAGACTATTAGAGAAAAATACAAGCTTTCAACAAATGTTATTACTAAAACGTAAGGATTCTTTTTCCTTACTGTTTGTCTTTACTTCAACAGAACAAGCTACATCAGTAAGCTAAGTAACATTCAGTACAATTGGAAATGGGTAAATCATTAGTCCTTTACAGTACTGCAAAATCTATGGCATTTCTAATTGCTTTTCTCTTTCCTCAGTTTTAATAAATATTTTCAGTATTATTTTTATTTTATATACACAGTCAATTGTATGCATATTCAAAAGGTATAATTTGTAATTTAGCATATAAAATACTTTTAATGATAGCTTTGTATTTATCGATCTGATGCAAAACAAAAATAAGGAACTAAATAGGATTTAGTAAAAAAATACAGTGACTTAATTGAGATCAAAATTTAAAAAATACTTGGTTTTAAAAGAAAAATATATTGAACAAGACAATACATTTTATACAGTATGTTTAGTTAAAAAAGTTTCAGTTAAAATATTCAGGGCATTGAATGAATAAAATCAACGTAAAAGTTACTTCCAATTTACACTGAATACAATTTTTTTTAAAGACTTTATTTTTTTCAATTTTAATTCCGTTCTGTTAGTACTTGACTGAAAGAGCTAAGTTCTCATCTGCTTCAAAGTGGAAACACATCTAGGACAAAGAACATTTGGCTATATATGTTTGAAAGGGGACGAGAGTCATGAAATACCAAGGGATGAACATTCTTTGAGTTCTCAGGTGCTGTATTTCCAATAATACAGCCCAAAATTAAACTCAGCACAGTAATAAAGGCAAAAACTGATGGACTACAGAAGACTAGACCCCAGGTGTGTTATGGTCCCTTCTGAACATCTAGCTTTGTGAATGTCTTATCTGGCCTTTCTTGAAGAATTGAGTTTCACAAGCCAGGTCAGAAACTTAGTACATCTCAGGACAGCATTCTGTAGAAGCCTGCTAGTACGTCTGTTACAAAGAAATCTGCTGAATTACTTGCCAAGAACTGTCATTCTAGTGGCAGTGCCAGATGTCATAACAGTAAGCAAAATGCCTCCTTAAACCTGGAAATAATTTCTCATTGATTCTTGTCTGTAGGAGCTGCTTCATTTCTTGACAGATCTGAGAATAAACTGCTGTTACCTAAAATGAGGACATGGTGCAGCCCTTGATCCCCCTATGACACATTTTATTCGTAATATTGAGTCTTTCAGGTCCTAATTCCTTTCATGGGCAGAAGTATTTTGATCCATTTGGTAGCCTACAGAGGAAATTGCAGATACCAAATACATAGTTACTTGATTAAATAGTCCCTTGCAGCTCTGTGCAATTTGCATTTCAGTGAATTAAAGATACCAAAGCCCTGAGAAAATTAAAAGTTAATCTCATACATTGGAACTCCATCAGGATTTATGATTCTGTTTATTTAAGATGTGATGACAAGTGTTTGGACAGAATCAAGTTCCAGCTTAATGTTTTTTAACTTAAGAGAAGAGCTCCTAGACCTTGTTGAGTTGTTTTTATTATTTTAAAACTAAATAAAGGCAGAAGATTTTTGGCCTTATAATTCTAGGAAAACATTCTGATATGGTGAGACAGTTATTGTGAAAGAGAAATAAAATGCCTTTGGGGCTTCCCAGTCCTCCACAGGGGCTTTAACTAATGCTAGGTGCTCTCATGCTTCAGTGTGTGGTGGGCACATATTTCCTACAGGCTTTTTCTGAAAACCCAGGTTACTGCAACACTCAGTCAATATGACCACCTGAGATTTTTGGAACAGAAAAAAATAGCTGTTATACCTGGGTCATCTGGCTTCTGATGTTCTTTCACATATAAAATTAGATTCAACTAATCACAGAAGTTTATTTTAAATCACGGTGCAAACAGAGCCGGCTATATCACATTCAGATTTCCACAGTAGCATTAGATACTTTTAACAATTTCATAGACTTTGCCTATATACAGAAGTCTGCTTGCATCCTCCAAGATCTCCCCATAGTCAACTTATTTTACCCAAAGTACACAAAGTGAAAAAAGACCGACGCACAAGCACTGACATTGCAATAATTTATTAGAGAAACAATTTAGTTCTTGTTTTTTAGAAACACTAACATACTCTTAGATCCATACCATCACACCAAAGCCAGAATGATTGTGGTCTCTGGCTTTATGGCATCTGTTTTGAATACGTTCAGAATCAAAACGCTTGGGTGAAAAACGTACTGCAGTGGACAAAAGGAGCTAAAGCAAAAGTTGTGGGACACAGTGGCAGTTGACAAGAGCTTCTGGCTTCTGTTCTCTCTGATTCTTTTTGTAAAAATATCTCTCTGTTTCTTTTTACCAGAGAAATAACATCTTAAATACCCAGGTTCTGGTTAACCTCGTCTTAATCTTATTAGAATTTCTTTAATAACAGAAAGGAAATTAAATTTGGGCAGTAGTAGGAAATACCCTTATGAAAAGCGCTAAGCACCCTGACAACTGTTCAAAGAACTTATGTAATTAAATGTGCAAAACACATTTTCGACCTCTGATTGCTAGAACAGGTTTAGAAACTCAACTATCTGAAAAATAGCCGTACAATTTTTATATTAAATCTCATTAAGCTCTATCACTACATTAAATATCAATAAAAGTTTACAATGCAGCATGTCCTAGATGTTTATACAGCATCAGACCCTTCATTTCTTCTTACCTGCCAGCTTCCCGATGCAGACTAGCAAGGATGTTGCAGTAAGAAGTGCTTTTCTTGTGTAATTTGACATTCAGTACCAAGTAATCATGGAATGATATTGGTAAACAGAATGCCATGCAAACCTGGAGAACTGCATCTGCATCCTTTGATTATAAATACCCTTGGGGTTTTTTTTCTACAAACTGCATCAAATTAGAAAGCAAAGCATCACAACTTATATCACAGATAGAACAGCTCTGCTTGTCTCAGTCACCAAAGCCATTGAAGCCACAAAGTCACTGAAGCGATTGAAGTCATGGTGATGAGACAATTAGGTAATGTTTCAACACACAGCGAACACAACTGTTTCTCACAGGATGCTACTAAAGCTTCATTTTCAGTGGCTAGTCCAGAAGGAACCTACAAAAAACAACTCAAAAGTATATTGCTTTGAATATTCCCCTGAGATTTAAATTAAGAGTTTTTGAAGGGCAAGTTTTCCATTTGTTGGTTTTGATAATTCTTGGTACTGTTGTTTTGTTTTGATTTTAACCAACAGATGTAGGATCCTCAGTGTGTGTACATCTGCAGCTGCAGATTTTGTGCCTCATGCATATTTCATAAATAACCAGCACTGAAATGAAGAAAAATTGCTTTTCCTGAGTCACTCTGAGACCACATATTTGTTTAATTTTAGTATACTTCTCCCATGCAAGAAAGCACTCTCAAGGAAAGCAAACAAGGATTTGAGAACATAAGTGAGGTATTTCAAAACACATAAATATACAAACAGATCACAAACTCAGTGGCTCTTTTCTAATAAATTGAACAGACAGCAGTGATTTGAACATATGAAATTGTCATGCCACCTTGTATTGGCTCCCCTTTTAAATATAACATTTTCATCATAGATCCAGTTTCTGGTCTTCTCACTCTTGTGGCCTCAATTCAGCAAAGTGCTGAAATACATGAGTAATCTATATTGTCATCTGGAGGTTAAGAAAGCGATGAAGCAACCTGTAGATATCAGTCAGGGTATTTTTAAAATATCTGAGTCACCGTACCTGGAGGTATTTAAGAGACATAGATGTGGCACTTAGGGACATGGTTTAGGGGTAGACTTGTCAGCTTTATGTTTATGGATAGACTCGACAACCTCAAGGGTCTTTTCCAACCTAAATGATTCTATGTTTCTGTAATTCTGATAAAACAAAAACTGGGATCATTGATGGAGTTCCTAAGAAAAAATGCCACTGCTGTGAGGGTCTTGGCATGATCACGTTATCACACACTGGCAGCCCCAGTATTTCTCTCCTTTGAATCTTCAAAGCAAATACATATATAAGTACCCCACTGTTTAACAGAGAATGTTCACAGATAATTCACTTACATATAAAATTTCTGTAAAAATACAACAAATGTATTAGGAACTATATTTAGAGCTGCTCAAAACCTAAAACCTGGACTTGATTCTTTCACTTTGCTATTGTATAGCACTTCTAATATCACACTTAGGTAAATACATTTGATGGATGTGTTATGAGAATTAAACAATTAATTATTGGATAAAAAAAGTGCCCTACTTGAAATCATAACAGTAGGAGAATTCATAACCGGAAATCAACCTTTATTTTAAAAATTATGGATGGTTCAGTGTAGTTCAGTATGGTTGCCATATCTGGGAACTTTTCTCTGGGAGAGAACAGAAAAATCTCCTATCTGAATTCTTCTCTTCACACAAGAAATGTTTTCGTGTACATATTCAAAAGGTAAACACTAAATCTGATGTGAAATTACTATCCAGGATCCAACTGGGGGAGCAGTGTGAGATGGCAAGGAGCACAAATTCTGGAAAAAGATATTGTCCCTAATTAGTCAAAACTGTCTGCTCTCAAAAGCTTTCTTTCTGGGATGTACTGGATCCCCTGCTCTTCCAGGGCTGCGGAGGAGAAACACCTCTTGCCGGTTTTGTGTGCAGTTCCCACTCCCAGCCCACAGTCCCAATGTCAGGCCTGCCTCCACCGCCTTCTGCTGCTCTGCCTGTTCCAGAGAGGCCCCCGAGGCTCCAGCTGCCCATCTCCATACGCTGGTTGCCTACTGTGAAGACTCGGGCATGGATCCAGGTCAGTGAACCCCAGATCACCCCACACCAGGGACAGAGTTTGAGCTACCAAGTAGGCAAAGTGGACAGTCAGCAAGTTTGAGCTTAAAGAGAGTTTGAGCTCCAAGATGACTTGACAGCACAGATAATACCGTAATATCTGTGCACACTATACTACCCAAGCCAGACAGTAAATACTATGGCTAATATGAGCAGGAGAAAAAAATTATTTTACTTTTCCCCTACTATTCCTCATTGTGGAGTCAAGTCCAAATAAAATAGGACAGTTGCTACTTTTCCAGGTACATTAGGGCCACAAAAGACAAACACAAGAAATAGTTTTGTCAGAGATGAGTTTTATAGTATTTGATTTTTCTGCTTCAGTTCTCAGCCCAGGAAATTTAAGGCTAGACAAAACCTGGAACAATACATTTTCATCAACTTGATGTTTATCTGTACAAAAACTCTTATGCTATCTTAAACAATATAGAATACTTTGACAAATGTACAATTAAACCAATGGTAAGCTTCAGAGATATCTGAGAATTTTTTTGTTACAAACATCTGAAAGGTCCTGATATGGTCACGAATCATGTTTGCATCTTCGTTGGTTAACATTACATTGATGTCATATTTTTAACAGGCCAAGATTATTATTTTTTTTTAATTCTATCTGTGGTGGGTTGACCCTGGCTGGATGCCCGGTGCCCACCAAAGCCGCTCTATCACTCCTTCTCCTCAGCCGGACAGGGGAGAGTAAATATAACGAAAGGCTCATGGGTAGAGATAAGGCCAGGGAGAGATCACTCACCAATTACTGTCACAGGCAAAATTATTTTATTACCAATCAAATCAGAGTAGGATAATGATAAATAAAACCAAATCTTAAAAGACCTTCACCTCTCCTCCCTCCTTCCTGCCTCAACTCCACTCCTGATTTTCTCTCCCTCCTCCCGCCCAGCAGCGCAGGGGGACGGGGAATGGGGGTTGGGGTCAGTCCCTCACACCTTGTCTCTGCCGCTCCTTCCTCCTCAGGGGCAGGACTCCTCACTCTGCCCCTGCTCCAGCCTGGGGTCCCTCCCACAGGAGACAGTTCTCCACAAACTGCTCCAGCGCGGGTCCCTCCCACGGGCTGCAGTCCTTCAGGCACAGACTGCTCTAGTGTGGACCCCTTCCATGGAGTCACAAGTCCTGCCAGCAAACCCGCTCCAGCCTGGGGTCCTCTCCCCACAGGTCCACAGGTCCTGCCAGGAGCCTGCTTCAGCTCGGGCTTCCTACGGGGTCACAGCCTCCTTCGGGCACTCCCCTGCTTCGGGACCTCCCTGGGCTGCAGGGGGACAGCCTGCCTCACCATGGTCTTCCCCACAGGCCGCAGGGGAATCTCTGCTCCGGCGCCTGGAGCACCTCCTCCCCCTCCTTCTTCACTGACCTTGGTCTCAGCAGAGTTGTTTCTCTCACACATATTCTCACTCCTGTTTTCAGCTGCAGTGCAGCAACTTTTCCCCCTTCTTAAATCTGTTACCCCAGAGGCGCTACCACCATTGCTGATGGCCTCGGCCTTGGCCAGTGGCGGGTCCGTCTTGGAGCCGGCTGGCATTGGCTCTGTCGGACATAGGGGAAGCTTCTAGCAGCTTCTCAGAGAAACCACCCCTGTAGCCTCCCCGCTACCAAAACCTTGCCAGGCAAACCAAATGTACTAGCTCAGCAATCAAGGTTTTTAATAATTTACATGTTTAAATGTTATCTTTTTCTTGTTCCATATGGCAATATTTTTATTTGTACGTTTTTGTTCTGTTTTCTCAAAAAAAATCCCATTGAAATGAAAAATTTCAAGAAATACTGTCTGAAATGATGTTTAGATGAATTGAAATACAAGCTGAACACATGAGATTAGTACTTACATAATACACCCAAGATCTCAAAATGCTCATGATGTACCTTAAGGAGCTTAAAGAATCCATATAATGAGACTTAAAGAGAAAGAATTAATGAAAAATCAGTATTTCAATATTTTATTTCTTAATATTGTGATGCAAGTTTTTGTAACTATAGTAGTTAAAGAGTAAAGGATTGGTGAAATGGAAGAATATCAGTAGCTTATGTAGCCAACAGGATAACTGAACCATACCATGGATCTCCTTGGTAATATACCACAGGCACTTTTCTAATCCCCAGGATTGCTAATGGATTTATAACACACTGAGATTCCAAGAACACTATCCAATTTTTTTACTTCTCCTTAACTGAGAAATAATATAAAAGGAGTTTAAGGCTGAAACTGGCATTTTAGTCACTGTTTCTTAATTTGGGATGTGGGATGAAGGGCCTAACCTATAGAACAGGAAAGAAGTGAACCTGGTCACGCAGAGTTACTCTGGTACAGAGAGTGTCGCAGCTCTAAACTGACTCCTGTCTTCAGGATTCCCTAATTGTCGCTGCCCCACATTAGCATGGCCCTTGTATTTCACTTTATGCCCAGCCACAGACATATGCATATGTATGTGAGTCTGGAAGTGAAGGAGAGAAGCATGGCATAAAGAAATCTATGCCATCTTTGGTTTTTTTGAGAAATCCACCCACCGGCAGATTCTCTCTTTACTGGAGGAAACGATACAGCTGCTTGGCAGACTCAGCATAACAGTTGCAAAGTAAATAAGAACAGCAGTCATCAAAGGTAGATTTGTATGGGAAGTGGCCATCAGCGGCATCAATGGGAATCGCTGGCATCCTCAATTGCATGAGCTCTGAAAGGTCTTTCAAATGACACACTGAAATGCAGAGGAACCCATGACATCAGCCTTCAGAAAAGTGAGATCTTCAAATAGTTGAAGATATTGAAGGCCAGGTTCTGACAAATGGCTCTCATATTACTAAGAGCGCTTTTTACTAAAATCTAAAAATTCAGACCTTGTATTCAGATGCATGCACAGAATCTAATAGAACAGACATGACAAGACAGGTGCACACTTTTGATATTTTTTAGTAAAGATAGGAAATCCTGTGAATTACCTTGAAGAATATCTCTGGTTCAATACGTTACTTGCTTTTAACAAGGAGCCTATATCCATCCCCTGGCATAAATAAGCACCATTAGTTCAGTGAATTCACTTCCCATTGTTAGGGTTTTAATTATTTAAAATAAATCTTTGGAGGGTGCTTTTTCCTGTATTCTTTTATTATCATTAGTTTAAAAACAATTTTTCAGATCAAGATATGTCTCAGTTACAAACACAGGATTTGACAATACCTACTAATTTCATCTACAAATCATACAGTCTCTCAAATATACCTTCTTCAATCTGAGGAATGGGAGTAATATATATTTCTGCAACTGCAGGCTTCAAATATTGAGTACTATTTCTAGAGTTCCCAATCAGTTTTGTTGTCACTAATAAGATTTTTGTTATGAAAGTTTCTTCATTTAGTGAAAACACTTTCTACATTCTTCGAGTGGGAGAAAATACTATTCACGTTATTCCATTTTAAAGTATTATGTAGTATTTTATCCTGCAGGAAAAAAACACTTAAAAGCTGTTTCATATTTATGTAAGTCACATTTTTAAATGTTATGAAAGTGCTACTCAATCTCCCATGTTTCCCTTTTCTATAATAAAATCATTGCAGCCTTGCTATATTACTTCAGCAACATTTTTTATGTAAAAAGCACACATTTCCCATAAGTTCCCTTGGAAAAAAATTCAAATAATAAAACAATTATGTATGCCAAGTCTCCACTTCCCTGAACAGTGCTTTCAAGTATTGAAAGGAATCCCATAGCCAATTCTTTCTTCTATTCCCTTGTTAATCTCTCTTTTTCAACATCAAACCTATTCATTTAATCATTAAAATTAGAATGGATAGGATTCAATTCACCTAACTTTAGACATCTATATTGCAGATCTCCTTGTGAAGTACTTAGTTCAATTACATTAAGCAAAGAGAATCCTGCATATTTAGAATCATAGAATCATAGAACGGTTTGGGTTGGAAGCGACCTTTAAAGATCATCTAGGGTCAAATATGATGGATAGTGGCTTACCAATTACATCTGCCAGTTTAGGGTGTAATTCATCTGACTTCATTTAGATGTCTGCTGTAAGGCACAATTAATCTCTCGCATACAAAACTGTTTCTCACATAGACTATATAGGGACTCTAGAGTGACAGTTCAGATGTAGATATTACAACATAAACACATACATTGCCTGTTCTTTTCTACCCTAGTCCTTACCACTATCTTTTATGATCAAAAAGTATCAAGTATTACTTTTTCATTATTTCTTCCCTCTTATTGGCATTTAAATTTTGGGAACCGGTCAAACAGCCCAGTGACCATTCCACAGCAGAAACAAAAATATTCTACTTCATTTCAGGGGACAGAATTAACTAACCTAAAAAATTCCTAATGTTTTTGCAGAAAGATTTATTCAGTGGGTACACACAGAAGAAATAAAATTATATAACAAGAGCAGATGCTGACATTTTTATTTTGACATCTATCATTTCTATGCCCTGCATGAAAAAAGAAAAAAACCCCACAAAGGAAACACACCTTTTATCACATTTTTATTCATTCACCTATGATTTAGATTACACTGATCACAAAATAGTATTGTAGATGTTTGTCTGGATTTTTGCCAGGCTGAATGTAAGACGGTGGAGTTAGGACCAGGAAGCTGGAAAGGCACTGAGGTAATTTCAGGAATATTTATGTGTCCTCAACCCAGATGGAGCTCTGCACATGAGCTTGATCAAGTTACCAGATAAGGAAGCATAGATTTATAAGACCCTGTAACACATGGCCAAAGGGTTCATCTGTCTGTGACCAAAAGCCCAGTTTTGTGTAGAAACAGCTGGGTGGCTTTCTGTCAGAGAAAATTGTTGCTGAGGTATGACAAAGTATGAAAGTTAAAGCCAAGCAAGATAAGAAAAGCAAAAACACAGGCAGAAGTAAAATTGTTGAGATAATAATAATTACCAATTCAAAGATTCAAGGAAGGAAGGAAAAAAAAAAGTACAACCAGAAAAATTACTGACAAGTTTTCTTGAGGGATAAAGTCGTAAGTAAGCAGCGAATCAGAAGATGGGCACTTAGCAAGACTGAGGATTAGCCCTTTGCAAGGAGAAAAGAGGCATCACTTCTGCAGCTAACTGATGACTGTCTGGCCAGCAGAGACTCATCCGGTGCCTCATTGGGCCAGTGAGCAAATTAATGCTAAGCCTAGCAGCATGACTTTGCTATCAGCTCTGTATATGAGACAATAAATAATTGCTTTGAACATTTAACTTGTATATGCTGCTTGCAAGATCTCTGTGAAAGAGAGATGCCTAAACAAAAGTGACCCAGTTAGGGAGGTTACAGTTCCACGTTTTTCACTAGGAAACAGCTTCTGCATGCGGAATATACCCCTCCTGAGCTTTTTATTTACTTGCACATTTTGTTACAGTCTGGGAATGAATACAATGTATGGTAGATTATTGCTCTGACCAGGACCACATCAAGAGTCTATTTGCTCTAAGAAGAAATGAAATAGACATTTCTGAATCTCTGAAAATGAGATAAAACCATTCCTTAGGAAATTCTCAACACATTTATATGCTTGCACCAGCACTATTGTTTCTTCCTGGTAGATTCTACAAAGCTGACATTCATTTCTGAGGTAATTGCTTTGACTTCTGGAAGTTGCAATTATGTCTTACAATCCTGATAATATTTTGCCAAAGTGTGAAATGTTACTTTAGTTAGCTCTTTACATGCTGCAGATGTTTATTTTCTTATGCCTCCTTCCTATTTTACTCCTTTTCTCTTAAAGCTCTTCAACATTTCAGCAATTTCTATTATGTCACTAATAAGTTCAAATCTATATTTTCCCCCCAGCAGGACAATTCTAACTGTGAAACAGATCTCTCGGGTAACAAACTGACATTTCAATACCCTTTCTTTCCCCAAGTCTCTATATTAAAAGAGTTAAAATGCTTGGTTTTTCATGTATATAATATTCTGGTAATTTTATAGTAAAAGTCACTGTATAATCTACTAGTTACATGACAGTTTGCTGAAATAGTGGTAAAGGACCTGTAATAAACCTGAATTGCTTTCTACTACTAAACCAATGCCTTTGCCAGTAGTTCTTAAGTATTTTCAGCATATGTATGCATGTGTTTATTCATATATTCCATTGTATACACCTAATTAAAGGCTTTTTTGAGCTTTAAGAAAAGTACTGCAGCTTTGACAACGGAAACATTTTGCCAGTAGGCTTAATCAATGTTGTGTGTTTTATCATCTACTAAATGGCCACAGGCACTGATCAATACAATAGCAGAGCCACTTGTCATTAATCTCAACCTGTTCTAGGTCAGCATCCTGATACCTTCAACTGAGAATTTTTACTGCTTATCTAATATATCCTTTTCTTATTCCTTGTCATTGTACTTTTCCTACTCATTCCCTAACACAGGAGCTAAGCTTATTTCTGGTGACTTCTATTTGAACCCCAAAATAAAATTCAAGATTGTCAAGGTTTTGTTTTTTTCTTTTAACAAATGCATTTTCAACACTGCAGTAATTGTACATTCTTGCCACAACAGCAGTAAAATGCAGAGGGTCTGCTGGCATCCATTTGAATTAGCTTTGCTAATAGTTGTTAGTACTCCATGTATCAGAGAGGTGTGGGGATTCCTGACATTAAAAAGGTATGAAAATCATAAAATGTAAAGCCATCTCTTGAAAAACACAAGTTAAGGCAGCTATTCTCTCTCTTAAGTGTTTTCTACAAATAAGGAATTGCCCTGAACCCAGAAGCAACACTAACACCTCAACAGCCAGCAGACTTTCTAGACCTTGTGAATGGCATTCATTTAGTGTAAGCTATGTTAAAGCAAGACATATAACTAAGAGCTCCAGGATCTATTTAGAGCCTATAGGGAGAGATCTGCCTCCAGGGGACAGTGCCTCCTTTTCTAAGTTGAATATCCAAAAGACCGGATAAACTACCATATAATGCCAGAATATCAGATTGCTTATACAGCCTTACAAGATCTGCTCAGCAGACAGCAGTCTTTCTTTTTTGCAGTCTTTCATACTAGCAACAAGTGTTTGGATTCATCTCACCTAACTCTGGCCATTAAGAATAATTAATTAATATGATCATAGTATGGATTTCTGGGTGGAATCTATCATTCTTTGGCAACGCCTCTCTCATTTCCTTTCCAGTGATTACAGAAGGAGATAACCAGAATCTCTTATAAGCTTAACATTTGGATGACTAAAATTAAGGTGACTTCAAACCTTCTTAGGCAACTGTAGGAGCCGATCTTATAGAGCAATGGCTTAAAGCAAATAAGTAACACATCTTTCACGTCAGTAATACACAGACAGTGCTTTCTTGACTTTTCAAATAATTCGTGTAAAATCTAGTCACCAGAGATTTGAAATAGAATCATAGAATCATAAAATTGTTTGGGTTAGAAGGTTTAAAAGTCACCTAGTCCAACCCCCCTGCGGTGAGCAGGGACCCCTTCAACTAGATCAGGTTGCTCAGAGCCCCATCCAGCCTGGCCT
>JAVKLA010000027.1:23261410-23288149 GCA_034782735.1 Sagittarius serpentarius | reverse complement strand
CTGAGGAAGTTATCATCCATGCACTCCAGGAGTCTCCTGGATTGCCTACAGCTCGCCGTGCTGCTTTTCCAGCAGACGTCAGGATGGTTGAAGTCCCCCAGCAGGACGAGAGCCTGCGAGCGCAACGCCTCCCGTAGCTGGATATATACTGATATATACTGATATAAGAAAAATACTTCCAGTTTTCTGAGTTTCAGTCACAAATTCTGTTTTAGTGTAAAAGTCCCTGCCCTTGAGTAGGCCTACTTTGGTTTATAAGCTTTCTGCCCTGTGTATTTTTGAATGCAATTTCCATGGATTCAATATTTGGAGTTCTAATATCTGCATGATTTCTGTCATAAATTAATCATCTGTAAAACAAATGCATACAGTATCCTATAGCACTGGCTTGGTACACAGAGGCTGTGAGAGTTGTTTTGCTGTTAGACTGCAGAAAAACCTACGTAACAAAATGCTACATGCCTTGCAGATAAATGCGTGTTTTGCCACATGGTAAGTACCCCTGCAGAGCAGACAGCAAAATAACAAACACCTGGCAACTGCTTGGATATCAAAAGCTAATGGATGCCCCCTGGTCGCTGATAAATTCAAAGACAGATTAGATGCTGTCTGGCAGCTTTTACAAGACGAGTGAGAAAGAAATTCTTCTGAGGTGCATTATTCCAAAATATTTTAGTATGGAATTAATTTTAGACAAGCTAATTGTAGTAGCAAGGTCAGTGTGCTGCGAGTACGACTTGCATTTCAGGTACCTGTCTGGAAGAGAATATGTAAATCATTATATGGAAGTAAACTGGTCTTTGATAAAAGATGCTGCAAAGAAATTTGCTTCCAAAACTGGAAGCAAAACCAGAGGTATGCTATACCAGACCCCTTTGCTACTGATGGGACCAGGTCAAACTTGTTTCTTGCCTTGATTCCATTGTCAGGAGGAAATGAGAGAGATGTGTAGCCAACGTATTCCATTTGGGATTAGAAGAAATATCCTTAAAGAAACTTGGAAGCAGCACTTAACAACTAATGAAGAGACTCATCTGGACTGTGCCTTACTGGCCTGGGACACGAGGTTCGGGTGACAGGCACATGAGGAGAAATGTCCCCCTGCCCCTAACTGGCCTACTGACCTTTATATCTTACTTGGGTGATGTCCAAGAGACCTGGAGTAGGAAAAAAGCCTAAACACAAGTGAAAAGTGTTGGGGGGAGGGAGGACACAGAGACTTTTTTTATTAGGATGAAACAAAAAGAAGAAAAGGGAAACAGCAAGTAAAAATGTACCTGATACTTTGTGAGTTATTCTCAGAGACCGAGGAAGAGCAGGCAGTTCTCACCAACTTGGACAAGAGAGGAAGAGGCAAAGGCTAAGGTGATGTAACCCCAAATTGCCATTGCTAATCTCTGAATTACAGTCCATTTTTTCATGTAATAGACTGGCTCATATGTCTTTAAATTATGATGTGATTTAATGGAACTACCTGTTTTTGTAGAAAATGGAATGGATACATGTGTTCTTGGTAACTGAAGATGAGTTTTACTACTCTGATACCCTAAAGGCACAATCTATTTCAAATGTATGATTCAGCAAGATTTCCACAAGACATTGTCAACGTACACACTTGATTTTCTGTAATATGGCACATCCAATTTTTCCTAGTGTAAGAGAGCACTAGTTCTATTAGAACTCTGTGCTATAAAGCATGCAAGCTGCAAAACAAGCAACCATTTTTATTTTAACGTATAAGGATGTGTTGAGGTCTTCCTGGTATGAGATGTTGTTTTTTTAAGTATATCCAATTCATTGTCTAATTTATGTGTGTAGCTCCCATTGCCACAAGAATCTAAAACCACCTCAAAATTATAGTGTCACTGCTTTTATAAACCCTTCTGTGTGAGAAAGCACTGCCTTCACCACATTTAACAGCTGAAGGACTGAGATTCAAATCACGGGAGATGAAAGCAGCAGAATTCCTGTTAAAACCAGAGGAATACTGCCTTGATAGTTTGAAGATCTTCTACCAGAGAGACTTGTGACAAGATTCACAAAGGATTATATACATAGTGACATTCAACATCCAGAGTGTTTGTTACCTGACTAAAGAGGCACCTGGACAACTAAAGGCTGCAATATCACTCTTTCCCAGGGTTTGTTGTTTGACTTTTGTGAAGTTAAGGCCTAAAAAACACAAAAAAAACTATGTGAGACCAGCTGGCAAGATTTTTGTTTATCTGGAAAGAAGTATATATCCGAAAATTGTCTGAGTATCTTTGGGAACCTTCAGTAATGTCCTGTTGTCAAGTCACAATATGGGTGCTGTACAGTCAGCACATGCAGTTAATAAGATAACAGTGTTGGTCTGAGAAATTCAAAAGAATAAAAGAGATAATCTCATGATATCTGAGATGAACTGAGAGTCTCTTAAAGTTTTCTTATAAAATGATCTTCCTTCTGTTGAGTTGTGATAGTGAAGTAAAATATGTGGTTATCAAAATACTATTTAGAGCTTGAGTGGAGAAAAGTCTACTTTTATGGGCTTATTTGCAATTATTCCACCAGCGCTTCACAAAAAAACAGTTTTATTCCTAGGAGGTAAACAAATCCAATGAAAAGCTAGAATTTTTTTTCTTTCTCAGGCACACTAAGAAAGAAACATAAGGTAACGTTGTGCTGTGGGGATTTTTCCTACCTTATTTTTAATTCATTGAGAACTTAATGTACAGGTGACCTTTCTATGCTTTGAAGGGAAACAAGAATGGGTGTTATAAGGAGGTGTTCAGCCCTACCTCAGGCCACAGTTAGAACAGCCTGATGATCTGACCCATGTAGACTTCCTCCTGAGATACCTGCCAAATATGTCAAGCTTAGATGAAGTAATTAGGAAAGGAACAGAAGGTGAATGAGCTGACAAAGGCTGGTGCTGACCCAAGGTAAGACTCTGCTATGCCTAGGAGAAATGGCTTTCAGTACTTTGAGAACTACTGTGTTCCTGAAAGGGAGAGAATGTTCATCAAAACTTCTCAGCAGGATGGAAATCCCAGTCACAAGTTCACCATCTCGTAAGTACAATTCGACTTCTTTGTCAGAGAAGAGACTGCTCAGATGTCACAGTAAGGGACCTGAAGATCAGCTGGAGGTGAATCCATTCTCTGCTTGGCTGTGCAAACTATTTAATGATAAAGAACTAGGGAATGATTCATCAGGTTCCTTGAAGAGTAAGGAAGATGTAAAAGGGGATTGGATATACATGTCTTTGTCCCTTTGGATCTGATTGACTTTAAATCACAGGTTGTATAAGCCAATTGCCTCACCAGGGTTGCTGACCACAAAGGAAGTCATTGGTGGTTAGCAAAGAACACTTAGAAATCCCCAGACTTTATTATTGTTGTGTAGACAAATAAAGCTCTGTTTTCACTGGAGGCTTTCTTTGTTTCCTGCTCCTGCTAGTTTTTCCTCTTTGGACATGCTTCCCACAGTGGCATACACTGAGAAATACCTTTCCTAAGAAACATTTACAAGCAGTCCAGCACCATTACTATTCACTCTTATGGACAGAGACTGTCATAGAAAAAGTAAATGAGGATAGTAAACACTACAGAATTTGTTAATTTACTCAAAGTTAATGATAAGTGATCAGTGTCAGATAACAAACTCATGCAGACAACTGCAGATAGGATGCACTTCAGGTACCATTAGACAGAGTTAGGTATGTACTGTAAGATAAGGTCTCTAGGTACCTTCCAGGATCAACAGAGATGGTTATTCTTAGACCACACTATTATTTTAGTTTACACATTTCATGATTTGATGGACAAAGTGAGACAAGATGAATCTCACCCTGAATCACCAGAAAAACAATGTCACTTTCATTCAGAGCTTCAGCATCAACAACAATGCATGGTCTGAAAAGACCTACTTCTGCTATTTGCATAATTGTTTTATATTCCTAAGAATCTGAGACTCAGAAATATCTTCTCCTCTTTATTTTCAGACTATAATGACAATAGTGATGTAAAGCAAACAAATAAACATCAGTCATTGCATGTGATGGTGGAAGTTTTCCTTCAGCTTCAGGCTTCAAGTGGCAACACATATACAGAAGAATGGGGCAATTTTCTGGAATTCCCAGAACTGCTTATTTAGACTTACTGGAGGTGTACGGTGCTTTGACAGTACCTCTTGTAGCACAAAAGCACTTGCTTTAGCATTGTGCTTTCCATTTGCATAGATACTCATGAGAGAAAGGAATCTCTGTGACCTGTTCCTATATGACTTTTTGGCTCAATACCTGTATATTACCCAGTGCTGTGGCTTGTATGTGTAGTTATATACTTGTTAAAATTGTTTGTCTACTGCATGTTGTGTTTTTACACTCTTGTTTCCTGCACAGTGTAGCTCCAGTAGCTGATTTAATAAAATATGCTACACATCATTCTGGGTGATTAGAAAGGATGATTGAGTGACCATAACTGTAAAAAGTATAGTATCAAGAAAATGCTTCCATTAATATGTCATGGCAGAATGTATATGTTTTTGTTGTACAAAAATCTTTTTGACCTAAAAATATTATTCTACAAGAATATATGCTTCAAGTAGAAGCTCTGGGAAGACATCACTTCAGTTTAGAAATAATGACACATCCTTAAGCATTCAGGTTAAGAAAAAACATACATACTGGGACATCACAATTTAAACAGGTGTCTGAAGTGGTATCTGTCCTATTTTCCTGATTAGGGTACTTCAGTTATTGCAATAATAATTAATAATAATCATTGAAAAGTCTTATTTAATAGATTTTATGGGAAATCTCATTTTTATTCCCAAGAAATTTAAAAAACCATTTGTTATTCTTGCTTTCTGAAGCAGAAAAAAAGCTGAAAATTCCACAGAAATATTTTAAAAGTCTTTCTGGAATTATTTAGATAGTACAGTTTGGAAGTATAGGTTCATTTTGTATTTTCAACATGAGTCGGCAATGTGCTCCTACAGCAAAAGAAGACCAACTGTGCATTAGGAAAAGTGTACCCATCAGGCGAAGGAAACTGATTATGCTCTCTACTTAGCACTCATGAGACCTCATCAAGTACTGTGTCCATCCTTGGGCTTTGGGGTACAAGAGGGGCATGGATAGATCGGAGAAAGTCTAGCAGAGGGGCATTAAGATGGTGATGGGGCTGGACCTTGTGGCATACAAAGACAAGCTGAGAGAACAGTATCTGTTCAGTCTTAAAAATAAGAGATTCAGGGAATATATTATTGCTGTTAGAGGTTCCCTGACGGGAAGGTATAGAGAAGACAGAGGTCAGAAGGGTGCTGTAGAGGAATGTGAGACAATGGACACAACTTGGAATATGGGAAACTCGTGACTTGATAAGGAAAAAAAGCATTCAGTATGAGCATAGTAAAACACTGGACTAGTTGCTCAGAAAGCTGTGAAATCTCCATTCCTGGAGACACACAGAATTTCACTGTACAGGGCCCTGAGCAACTTGCCTTAACTAGAACCTCTCTGAGCAGGAGGTTGGACTAGATGACCTCTGGAAGTCCCTTCCAAACTACACGATTCTAGGGTTCTATAGAATACCCTATATAAATTCTTGTAACAGATTATTGTCAACATTTTAACAAAGCCAGGGGGGAAAAAAGGTTTCTACCTGTAAATTAAAGCCTTGCAACATTACCGTTAGGTTTCTCAATTTGTTTCAGCAGTATTGTGGCTATCAAAATTCCTCCCCGAAACAACACATTATTAAATGCTTCTGATTCAGCAACTCTCTGTTGTTTTAAAGGAAAGTTTTGGAACACCTATTGTGAGTGAGCTTTTGTTGCATGCTATATCACTGAAGGATAGTTTTAACTTACTGAACATGACCTTGAATTTGGGCAGTGCAGAATCCCTCTGTTCCTGGAGGAATGCCAGCTCTGCCAGCCGGGTCTGCTGGCCAGCATATGGGCAAGGTCAAAGCCCTGTCTCCTTTGAAGCCTCTCGGGTACAGAGGCAGAGACAGAACAGCTCCTCACCGTTCTCATAGTGCAGTCAGGGACTAGTCACAAGTTTAAGCAAAGCAGACCATGGGATGCTTTGTAAATTCTCCCCCTCACCACACCTCCCTCCTTTAAGACTGAATCACTGCTGAGGAAGGTGAACCCTCTAGCTTATCAGGGGAGGTATGGAGAAGAGAAAGGAATTACGACCCTAGCAATAGAAAGCAGTTATTTGGCTTTGCTGGAAAGCATGGTTTTAGAGAGAAGTTCTTGTAGCTCACAGACTTGGATTTGGACTCTAGAAGCCTGGAATAAATAATATAGGTAAGATTTGCTGCAGCTTTTGTAAAATTCTGTCTTGTTAAAGATACTCAAGACAACTCTAAATTAGCTTTTCTACATACCCAAAGTAGACAGTTTTCACTTTCCAAACAAGCTTTCTGTTATGAAATGTATTTCTTTAGCAATGCATTTCCCACTGCATAAAGGAGGACGCAGGGTGTGATGGAGCAGAGGAAAGTCTATGAATTTGGTTATACAGTAGAAGGGTATAGTCGTGCTCTGGGACTGGTGGGGGAGGAGCTCATATCCACTCTGCTTTAATCTGTATTTCTGAACAAATGTTCAAACCTACCTAAGTAAAATTTATACAGCAGAAAATTTTAGGAGCCCAGGAAAATCTGGATGAGGAGTAGCCTTCCTTTGAATCACACATAGGAACTTTTCAGAGTGGCAGCTCTGCAGGTGAGACAGCTTAGCTTTGTATGCTCTGTAAATTGGAAAAAAAAATGAAAACAAGAGTTGCACAGGCTTCCAACACCAGGCTGGAACTGGGAAACAGTCCACATTGTAGGACCGCATGCCAGCATTGCAGTAGGCCTGATGTGGGTTGAACTGGTTATAGTGATGTAGCCAAGAGTGTAAATCTGTTCCTAGCCCTTTCCATAGTGTGAGCTCACGAGGGAAGATTTTCGCAATTTTTTAGGGCAAAATCATTCAAATGTTTAATTATCTTTGACAGATCTCTGAATATCTGAACTTGCTCCTTGACATTACTAGATGATAGGGGTTTTTGTATGGTTTACAAATTCTCTCTCAAGCAAGGTGCCTTTAAGTTGACATCATACATTGTTTTGTTTGCATTCAGTTTTTACTAAGGAATTTCTCTGAATTTTTGAACTTGCCAGAAACTCAACAGTGTTATTTTATTGTTGTTTATTTTAAGTCATAACACATTTGATGTTTTCAGAAGTATTTTAAAACTGGTTTGGTACCCAAGCTGCTGTGCAGATAAATCAGTAGTTGCAGTGCATGGGTCATAGCACTTTTCTTGAACCGTAAAAATGGGATTTTAACCAAGAGTGCTAAACATCACAAACCATTTATTCTGTGTTCACAGCACAGTTGAAAGAAACGTGACTATGTTACCTAATAACTAAATGCCAGAGAGCAAGATTTATTCTAGACTGTTGACAATAGAATCATGGCTTGATTATGCTGGTTTTAAAGGCCATTAAAGCATTTTTGAGGGAGAAAAAGAAGAAGGGCAATATCATAATATGTCTTGAATTTCAACATGCTAACACTATTAATGTCAGACTATGAGAATGAATCATTAGATCCAGGTTTGCTAATAGACTTTATATTTTCATTTAAACTTTGAAAGCTTGATTTCTGCCTTGTCCTGTTTAAACAGGGGTCTGTATTCACAATTTCTGCTATCTGGGGCAGCCAGATGCCACATGTTCTTTTTATTATGGAAGAGATGCAGTAATGACGTTTAAATTAGATGCTTACCACAAGGGGACTACATAGTTTAAAGACTGTGGTTGCTTGCCTGTGACTGTTCAGGACACCAAGATCTGCTTGTCTTACATTGTGGGCTGCTGATAATGCACAGCTGGATGCCCCGCATATCCCATATGCTCTCATAGTGCTGTCCCAAGACCAAAGTTAAGTGTATAGATCAGCTGTGGGATGCTTTCCAAAACGGTCCAGCCTTCACATGCTACATCAGTTTTGGAAGCAGCCTGTGGCTGGTCTCCTCATTGGGGAATGCAGATGAAGGAAGATGACTCAGAGATCAAGCCTACTCTTCCCTCTGGCTGGGCCTTACAAAGTGCAGGACAGATGTTGTTCGTGTAGTGTGGTGGTGAGAGCAGAATAGCACTAAAACCCAATATCTGCTAAGGGTTACGCTGAGACTGCCTGCCATCGGCGCCATGTTTAACCAGCACAGCTACTCTTGCACCTTCCTCATCCGTCTTTCTTCACTCTCCAGAGCGTTAACAAAGTGGTCACTGCTACTGCTAATTGCAGCTGTGGAAAGAGCCTGGCTGTGACCACAGGTTCAGGCCTGGGATTAACACAGTGCTTCTGCTTTTCCCAGGGGCTGTGTGGAAATACACTGTATTACAAAGTTTTCTACTGACTTCTGTCTATAAGATATGTCAAGTTGAGCAAGTATAGTAGTTTCCTTAAGTTCATATGATTGTACTGTGATTTAGCCACTGTGATTCTAAAAATTTGGTTGGACCCAAAGATCCCCTGAATAAGTATTTTTAATAATCAGCATACCAACCATGCCTAAAAAACTGTATTTGGAGCACTGCAGTTCACATAATATCAAGAAACGGTTATGGAGATGACCTTCTGAGGGCCTGCAGAAATGTCACCCATGGGGCATGCTGAGTAACGAACTGCTCCCAGTTCCTGCTCCATTCAAGCCAAGACAAGCTGTCCCTAGATGCCGTGTTACCTTGCTTCCTTCTCCTGTGGTTACCTGCCGCCTCCCCCACCTCTCACTACAATTTGATCCACTAATTACCTGCAAAGAATCCAGACTGTGATTATCTGTAAGGAATCCAGATGATTGCGTATTTCCCGTGCAAGCAAAGTACCTGCCAAGAAATCATCTTTGCAGAATTATTTAGAAGACAGGGAAAAAAAAAAAAAAAAAGTAGCCAATGGAAAAAAAACAATAAAGCAAACACACATAATGTGAAAACAACAAAACTACGATGAGATGTGTTTTATCCTATAAAGAGAACAAAAAACATACAGTAATAACCCATGGAGATTACATAAAAGAAAAAAAAATTAAACTAGTGGGCAGCTGAAGTCCAGAGGCTTAAACTTGGATGGAATAGTTCTTAAACCATTCTGGAGATGGCTTTTAGTATTTTGGCCCTTGCATGTTGTTTTTGTATATTTCAGGAGATTTTTCATATACATATAGGCATGTATATTTTTTATATATATGCATAAAAGAAAGACTCAAAAAGAGTTCCAAAAATTCTTGTGAAAATAGTCATGTGTAACATATATCTGTGTAAATGATATGCCGGGTCATGAATTCTGGGTCACAACATCGGGTGAGGAAAAGAAGGCCTCGCTTCAGAAGAGTAACTGCCCTTCAGAGGTCAGCCTGAGAAAATCCAGTGCCTAAGCCCCCCATGAGGTAGCTCCGTGAATCTACCCGCTCTGCTAAATTAAACAGCAGAACAGTAGGTGACTGTGGGAGATTCAAATGAGTAACTGAACTGTGCAAAAATCAAATATTGAGAAAAAGACACTGAGAAGTACTAATCATGGGTTTTGGTACACAACTGCCCTCCCCACATACAGCAGCAAGGACCCCATTAATTAAGAGAAAAGGTTGCAGCAATGGTCTTGCTTGTGATAATGAGTATTAGGCCAGACCATCCAGTTCTCCAAAACCTTGTTCTCATTCTAAGTCTTCATTTCAGCATGTTTTAGGCAATTATGAATTACGGAAGAGATTCAACACAGTTCCATATTTTTTCTCTCTCTGATAGGTGTCAGTAAAGAATTTAAATATATTCATGTCGTATATCCTCAAGTTTATTTCTGTGCCTCAGTGTCTTTGTTCTGGATTTGTATCAGTGCAACTTCATTGCCAAAGCCTGGACCTCTCCATCTTGTAAGGAGGAGTGGGATAAGGTCCAGAATATGGATATGTGCACGCACGCAGGCTCACGTGCGTATGCATACACACACAAAACTTGAAGCAGCAGCGCTCAGTGGCAGAACACTAGGCTAAATTGTCTGGGTGATTAACCAATTTTTTTTCTCCATGACACCTGGAATATAATTAGTCATCTGTGGTACTGCAGAAGAAGCATAAACACCAGATGTTTACACCCATTGAATACCTTAGCATTGTTTTATGAATTGTTTAATAAAATAACTAAAAGTACAATTTCCCTTAAAACATTCAGTTATTTGCATTTACTTTTGTTTTAGAAAAACAGTTTTTTGTTTTCATAACTGTAGGATTGCTTTGAATTAATATGCACAGATGCATTGGCTGATTTGCATCATTAAGTCTTGAAAAGACTATTAAATTTTTATATCTTCCTATCTATTCTTATTATCTTTCTCAGTAAGAAAAATTTACTATTAATGGATGAAGTATTTCAGAAAGATTATGGAAGCAACTTTGAAACTGTAGAATAAAAGTAAAATATATAAATAATAATAGTTAACAGAATATCAGAAAATAATTCCAGTGAGGCTGCCAGATAGCATATGAAAACAAAATTCACAAGTGAAGTGAAATAACATGGAACACATACTCTTGCAACTGTGCTTGTAAATGAACACATTTATTTAGTATAGCTTCCAGCTGACCGGTAAATATATAGATTGACTCACCATAATGAATAGGAATGTTTGGCTCACAGTAGTGATAAATTAAATTGCAAAATTCAGTCCTGAATCTGAAACTATATTCAGATTTTTCTTTGAGTTCCGAGCAATGTGGCAGTGCAATCACATTCACTGTTCTGCGAGGACAGTCTCTCCTCATCCTCAGTTATAGCATAAGGTAGGAGAAAAAAAAAGCAACATACTCCAGGGTCAGTCCCAAAATTGGTATATATTACAGGAAATGTTTAACCCAAATTTATTTTAAAATTATAATCATGCTTTCTCAAGAGCAGATTTAAGAAAAAACAGTTTAAAAAGAAAATGTGTTTTGTGAACACCTTCAAACTGTATAGGAGATCCCCATATTTTTAAAACTTCTTGGCAGAACATTAGTATTTTTCCTGGGATTTAACAGAATATGCTTCTGTAGCTTTTTTACTTGTAGAATTGTACCTCTTCAGGAGAATTCATCTGCTAAAATCAGATCCTAAAGAATGCTGCGCCATCTCAAGCCACAGACAGCTACTGAGGATGCCGTAAATATGCTTATACAGGAATTTAATTTAAAGGTTAACTCCCAGTACTTTAATCTTTTGAAAGACTGCGGCTTTATTCAGTATTTGCCACTGTACTGCCGGATAAATCTACCCAGGGAGTAAATTTTTGATCACCTTGCTGAATAATTTCATTTTGTAAATATTGCATCTCACAGTTTCACAGAAAATGCTGGTTTACAATAATATATCTGTAAATGATTCCCAAAATGCAGCATCTCAGCGTTGGGGTACTGTAAATTTCTCACTATTGCTGCAACAACATAGAAATAACTATATTATAGAAATGGAATAACATTCTATTGCTTGCTTTTGCTTTATGGACAGCAATTCAGTCACTGCATAGGTTCATTTTGTGACTGTTCAGCACAGTAGGTTAGATGAAGTATTAGCAGTTTAAAATAGACACGTACACTTTCAATTTCAGTGCAGCCCAATGATTTTTCCTATCTTGTCTGTTGGCATCATTATGCAATCAAGACAGCACTCTCGACATTAACCTCCTTGGAAGTTTTGTTTTGGCTCAAGGACATGTTGAGTGGCTAAACCTTGATCCTGTTCCCATTAAAATCAAAGCTTCCTTTGATTTCAATGGCATAGGCAGAGATCTTAGCGAAACAGCAGGATCTGTCTAGTAAATTACAGCAATAACAAGTAGGGATACATTTGTGAGACTACAAATGTCTTCTGTGCTGTGCTCTGAATGTTTTGAAAGTCTATTACTCACAAAATATAATGACGTTACACAGATGAATTGACCCACTGTTTTGTTCGAACAGTAGAATAATTCTTTTCTGAATTATTTGCTCTAAGTATAATTATATTGCTTATCCATTCAGCAGTTTGTATTCACTGCTTCTGTCTGTATTTGATCTACAAACAGAAGTAGTCACTTCACCTTTTATAAGCGTTTCCTTCCTACTGCAAACAAGAACTGAATAATTCATAGTAATTATCTTTTTTCTGTATGTGTTGTAGAATAAGGACTTTGAAATTTTCACAGATTTCTTGAAGAACTAATAAACCAAAGCTCTTGTTTTGTAGGTTGTGAATATTCACAATTTGCAGAGTGATAGTTAGATTGCATTAAATTGTTTCTCTCCACTGAGTTAAGAAACTAACTAACACAGCGTGAACTCTACATTGTGCAATCAAATGCCCCATTAAAAAAATTTTTTTAAAATCTTATAATAATTATTCAGGCTTTTAAGTTTTAAATCTGTTTTCTAGGGAGTATTCATGTGAGCAAAGGATGATTGTGCCAATGTTTAGAGCCAAAATGGAAAGAACATGAATACAGATGAGTCAGGAAAGAAGGAAGAAAAAATTATACTTGTCTGGCACAAAAAAAAAGATAAATGGGAGATCATTTTAGAAAATGTTCTGTTTAGCCAGATTAGCACTCACCGTGCTAATCCAAAGTAACTAACTCCTTTCTTTCTCGTAAACTTTCAGCTCAGCTGGTCACCCAGCCATGCCATGCTGCCTTTGCTCCCTGCAAGGGTAAAAGCAGCTGAAGTTCCCTTTCTGTTTGCCAGTCCCCAGTTACTACTTGCCACGGTCTGCCTGAAAAAGAGACAAGAAATGGAAACATCGTTTTTCCACTACACTGAGAGCCCAAAATTCAGGGGTCAAACAAAGGGAATCACCTCGCTTTTGTGACGTGTTGACCGTGGCTGGATGCCAGGTGCCCACCAAAGCTGCTCGGTCACTGCCCTTCCTCAGCTGGACAGGGGAGAGAAAACATAACGAAAGGCTCATGGGTCGAGATAGGGACGGGGAGATCCCTCACCAGTTACTGTCATGGGAAAAACAGACTCGACTTGGGGAAAATGAACTTAATTTATTGCCAATCAAACCAGAGTAGGGTAATAAGAAATAAACCCAAATCTTAAAAACACCTTCTCCCCACCCCTCCCTTCTTCCCAGGCACAGGTTCACTCCCAGTTTCTCTGCCCTAAGTCTGTACATACAGAAAAGGACTAATGGGCTCTGCCAATGAAATATCTAACAGGTTCATCAACTTCACCTTCAGTTTGGTACATAAGCTTCCTTTTGGTTTCCAACAAACATGATTCCTTTCTTCTGGCACCTTAGGTTTCTGAGGATTGAACCCTCAGTAAATGTAAGGTAATTGTAATTATAATAGAATGGATGTAATAAATGCTGCTGTAATACAGTGTTAATGACAGAAAATTGCCAAGTACTATACATACATTTTTGCCTTTAATTAGAGAGAAGCAACCATCTCATTTATTCTAGTTAAATCAGAGATGTAATTTTTGAAGTTAGCATCAAAGACCTCATGATTTAACCTTACCAAGCGCACTACTAATAATAATTTTAAGTGCACTTACATTAAGCAATAATAGTGGCTTTTCATTTTATTACAGGATAATAATTTGGTCTTAGGGTAGATAAACCAGGAGACGGAAGGCCAAACCAGTGAATTGCAGGGTAACATGATACTATTATTAACCCTCTGCTACTGCAACCATCATTGAAACTGATGTTATTGAGCAGAAAAAATTTGTACCTGAAGAGTTTTAAAACAAACATTTTTGAGGCTTAAGAGAGTGGGAGCTGAGGTCGTAGTGAAGATTTCAATACGCAGTACTAAATCATCCTGATTTGCTGAACGAAGCCACTGCTACTGCAATTAGTAAGCACTTGAATGCATGGAATAATTTCCCAAAGTCAGAGCATGTTTCTGAACAGATAAATTAAGCACTGCTTACTTTTTTTTTTCTGATGATGCCACTGTGACTCTCATGGGAGTAAGAAAAGGGGAATGTGGACTTTTTCCATTTTTTTCCTATGGTGTTTTGAAAATAATCACATTGTTTCTTTGCTTAGAAATGGAAATGGAGATATAAAAATCCACATATTATTGTCTGTCACGTGCCAAATTTGTGCTATAGTATCATATTGCTTCTCCTGGTAAATCTGATTTGAAATCACTCAAGTGATGGAGATTCCATTAAGTAAGTCATGTCACAACGTATTATACCTCACTCATCTCCATTACTAATGATGAGTTTCCCTTTGTTTCATATGGTATTGCTCGTTTTGGAAATACCCTTATTCCCACCCTGCCATCACCCTGAAAATATTTATTCTCATGACATCATTCTAGCTCTTGCATCTATCTTTTAATTAGAGCTTTACCCCAGACTACAACTGAAGTAAAACTTTACAATCAGTTATGGTTATTGCCAAGGTCTTGGGGGACTTCCACACTGTAAGTGATTAAGAACCTCAAATGTGCAGCTTCCTTGCTGAATAGCGTCACAGTGCAGCACTTGGATGTTTTCCTTTGGGATATTCTGATCACAAACTTACTCCAGGTACCTACACCTTACTATTTCAGAATCTCAAGATCTTTTTCAGACGATGAGTCACTTGAAAAACATCATGGCTAGCAACATTCATTGTCATTTTGTGAGTGAGCTGCAAAAAATGGTCATCCAAATTGTTGGAAAAGCGAAAATTTTCCGAAGTGGTGCTTTTATTTTGATTACTTTTTTCTTCAAAGTAAATGTTTGAATCTGGTAAGCATCCTTCAGTCCATCCTGAAAACAGAAGATTCTTTTATACAGTTCCATTTTTTACTTGGCAGGAAAGGTGCAGGAAGAGAAAAAAATAACTTTCCAGTATTAGAACCCTTGGAAATAATGAAGAAACAAAGTAGTTTGGGCAAGAGGAAAAGAATTCCACAGAAATCTTTAGATTTCTCAGAAAAGCAACCTTATCTCAGAAATTAAAGCACATCTGGTCTCCAAAAACATTGGAAGGAAAAAAAAATGTTGCAAGACAGAGGTCAACCAAGCATGACTCTCTGCTCCCCTGAGACAGAATGAAGTGGATACTGCATATACCCCTGTTATCATAGAATCATAGAATCATTTACTTTGGAAAAGACCTTTAAGATCATCGAGTCCAACTGTGGGGAAAAAAAGAAAAATGTACCTATGTAACTCTCACAAGAAAAAAATTCCTGTAAGGAGCCAGAGCTACACAAACATACAGACGACTGAGCCGAGCTGCCCACACAGCTGTGCGGAGCCAGCTTGGCCACCCTGTTGTCACCAGCCATCAGGCCAGAAAGGTGCTGGCCATCTCTCTGTCCAGTGTTGTCATACGTAACAGTTCTCCAGGCTCCGCTGATTCTGTTAACTAGATCTCCATTAAATGTAAGTTTAGATATCCATGCACATAGATACACGCATGTAGATGCCTACATTTTGGTGCCTTACTCCCAAAATAAATCCTGTGGGGAAACAAACTCAGCAGAACTAAAGATGTCAGTTTTCTTCAGTTTTGATGTCCTTGCGCATGCAAATGCTGTCAGGAGGTTTTGGGCTTCTTTGTACTGTTCCCCTTCACACAGTTTTCTTGCCACAACTCTTACTTCTTTCTAGGTTGCCCTCCTGCTTGGTTTCTTCTCTCCCTTGATTTGCCATTCTGTTTAGCTAATTCTTTTAGCTCATAAAACAAATAATGATGTTGTCTATCCTAGTGTGCAGGATTTTGAAATCCGAGCATCAGAAACAAGCAAAATACAGTTTTTACGCTATTTATATTCCCTTTAAGACAAGATATAATATATATCGAATTCCACTCCATTACTTTGAAGGCAGTGAGTCTATGAAGTCTGCACTGGTGAACTGGTAAATTAGAAAATCAGAACACAACTTTTTTTGTCTCATTCTCCAACTGCATTAAATGAACTTGAGGACTGAAAAGTTAAAATAGCAAGAATGGCTGAAATAATGAGATCCAGCCCTGCCGTACAAATTCTCAGGTGTTGTTGCAGGGGGTTATTTTTTTATTTTAAGCTACAAGCCTCATTAATTTTCTTTTGGTGGTAAAATACAACTCACAAATGCATGGAAGAAAAACGCAGCTTTTTTATCAAAACTGCTTAAGTGATTTAGGAGCTGAAATTGCATTTAAAATCAGTAGCACTGAGTTGCAAATCTTCACATAACTCAGACACGTTTGAAAATGTTATGCAAAATTCCCATTTGGAAGGGGCAAGGGGACGAATTGCCAAGACAGAAAAGTAATGTAAAGTTTGAAAGTAATCTCTGCTCAAGTTGTCAGCCTGGTAACATTTAGTGAGTTCCAGTCCAGTACAGGGAGTTCTACGTGGTCCTGTCACTTTGGACTCACGTTACAAATATAGTGAAAAAATGGATATAATCATTGAATAATTGAATACTATATTATGAACTGAATAAAATTATATAATAATAATTGAACAATCCAAATATTGAATAAAATCACAGGGCTATCACAGCGTTGATGCTTTTCCTGTGGGCGGTGTGAGAGGGCACATGTTGTTGCTACTGTTCCCCTCACATGTCGCTGAGGAAGAACCCAGCCATAATCTGCCAGCACCACACCAAAGTAACAATTTCTTCTGGCAGAAATAAATGAACTCTCTCTTGCCTAGCTAACATTAACAGAGCAGAGGATATCTATCTAAAAGTGCGAGCTGATAATAACTTTCTTATGTTCAAATGCCTGCATACACAACCAGGTTAAATTCGTAAATGCCATGAGCATAGCTATAGCTGCTCTAAGAAGGGTTTTTTTAGTTTGGTCTCCCTCAGATTCTCTTTTCCTTATATCTTTTCTATCTTGTCTTACAGCAGCATGCCTCTTACCTTTATCTGAACACCTCTAGACACTACATCTGAGGTTTCTTTTTCGGTTTTGAATGCTAAAAGTGGCCAAAAATTACTTTTCTGTACAAGCAAACTGCTTTTTGAATTCAGACTGAATTTGTTCAATAATTTTACCTAGAGAAATATTTTGAAAGCTAAACTTAAAGAAGAACCATAGAAAAAGGTGGTGTCAGCAGCTTGCATTCAGTGCCTCAGCAGTAAGCTGATTACACAGACTTGGGTTAAATTCCACCCTAACTGTGAGCGTATTCAAGCCCACACTTCAACTTTGTAGAGACTGGAACAGTGCAAATGAAAAGGATAGCAAGCGGCCCAGTCCTAGCAATGGGATATCTTGTTGAATAGAAATTCACATGGAAAAAAAAGGTTCAAAGCTTCTGCCTGATATAGGACCAGAATATGAACTCATATACTTTACTTCTTGCATGAATGTCTTAATCACTAGCTATTTAGATATTCTGAGGCAGAGCTTTCATAGTCTCTGCTTATACATTTTCTCTTTGTACAAAAATACTTAAATAGTCATTATGCCAGACTGCATAAATGATTCCAGCCTGGCTGTTAGGCCATTTGCCTTGTTGATGGATTCCAGATGATGCACTAGCAAACAATTTATCTGAGGTGTTACAGAGTCTGTAGGAGGGACTGAAAGCACTTCCCCAGGATGTCCCTACAGCTTAGAAAGCTAGAGCACCTTCTCAGCAGAGTTATTTTCTCACACTCCCTTTTTTGCTTTTCCTACTAATATCTTCATAAGTGGTTTATTTTGTGTCAGATAGAACATTTCTGAAGCAAACAAAACATTTTGATTCAATTTTGCAATGCAGAAAATAATAAAATTTTTAAAATTTTTGATACATACTTATAGCTGTTTTATTTTCTGAGTGCAGTTCAAACAAAGCAAGCAGGGATTTGCACAGCCAAGCCCAGTACCCTGGTAACCTAGCTCCCATCCCCAAGGGCTCATGGTGCAACTAAAAATAGGTGGGAAAAGAGCAGAGAGAAGCATTTGCTAGAAAAGGTGTCTTCACAGAAGAGAGCTAATTTCCAACAGAAAATTTGAAAAGTCAATAAGCTTGTTGTGGAAGAAAAAAACAAAAGACTAATCAATTGCGTTGGTTGAAGTAAGATTTTAGAAATGTGTAGCATTTTCCTGAATTAATAAATGTTTTAACAGTTTGAAAAGCCTTGGTTTATAAAGGCTTTGCACATTATCTGCAGCAACAGCAACTTTATGCATGCGTGAACTTAATGAACCAACCAACAAAAACAAAGAAGTAAGATTATTAATGAGACATTTGCTCAAGGCAGGCTAAATGAGTTGCTTCTGAGAACATCAGAGAGAGTTCTCTAATGACTGGCAGAGAGGCACAGCTCCTGATTTGTTTTTGTACAAAGATAGTAGTCAGTGGATTTATTGCTGGGTAACAAAAGAAACAGATTTGGTAGGACTTTGGGTATAAATCTTTAAGTACATGCGTCATCTTCTCTCTTTTTACTTTCTTTTTATACCCTTTTCCCTCCTCTTTCCTTTCATTGTTCTTATGATTTTTCTTGGGTTTTGTTCCCTAAAATTGATTTTATTCACACTTTCCAAAATGTTTGAACTTACTTCTTAACCGCTACTGGGCCAGTGTAATCAGAATGGAGATGGATATACTTTTGAAGCTCAGTTATCATTTTGAGTCACTTTTTTCCCATGCTGTACTTTGTTTTTATTGTGCTTATGGGGACATTTGTCCTCCAGCTGAAGTGAAGTTCCCTTCCTCAGAGATAAGCAGGAAAAGACCAAAATTTAACCTTTGCGTCAAGGTGTTTCACAACAACCGTCAGCTGCTATAAGCCACTGTTTCTTTACAAGACCTGAATGATTGTGAACTTCTTGCTTTTGAAGCCTACCAACAGTGTTTTTCATCCTTGGTCTACAGATGTCTCATATCACTAATTAGATTTAAAGGAATCATTTGCCCTCTCTTTCTCAAAAGCTTAATCTTATAAAACAGTAATCTTTCAGTACTGTATAACCAATCTTATAGTGCAGCTTAAGTGGATTATACATGAGGTATACCCCACACCTAGAACTTGGAACAGAAATATTCTTCATTACAGGTCAAAATTACTCACGTGAAATGTAAAATTTTACTAGTCTTTCATTTTGTTCCAGCCTGGAATCAGAAGTACTGAAGTATACATTATCACTAATCAAAACCATTGAAAAAACTCCTGAGGGAATGTTTTCCTTAGTTTTCTAGCTCAGTTTCTGAATTATACAGGTCTGGCGACCTTAGAACAGAAAACACCACCACCCTCTAAATCATCGAATGCTTTACATAGTTTTTCTGACGTGGATATTTGGAGGTTATTCTGTGTAAAGGCTCTTTAAATGGTGTCTGTGATAATGGTGTTTATTTTATTTTCAGCATCTAAAAAGAGACAGGTGTCAAGGAAAGACTTACTCAAACAGGTGCTTTCTAGAAGACAAATCTAAAGTGGCAAGAAAACTGAGGAAATCTAAAAGAAGGAATTAAGCTGGATACTTTATGCACATGTGTATAGAAAAGATTATGTTAAGAAGAAAAGTCACAGTGAAATTCACACAAATTATATCCACAGAATCAGTAGCTGATTGGAAACTCCAGTTTACCGTGGAATGTGCATTATTTCCGAATCTTATGTAAATATAAGCAGACAGGAGAATCATCACAAGTGCTTAGTTGCATATAGTGGAAATATAAGCCTATTTTGCTTTGTGACATGCCTGATCTTCTTCTGATTGTGAGCAAAATATAGAACAAATATTGCCATGAAACTGAAATCCATAACTGTTTCAAGACCAGAGAGTAAAATAGTTTCATTTTCATATGACAGAACTAGCTGAGCTTGAAAGAAATCATAACAGCTATACTTCTGGACTGTTACTCCAGAAACTTTCTCTTAGCATTTTCGGTCACTGAGTGGAGCTCACCGATTAAGTTCTGCTGTCTCTCTACAGGTGGGTTAAACAGGTGGGTTCATGGCTATTTATGGGAGTTTCTTTAAGGCAATAAGCTTTTGGTTTTTCCACAACTCTTTATCTCTCTACTGTCTTTTTCACTATACTGAAGCCTGGCTACTCAGAATAAGATCTGGCTTTCTACTTTACTGTTTATTCAACCCAATAGCGTATCTGTAATACGATACCACCTGTGATTTACATCACCAGAACTAAAACTTAACAGTCCATGAAATTTATTGCATATTGTTTGATTCATTTGTATTAAGCCATACAGAACACAAGCTAAATTGTAAATTTATCTCATATTGTTTACAGAGTGAATGATTGGTCATAGTTCACATGCAAATCCGGAGCTGCAGGGAGAATTTTAACTGCTTCATAAAAGTTAATGTCAGAGGTTTTCTGATGACTGCACCCATCTTCTTTAATGGAGTTATTTATTTATTTATTTATTTATCTAGAACAAGCTTGATGCAAATCATTCTTTCTTACACATTTGCTCTAGCCCTAATACAGCAGTTTATTTTTAGACCTCTTCCTCTTCTTCTGCTAAGTAGCATGAGGAACTGACAATAAAACCAAAATATTTCCTTCTACTTAATAACATTAAATTTCATGCTTCGGTTTTCTGCCCATTTTCCCATCTGTTTAAAACCTTATGCAGTTCAGGAGTGTGTTTCATGATGCATACTTTCCCCTGTTTGTCTTATTTGGAATTGTTGGCACTATTCAGGTCCAGATAAATTTAAAGCTGTCGCAGTCAAAATGCTGGGATGTTCTTAGGAACGCACATCTATGTGTCGGGGGGAGGGCAAGAAAAGGGGAATTAGGAGGAGAAGAGGGAAAAGGATGGGAAGAGAAGACATTTAGGATTTATTAATGGCAACCTACCAAGACCAAGTGCATTGCTTGCTGAAGCTATATATATTTGATACGGAGATATTAGACGATGGAGCTTTTGCTAAATGGCATGCATGCAGTAGTCAGCAAACAGTAGTCCTTCTGTTTCAACACAGATGGGTCGAACTGGTTTGACCAGACTGAGATCATTCTCAGTCTTTTGGACCAATATGAAAGAAGAGAGGGGAAAAAAAATCTTAAAGATATTTGCATCGGTGCAAACATCATCTCACAGGCAATTACTGTTGCATTAACACTGGAAACATGAAGAAAGGGCCTGGCCTGAGGAGATGCAAATAGCTGAGCTGAGCTGAGCTTTTCCTCACCAACCATTCTTCACAGCCTTGGGAATGTCACTTAGGGCAAGATGCACAAAGTCTATTTTGATGCGTAAAAAGAGAATTCTGTGTAATTTTGATGTCCAAGCATAAAGGAGAAGCTTACTCAGTTACCTGTAGCCCTCATCCCCTGGCTGCTATCGCCAAACAGTAGAGGTCCCAAATCTCACTAGATCTGAAAGATCCCTAGGAATGATATTCTGGAGAGATTTATAACTAATTGCTAAATAAAATGTGTAGCAATTCATAGGCAGAAAAGAGAGAAGGCTAGACTCTGCCCAATGGCCAAGCGGTTTCTGTTAGGTGTGCTCTCAGCACGCTGAAGGCTCCTTTACAGCACAAAGAGATGGTGTGGGTATCTTCATTCCAAAATCGTATGACTGCCAGAATCCATCTTCTGCACAACAGGTTTTGTTAAATAGAATTTAAATAAGACAGAACACTGAGGCTACAGAGGAGCCTGAACAGGAATACTAACGATATACTGCCCAAAAATGCGACCAAAAAAACAGCAGTCACGGGTCTGGAAGAAAATCAAATAGGCTGACTCTGTAACCAGTTGTCAGGATATTCGCCAAGGGCCAGGAAAAGAGTGTTGTACTACCTGTAGTTCAGGTAGTTCAGAACATAAGGATCACAAAAGATTTTTTTCTACTGTGCTAAGTCCAAACTGGTAAGACTGCCAACTTTAAGGTTTGTCAGAATGGTGCAGGAAGCGAGCTTCAAAATAAGACAAGTAGATTACTGCAAACTATTGCGTATTTATAATGCTTTCAGAAAGGTAACATCAGGTTTGTTACTGAAAAGAAAATCACATCTTCTTAAAGAAAGTGTTCAAAATATATGGCTCTCCTTTTTTACATATCTGTTTGCACAAGGATAGCTGTTTGGCATGAGTGTTGAACCTTCTTTCTAAATTGAGCAGTGGATGTCACTAAATTATCTACTAGCTTCTTTTCTTTATATTAATACAAAAGCAGGATGAACAAGAGATTGCGACCTTTTGTCTTTTAAAATAGTTTTTCTGAAATTAATAACTTACTTTAGCAATACCAAGTTACTGTCTGACTAATTTACAGCTTCTCAATGCTCTTAATGCATTTATTGCAGGAAGTGGGAGGACTGAGTAATACTAAAGCTATTTCTTCTCTGCGAGGTGTAGTAGAATTTTAACTAGCCTCACGGCTTCTCAGCACAATCACTAAAATAAATGTGTGATATATAATCACATTTTTAGTTAACTCAGCACTTGAATTAACACATCAGCTCTCAGGAGAACAATTCACGAACCACGGTGAATATGCAGCAACTTGCTAATCTTTGCCTTCTGAATACAACTTTGAAATTTTGATTCCTTCAGCTTCACATCCACTTTCTGTGAAGGATGGGAGAGTGTTGCATCTTATAGGTATCAAGATTTGAAATGCATATTAAGTCTGTTTATAGCTTAATTGGCTACAGGTAGAGACTTTGAAAAACTAGGTAGATATGATTTTACTGAAAGCACAGTTTAGGTCAAAGACTTATTATAATAATAACAACAAAAATAAAATAATAATAACAACAAAAATAATAATGTAATAGTTGAATTATTTAACTACCAGAGGCTCTAATAAGTTCTGTAAGCAAGCCCACTAATTTTGGGACAAACACAAAGATGTCAACCCAGTACCTGGGCTCATGTCTGGCCCTGTTTACCAGTCCAGACATAGCTTTGTGCTTCATTTCCAACGTTATGACAGACATGCAGCTAACCATTGTCATTTTACTCAACTGCTTGATCCTGTAGTTTTCTAGACTAGAACTGGCAAAGCCAAGCTTACCTACCTCACAGCTGTAGGGGGTAGGTTCGTCAAATGTAAATGCTTTTGGGTATTTAAGTTAAAGATTATTATACATGGGGTTTTAGTACAAACTTAGTTTATATGTTAAAGATTAGCTGTAAATATACTAAAAAATAATCCTCATTAGGATAACTTTAAATTTAATAATCAGAAGTTTTGCAGAGAATCTGAACATTTTGGATTGAGATTTCCTTCTACCATTCAATACCACCGTGGGCACAAGAAGTACTTTGTAGGATATTTCTGTGTTATGTTTTTGTTCCGTGCTACTATTTTATTATCCTTTCTTTTTTACTCCTCAGTCTAAGTGGTTAACAATTAGTCAACAAATATCACAAAAGGACTTCCTTATGTATAAAGTTTCAAGATGTTGAAAAAAATCATATTCACAAAAATACTGTTCTAAGGAAAGAAACACACTCTTTGAGAAAAAAAGATAAGACCAAGGCACTGTGGAAGCTTTAGACCAATACCTGAATGTCCTTATGCTCAGAAAGTTAGACACGTCCTAAATGCATCAGACTAGCTCTGCCATTTCCAGATTCTCTCCGCACAATAGGACTAGCACATCCTCAACAGTGGAAAATGTGGAATTTCTGGACATTTCTGCAATGGCTCTAGTCGCCCTGTGGGACATCCAGAAATCACGGGCAAGTGTCTCAAGTGCTTTCTACTTCCTTTTTTTTCCCATGTGGACAGGATTTCAAAACAGCAAATCTGTGGATGTTTTCCACAAGGCAGAACATGTGGAGAAACCTGAGCATCCTGATGAAAGCCTGGTCCCTGAGTTTTCTTTCAAAAGGAGTGTTCTCTCCAAAAACAACGGGAGATTTGCTACTCCACATTCTGGTATTAAATAAGGAGGCTGTATAAAGCATATTGAAGACAGAACTTCTTCTTTAGTTTTTTTAATTATTTAAAAATCTGTACAACTTATTGCCCAGTTATTGCTTGCCTGTTATTTCTTATTTCAAAAACCATTTGACTTGAGAATTTTCTAGAAAAATAAAACGTGCTTAATGAGATTTTTTTTCGCAGCCTTTGTTGTTCATGACAGACCAGAGAAACTTCACTAGGTTTATTTGGTGTTTTCATTGTCTTTTGCTCATAATTAAGATCTCTCAGCATTTAATAAGACTAGAATGCATTGGAAAAATAGTACATCTCCCCAAAATAATACTATGAGCTCTTAATTTCCTCTATAAAATTGCTCACTTACTTCAATATAGTATTTCAGTTCATTCTTCACAATACTTGATTTATAATTTCAAGAAAAAAAAATCTATTAGATAGATCATTCCAGACCAACCACATTATTTTAATTTACAAATTAGATCTTTCTGAGTAACAAAAAATGGTCATCTACTGACATTTTATACAGAAACGCTAGGTAATTATAATGTCTGTGGCAGCATATGAAAGTCCTTTCAGTACTTTGTTAAATGTCTTTGAATGCAAAGATTTTAATAAAACCACATTTTTAGAATATAATTTTTAAACTTTGATTACTGGGCACTAGATTAAACTACAGAGACTTAGCTATATTGTGACATTTCATTTGGGGGTAGCAGAGACTAAAAGTCAGCAGGGCACCAATAAGGAAAACATTTAATTTAAAATTATTGATGTCTAAGGGGATTGTGTGTGCCTGAAACAAGTGGATTGAGAAAACAAAATTCTCAAACACAGTTTCTCCCAGAGCTCATAGCCAACATTAATTTATTAACCAAAATCAAATTGGCAACTAACGTTGAAGTATTATTCGGTGCAAATTGCCATTATTATTTTATTTCAGGTAATTAAAGCAGATTAATATATTCAAGTAAACATAAACTCATTTACTTTTGTTACCATGGAAGCAAAGTTTAAGACAAAGCAGCTAATATATCAAATAATTGCAATAGTTTGCTATGACTCATATGAAAACTATGTTTTGATCTCTAACAGAAGGCAGAGCTGTGTTACAAAAGCCTCCTTTCACAATTTCACTGTTGTGTTGTTTGAGCATTCAGAGGGATGAATGCCGTATGTCTAACAAGGTGATTATAAATCTCTATTTTTAAATGCATACAATTTAAAATACTTTACTATTGTTTTTGAGAAAATTAGTTAGAAATGCTGAGAAAATTCATGTTCACAAATGTGTAGTTATAAGACATGAAAGAAACATCCTACTGAGATAAAACAAAGGTACTGGGGAAGCAGTAGGCCTGCAATGCAAGGAAGTTCAAGGCGAGAAGAAATAATAAAAACAGTAATGTTATTTAAGAATCTTTAAAGAAAGGGAGCAGTAAATATCTACACTCCTACATTTTTGCAGAGTAACGGAACCCTATGAACAAGAGGCGTCTCTGTACACTAAATAAATCAAAAGAAGTTTAGTGATTCCAGCTGAGGTGAAAGAAGGAGGACACTTTGCTCTGTCTACTAGACTGAGGGGAGGAGGCAGCTGAGACCATTTTAGAGGAGAAAAGATTTCATTTTAGCTAAAGAGTTATACCAGCCAAATATAAAAAGGTAACTTCAACCCTGGACCACTGTGGAGACAACAATCTGCAGGAACAGATTGTTTCTTGCTTCTAAAAACTACCCAAGAGAAGCTAAATTGCCAATCTTCTGGTTTAGTTTGGACAAGGAAACAACTAGGGATAACTCTTGCTGAAATACATATAATGAAACAAGATAAGATAGATACTAACATACATGCATATATATATATATATACATAGACAGACAGACACTGGCTGGTTTTGTCAATGTATTTTTACCTCTCTTAATTATAACTGTCACAATACTCCTGATCTGTATTTATCATTTGTCAATCAAACAACTCACAATGGAAATAGAAATTCTAGTATTTCTTTTGGGCTATATTCACAAAGCTCAAAGAGTGCAGTATTTGCAACTGAAGTCTTCACTTCCCTGCTTCCACAAAATTCCCAGCATTTACAACCAGAAAGGCATCATTTTTCAGGCAGGCAGAGGATAAAATGACATGCAAGTCCATCACAAACCAATACTTCCATCAAAGGCATAGGTTTTGTTTTTCTCTTTTTATGACCATCATTGCAATGTACAGTTAGTCCCTAGCCATTTCTATAGAATGGATAGAGATTTGGGGTAGAATACTTCGGGTTTTGACCTCCTCAAGAGCTGAAGCTGCCCCAAATAAACTTCAAGCAGTGTTCTGAGTACATTCATTTTTTAAGTCAACACACACACACACTCCTCATGGCTTGCTGGAGGTTTGCCACTGTTTGTTGTGTGCCTGCTTCTTAAAAACTGTTTGGAAAGTGATCATTCATTTAAAAATGTTATCTCCAGAAACAAATTCAAATTGGCTGAAGTTATACACTAAGGTCTGTGGAACTTGCAGTTTTGTTTATTTAGAAGAACAATTATCTTGATTTGTAACATCAGCTTCCAAAAATACTTCATTATTCATTCAAATTCTTCTGCATTTTAAATTCCCTTCATGCAGCCATGACCTAATACGGCCCTAATGAATACTTGCATTTTCCAGACTGAATGCCCGTTCTGTTTCATGATGCAGTTTTCTATTTTATCCCCTTTGTTATTCAAATGAACTTCTGGTAAGTGATGAATATGAGCCAGCATTTAGTTTTAATTAATTGCACGGGGTAATTAGAGATGGCCAAATGACTGTGTGGTCTACAAATCTCATGTGTATCTTTCTTTCTTTCTTTCTTTCTTTCTTTCTTTCTTTCTTTCTTTCTTTCTTTCTTTCTTTCTTTCTTTCTTTCT
>JAVKLA010000027.1:23232495-23252973 GCA_034782735.1 Sagittarius serpentarius | reverse complement strand
CTGGAGCACCTCCTCCCCCTCCTTCTTCACTGACCTGGGGGTCTGCGGAGATGTTTCTCTCACATGTTCTCACTCCTATCTCCAGCTGCAGTTGCCCGTGTGCTGTTTTTTCCCCCTTCTTAAATCTGTTATCCCAGAGGCGCTACCACTGTCACTGATGGGCTCGGCCTTGGCCAGCGGCGGGTCCATCTTGGAGCCGGCTGGCAGTGGCTCTGTTGGACATAGGGGAAGCTTCTAGCAGCTTCTCACAGAAGCCACCCCTGTAGCCCCCCCCGCTACCAAAACCTTGCCACACAAATCCAATACAATGTCATAATTTTTAATTTTAATGTTTGTGTGCAAGATGCTCTGGAAACGGTGCTGTTAATTACTCTCTGGTGTGGTGATTTTGATATCCTTTTTGTCAGCCTTAATAATGCCTTGCATTTTTTCATTGTTATACGTTCAAGTACTTGCAGACTGTTACCTTATCTAACAGGCTAACTTATCTGGCCAAGTTATCAACATTCAGCTCCTTGAACAACTGCCTATAAGTCAATCACTCTACCCCTCTGTACTCTTTCCAGCTCCCGAACTTTATTAGGCACCTGAGAGTACAGAGTAGGGATTCAGAGGGTTGCTTTTATACATGCTTGAAAACATGTTCTATCTTTATATTCAAGCTTTATTCAACCATGAATTTCAGACTTAACAACAAATCTGTCTTCAACTGTCAAACCACATTATAACTCAGGTGGGAAGAAAGATTCCAACTAAGTCTGTGGAAATCAATGATTTCATGTTTTAATTGTACACTTCAAGAGATATTCAGTCTTGCTGTTGACTTTACCAAACTATGCAAGTGATGCTTATCAACCTGCTCTGTCCTTTAAGCTGAGCTGCTAAGGCAAACACAAAATTCCAGGAAGAACAAAAACCAGAGGTTTATGTTTCCTTTCTAAGTATATTATCTGCTTCAGTTACCCGCTAAAAGCAAAGATTGTTTCTGTTTCTTTTAATTCAAGGGTAAAAGCGATGAGCTAATGTACTAGGTGATTTCACTGGGCATGTGTCAAGTTACACCAGGAAAGGATGTGTCCTTATTGCTGCTGACGTGGACCCTTCAAAGGAAGAGCTCTCACGCTATTGCCAAAATGTATACACAACTGAATGAGCAGTATGTAGGCCCTGCAAGAGAAAGGAAAGGTAATTTGGGTTAGAGAACAAATGTCAAGAGGGTAAGTGCTTCCCTTCTGGTTTTGTACTGTAAGGTGGTTCAAATGCCTTGTCAATTTACACTAGAAGAGATAGACTGATGAACCTTAGAATCTGTTCACTTTGGAAGAGCTAATAATGATGATAAAAGGAGATGGATCTATCACCACGAAGTGCTTAGAGCAGTACTCTGCCTTGCACATCTCTTTGTGAACAAAATTAACTCCTCACTAATTTTTGTGACTTAAATCAAGTAGCAAGCCACCTTAGCAGAGGAAGAAGGCTGGAAGATTATGCTCAGCAAATCTGAGGTAAAACGTTTGCCTAAATATAGTCATCTAGTGTCATTTGAGATACCCTAGGGCAATCAACCTGTCTGGCTGTTGCCAGTCCAGGAGGCACAGGTCCCACTAAGCCCTATGACATATGTACCAACCCTGTTTGGATGCCTCAGATACCATACAGCATTTTAAATGTCACTAGATGATAATGTGTAGGCAATTGAATCATCAAATAGATGGGAAACAGAGCTGCAAATCAGCGTGAAGCCTGTCAATATTCATTTTGCATAGAGGAATATACATTTCGTTCATATAGGGAAACAAGGCCATAAGCACTCCTATTGCAGACAATGGCAACGTTCCCATTGATTAAACTGGAGAGGAACCTCACCTTTAGCTGTGCTATGAATATTTAAACAAACAAACTGGACAACAGTGAACACCTTTGTGCCTTTTGATCCACTCAGGACAGATCTTCAGCTAAAGGCAGCTTCCATTTTCTGTGAACTAGCGAAAGGAGGCTGGCTTCCTACCAAATCTGTTTATCGTTATTGTCTTTTTCTTCCTCTTCAGTTCATGGCATTTCCTACTCTTACCCTTTTCATCAGTTTTATTGGCCCTTAAGCCAAAAGCACATACTGTAGATGTTCAGTCCCATTTTCCTTAGCTGCCCACCAGCAAAATGGCAAAAAACTTTATAAACCTCCCGATTTTAGCCTTTCCTGATTGTTCTGGTTAAGAAAAAACTAATATTTGGGAGCAGTGGTTTTTAGGATTCTCTGTTATTTTCCTCACCTCTGTTGTGGTGTATCTGACAGTGACTTAAAAATTCAGAAATAGTAGGAATAGGAATAGGAATAGGAATAGGAGTAGGAATAAATAGTAGTAGTAGCAGCAGTAGTAGTAATGTTAATGTAGTTCTGTCTGCTTCTGGATTCCTGAAGAGTGAATTTGGACACTGTATTTGGAGAAAGCAAAAGATGTTGAACAAAGGAAAGAGGAAGAAATTTTTGTCTTCCTTTTTAAGGACTGCAGTGGAACAAATTAGAAAGAGTTTGGAAACACAGAGATCATTTCAGTGGCTAACACTGATAAATGGGACTCAGAGTCAAAACCAATCAAAGACGACCAGCAATGTTTAAATTGGGGTTGTGCTGACCTTTATTTTGATGTGTTATGCTCTGCTGACTTTGTGGAGGAAGGGCATTTCTGACAGAATTTTCAGCAGGTTCACTGATTCATATTTGTTTGCTGGGCTGATATATTACTGGCTATATAAATTGTTTAGTGCCACAAGTATGATTATTAGCAGCAAGAACAAAAGTGTGACCGCACATGGACTGGCAAATCATTATTTCTCTTGAGGCTTAGCAAAATAAAATGCTAGACACTTTATTTCAGCCTTCGCTTAGACCATCCTTATTTTGATCAGCGTCTCCTGCTACTCTGAAGGCACAAAGCACAGGGAATACTTGCTTTTCATAGGACAAAGCCATTGTTCATATCTCAGACCAAAACGACAGCATATAGAGTTATGAGCAATGACATTATGGAGACAGACTGATGGAACTGGCAGTACTCACCACGTGTTGAACATACATCAGCTGTCAGTGCCTGACAGTGGATAATCAGTGGGTTATTTTATTATCATTACCCAAATTTACTTTAGTCATTTTCCAGTCTCTTGTTATTAGAAACTCATTCTGTAAATTTTTCTTAACCTTCCAAGTCTTAAAACATAGCACAGAAACCTGCAGAAGGAGGGACACACAATAAAGAGCAGAGGAAGAATCTTCGTTGAGTTCATTTAACAGACAGAAATGCTGAACTCTACCGCTGAAGCTGTTGAAATCTTTCTATTGTAAAATCTTGTTTATGGGGTACACAGTGAAATAAACTGTAACTGAAAGAGCAACCCATCCTGAAACTTTCAACATGGAAAAATTCTGTCTACTGTAGTCCAGCTTCCAGATTTTGGAACCAGTCTTAATGCCTGTGCCATTTTGAATTCCATGGAATAATTCAGGAAATTTACAGTAAATTTAACACTGCATACTAGATTGATTCCATAATTACAGTCACTCCTACAGAAGTCTATTTGTTTGCAACAAAGAGTTTGATCCATATTAAACTGCATAGATAGGTTAAAGCCCAAATCATTTCCGGATGCTTTTATCTTTGTTTCTAACACGAGCCCCAATTACTCAAACCATTTTACCAGCAACTGGAATTTATTTGGCTATGACAGAATTAAAATGGCAAAATATAAGATTTATTTAGTCAAAAACCTGAATCATACATGAGCACGAGACCTTAGTTCAACAGTAAAGACAAATTCTGGGGGCATCTGTTATAAGCCTAAGGGAAAATTCACGTTATCCACATTAAACTTCTTTAACTGTCTAACAAAAGCACATTTCAGAGCTTCTGTAGCTACAGCCTTAAAGTCATATGCAAACACTAGAAAGAAAAAAAGGGCCTTCAGAGGGAGATGCAGAACACAAAGGTAGGTATATAAAATTAGGCAGTGTAAATGCCTCTCACAGTATTTCTCTTTTTCCTTTTTTTCCTTTTCTAAACCTGGCAGAATATAGAATAATCTAACAGTGCAGACTCCGTAAGTAGGGCCAAATATGATCATTACAGTCTCACTGTATCACTACAGTCAAATAAGTACCAGAAGAACTCAGCATGCGATACAAGATTTGGCCCCTGACATCACCAGGCAGCCAGTGGCTGGAGCCCCAGCAGACCTGGACCAACACAAAAGTGAGATTCTCTGTGCTGAATGAGGGACCTGCTGCCTTGGAGGCATGGAAGTGTCCTTGCATTTTGGTGTGAAATCTCGCCAAAACTACAACTATGGTGATCAGGAAAGATAAGCACAAAACCGAATCACCCCCATGAAAACATTTCCTTGATTGTTTGTAAAGAGACAGTACAGCAATTTAGAAATCATAAACAAAAATGAAAAATTACTTTTACTGGAGTTAAGTTGTCCTCTTGTAATTCAAAATTGCAGCACTGATACTCATTATATGCAGGAATATCATTACAGAGAAATGCAAGAAATCACAACCGTAGGATTTTTGTTAGGCTCGTTTTCTCAGAATTTCCTACAAAAAAGTTAGAATGAAGTTCTGCACTTTAACTTGGGCTGTGTGAATTGCATGTGGTGTGAGTACAATAACTGCTAGAGATCCTTGTCTAAAACTCTAGAAGCAAATCAAACCTACATCTTTTGAGGGTTACAGTTTGGCTAATGGTATTGCAGAGACAAAGTTGAGGGGGGCTCAGAAAAGGAAAAGGGATATAAACTTGGCAGAAATCTTTAATCTTTTGTGTGCAGTACCATTCCTAAACAGATTTAACCAGAGAATTAAGATCCTTTTGGCTTCCAGCCCTTTTATTTCTCAGTTAAACTTAGAATATTCAAAAGCTATGATGTGAACCAAACACTGAAGATCCTATTTCAAAACTAGGAGACACATATACCTGTGGCAGGAATATTTGTGATCAGCTCATAAAAGATCTATCTCCAAATGTAGTAATTCTAATCAAAGTATTTGTAGTCTGATCATGGATATTGCATCAATGTAAAACTAATGTTCAAAGACTAAATTACATTCTGTAAATTGCTTATCCACTTTCACTTTGTAACCACTGTCACGTGGATTTTTAAAGAGCTGGTTCAGCTGACCTATTCATCTATTAGCTGACAACATTTTTATGATAAGAAAATACCCTTCTCAAAAGTGCCTCCACCTTTCCAATCTTTGCTATCTTTTTTCTGTTGAGGTTTTCTTTTCCTTTAGCGCAAGGATGTTTTTAGAGTAATAAGCAGATAAAGCTATTTTCTTTGTTTCCTTATTGTCCAAGAAGGCATTTTAATTTGATCAACTGTTTCCACCAGCAGCCTACAGTTTCAGATCTGAAAGCTTACACAATCAAATTAAATGAAGGCATCTATCCCAACTGCCTGAGCTGCAAGCAGCATCCCATCCCAACCAATTCTCATCCTACATCACAAATGGAACAATGCAACAGAAACAAGAAGTTTTTCTGAAGTGGAAAAAGCTACCTGTAAAAATATTCTTATAATATTGAGCACATATCCTTTCATATTGTCTGCATTTTCCTATCTCATCATATTATAAATGTACTTCACTCTTTCTCTTATAGAAGATAAATGGAATGAAAGGTAATACTTAAAAAAAAATAAAAAATGTTTTGTCTCCCTATCTGGAAAGAAATACTAAAGCTTCCTTATAGCTATAATTTTGGTATAAAGAAGGAAGATAGTAAAAAATCTTTAAAAGTCTGTCATGTGTCATTAATATTTTGCATAATATTTTTATCTGCTCCTTAGAGAACTGCAGATAAGGGACAACTGTACTTAAAGCAAAGACTTTACAGGTCATCAGTTCTGAATTTCATTTTTCTTTATTTGTTCCGACAAATCTATTTATTTTTTGAATAAGCATTGGAAAATTAAACCCAGAGTAGTTCCTCCTATTCCTCGCTATCTTAGCCTGCAACACAGGACATTCCTTTCATGAGCAATATTAAGATGGCCCTCCTTAGTCTGTAGGTCAGGTCTTTAATAGGGTTTTAAAAGGCTCGTTGCTGTATTTGCATAATGCACATTGCTAAGCCACAACTAATGGGGCAGGCTGAGTTAGAGACCCCAAATTTTTTTTGGATCCCAAAATTTTCTCATTTTTGCCTTCTGTGCAATTTTGAAAAGACCCTCATTTACGACTGCACTTTTAAGAAAAATGAAACTTGCAAACTTAGCAAAATGATTACATTTTGCTGCTTTTGCTTTTAAAGGATGATATTTTTTTCTATATTCCTAATGCATTTTTGTAGATTTGACTGAAGGAATCAATTTTCTACAGAGATGGCAATACCTTTCAATAAGAAATGAAACCTCTATGTTTTTTTGCTCAGCACTTACTTCATGCTATTTCATTTTGCACAGAGTTTTCTGTGACAGCCAACATTTTCTTGGCCATCATTGCTAGAGGTATGTACAATTCATAATACAACAGAGATTAGCTTCAGAGCACTACCACCACACCGGAAAATAAGTCAAAACAAAAATCATCCGACTTGTTTTGCATTAAAAGCCCAGCCTCACTGCTTGCCCCAGCAGAGCTGGAAGGCACAAGGCTTTCCTTCTTCTCTTGAAACCTTCTCCGTAGAGGACAGTGCAGAATGGCTGATGGTTTGCTGCTGGATGGAAGGAAGGACAGCACCACAGGCAGGAAGGCTGCAGTCCCTAATCTAAGTTCAGCTCCTCATTTTAGAGGTGAAGCATGGTGTGGGAATAAAAAACAGACCAAAAAAACCCCCAAACCACCACCACAACCCCCGTGCAAAAAAAAAAAAAATAAAAATACCCACAACTCAAAAACCTACTAAAAAGGAGGAGGTCCAGGATTACGAAACGTGACACTGAAGCTGTGTTGCAAGCTGTCAGGCAGAAATCAGTTTTAGGACACTCCCTTGCCTCACAGCACTGCGTGGGTAAGGTGAAAGAAAAGAAGGTGCTGGCAGTGAAGGCTGCCTTTGCCAAAGAGAACAGGACTGGGGCTGTTGGGTTCTCACCCCTGCCATTGTCTGTGTAAGATGCAATTATGGTCTCTTCCTGTGCTCTTTAGCACCAGAGCCATGATCTTTCCAGTAGCACAGCTACAGCAGAGGGGTGGGAGGGGTAAGTCCTCCCCTGCCACTTTTGTCTGTGTCTGGTTGGGTGGGGAGGCCCTCGGAGGAGGCAAAGGACATCCTCAGGCTGAGAGGGAGTGAAGCTATGCCCCCCTGCCCTTCCCTATTTCTGCTATGCAAAAAGCAAGTGGTGGCATCACCGTGAGACGCTGGTTGTTTAGGTGTTTGGCATCGAGCAGGGCTTCTTCACTGCAAGGCACGGCAACTTCTCCTCCATGCTCAGAGTCAGAGTTTGAGGTTCACCCCCCCAGGACAAGTATTTCCTCTGAGAAGCTGCTGTAATTGTGTCGCCATTCGGAGGAACTCAGGCCACCCCATGATGAGCACAGGGCATGCAGGCTCCTTGCCTAGGATTCTGGATTGCACTGTGACAGCCACGTAAAACACGGATTGGTTCTGCAGCTCTGAAAGTATTTTCTGAGCTATATTCTTAATGTCCCTATGCCTCCATTTCCTCACTGCAAAACAGAAAGCATAACTTCCAATATATTTGGATTATTTCCAACAGCACTTAGGAAAAGAAAGAAATAGGTCTTCAAGGTGAGCTGCTGTCATAGCTTTCATAAGGAAACAATTACTCTTTTATTTGTTTTGGAGGATCTAGTTGTGATTCATGGTAAAATACTATAAAAAAACTCCACCTCTACTACCCGTGAAAATAAATGTTTATGATGTTACCTGGGAAAAGATGAAATGCAGACAATAACACTTAAAAAACCAGTGATTATATTACGTCTTGCATTTCAGTGGCTGGTTTTGAACATGCAGAGAGTGGTCGTAAGCACAGCTCAGGGGAACTTTGTCAGCCTGCATTTCAAGTGATGTAATTGTTCTCTTGAACACAGGCAATAAGAATTCAGGTCACCCTTCCGGCCCTGAAACAGCTAATGCAGAGTCTGGCTCACAGTCAGACCAAGGAGCTGTAAGAATTTTCTGCCTCCATCTGACCACCGATCCTTTTGTCCGATATCACAGTTCCCATTGCAGAGCTGGCTGAATAAGCCTCCTGTTCAACCCTGACTTGCCACAATCCATAACTTGCTGTATTTATAGAGACCGTCACTGAGTCCAGTTTATTTGCAAGCCTCTCTGAGTTTAGCACAGGGAGGGCAGGACCTTGATTCACAGTTCCCTGGTGGAGTTAGCTGAGGTGGTTGAAGGGGTTACTTCCCCACAGATGGAGACAGTAAAACCTGAAATCTATTCATTGCAAGTAAACTCAGCAGAGCCTATGAATCCAACCTACTTCTCCACATCAGTTGATATTTAGCCTGAAATATTTTAAAGCAGCAAAATGAGCAAAAGGATGAAACAGTTCACTGGAAGTCTGGCCCCTGGAATACCAGCAAATGTTCCATTTAAAAGAAGATTTCATTTTTCATTCAGTTTGGCACTGATTTACCCCAAATCTATAAGTTGGCTTAGGATCCTAGCAATGGTCCAGGTGCACTATGAAATGTATGCATCTTGCTGCTTGGATGTTTACAGAAAACTAGTCAAGTTATGTCAAAATTCCCAAGTGCAGAGGTGTTTGTGACTGAGCTCATCTAGTTTTGAAGAAAACACATAACTGTGGTGCTTAGAAAATATACTTGCAATAGTATACAACAAATTGGCCTGCATACGGACCACATTCCTGTGGAACTTCATATGTCTAGGTGCAAGAAGGCTGTGAACTTTGCCATGACTGCGGTTTCTCTGTGTTTGTAGCTATGCTTTGTTAGCTGTGATAATTGCCTCTGATTAATCAAAGCTAACGCTCCAAGATGCTTTATAGAAAAACAATTTCTATCAATTGGTATCACTGCAAATTGCACTCCAGGGTCCACATTCAGCTGAAGTGGTTTGAGAGCCATCTAATTCAAGGGATTCTGTCAAAGCTTGGTATACTTCACTAGATTAATCTTTCAGGGTTTCTCTTCACCTTTGTTCTTATTACTTATCCTATTCAATCTCTCCTTTTCCAACTTTTTATTAACTTCTTTTCAAGCTATCAGCAGGTTCCACAGGAGCTTTTAAGTGAAACCAGCCAGAAAATTATTTACTTTAGTGTCCTTCTTTCCTCATTTCCAGGAATACACAGGAAAGAAAAAATATCTTCCTCTGGTTACCGTGCAGTACAAGAATGCCATATTGCAAGATGCGTACATACTGCCTGCAATAATGTGAAGATTAGTTGCTTGCTAGATGGTGCACTGAACATAAGCCATTTAATTTGAATAGTCATGATTGCAGAGCATAAATAATTACTGATAATTTGTGCTATTCTAACTAACTGAATCCTATCTGAAAAACAATAGGTATGTTCCAAATCTGGTCTCTGGCTACAATTGTGAACACTATTACTCATTGCTTACTTCCAGTTAGTGGCCTTTATATCATCTGAGATCTGCAGTATGTGAGTTTCAGCCGTGAGGCAAAATGAATGTATGGAAGCTAAAAACAGACAGGAGACAGTTCTGTGCCTCCTGTGATAGCATTGGCTTCACTTGGTAGAGCCCCTGAGCATAGACCACGAGATTACATTCACACAGCATCTACAGCTGATTCTTATTCTGGCAGTCCATATTCTTGTCCTTAATATGGACTTTAAATAATACGATATATCACTTCCCTATAATGGGAAAATGTATCATAATAGAAAACCTGTCAGTGCTTCTAGTATTAACCACAAGCAGTTGATACATTTTCTAACATGGTGTATTTTCATCGTATATAAAAGGGTTTCCTGCCATGTAGAACCATACTGCTCCAGAAAAACTCGTATCAGGGTAATAGTTTAGACCACAAAATATTTGCAGCCCCATCAATTAACACTGCCAAAACAATTCTTTTTATCCATAGACCATCATCCACCGTGTTATAGAAAATGTGCTCAGCAACAATGATGTGTGGTCACATAAAATCACAAAAAGGCTAAAGATAACACTATAGCTGCAGTATGAATATACCATCAGAAGACCTTTTGAGGGTGGAAACACTGTGGCTGAGGACTGAGAGATAATTATTGTGTGCATGTGATTCAAAAGAACTTGTGAGGTTGAAAACAGGTGACAGGTTTAAAAATAGTGGATTCTTTGGGAAAACATGGATTAGATATTGCAGTAAGCTTCAATCTCTGTTGAGAGAACTATTTTATTAGTCAAAGTAATTGACAAAAATACTAGGGGAACTGTGAATTTGAAAACTATGCTTGCTCTGTGTATGTGTGTTTGACAGTCCGTAAAGGCTTGGGGTTTTATTTCTCATATTTTTTTAGAGCTTTATGATTCAAGCAGAAACCTTCCTCTTCAAGTTGATAAATCAGGAAACTCTTTTCCCAAAATGTTAACATTTCACTTTTTAAACATCCTGCCATCTTCCAAACACTTTGCCATTAAGAGCCCACTGAAATATTTGTGATTCCATGTGCGGGGAAGTAGGATCTTGCACAGTAGCAATGCGCAAGACAAGAAGAGAAATGTAGCTGAAAAGAAAGTAAAGCAGTTTTCCAAGTAAATTTTGCTTAAAAATATAGAATATTTGCTTAAAAATACAAAACTTGGGAAAACATTGTAACATCCAAAATCTTTTTTTTTTAAATTAAAATTGAAAAAGTTATTGCAAATTTTGCTACCTTGGAAGAAGGAGCAGATCAGAAGTATTGAAAAGCTGAATGGACCCAGCACACCACCTGCCAAGGGTCATTTCTGATAAGCAGCCACTTGTACAGGAATTTAGGAAGGAGGACTCCTTAGATAAGATGTGCTTAAATTTCTTTCTCTTGATTTTGTACTCAGTATCAAACTGGAAGGAAACATCATCTCGAGGCTTGCCCAACTGTGACAATGGGGAGTTTTACTTAAAGCAATAGATCCTGCAGGTAACTGTGAGCATCTTTGTGGCTTGACTTCTCTCCACAAGATGGAGTATATCCATGGTCTCAGCTCAGCGTCTCAACTTGCATAAGAAGTTTTTTGCTCTGAGTTTCTAAAGTAGATGCACTCCGAACCATATCTGCAGGTGACTGGAGGAGGCGCCTACCTTTCTCTGTTAATTCAATAAAGACCTTAGGTTCTTAAATGCATGACGCCAAAGCAGTTCATGTCTCTACTGTGTCTTCTTGACTGGAAGGAGTGAAAAAGGTGTGGCATCCCATCTTATGGGATGTGGCAACTCATGATGGGTTTCTTGTTATTCTTCCTTTTTTTGATGTAGTAGAATTAAGAAAGAGCTAGATAGCTGGAAAGGGCTAGATATCTGGGTACATATGAGGGGAATAGCTGAAGCTCAGCTTTAGTTTCATTGGGACTACGCAGAAGTAACAGTAGTCCTTGGACTGAAATGTGGAGTTCATGTCCGGACTTCCTATTCCTCCCTTGCGTAAAGCACAATCCTAGCCAACGGATCAGATGCATTTATGAAGAAAATATATTAAATAACCATTTCTGTAAGCTTAAGACTTATCCCAGGAAAGACCAATTCCAAGGCTTTGATACTGTCGTATAAATTGCATAAACAAACAGTATCACAAATTTTTAGTTGAATTTTTCAGCTCTCCGGAAGTTTTTAAAACCCATGAGGGGCTTCATTTTTGTAACCTGTCAATTTTTCCAGCAAAACTTTTAATTTCTCTTGCCAAAGCAAGAAATAACACAATTCACATCTGAAAAGCCAGTTTAACAGTTTTATTAATTTGGGGTTTTTTTTAAAGGGAAACAAAGGGTTATGTATACTAAAGATTTAAAAGGAGATAACAATGTGAAATTCTTGCAGATCTGCATACAATTATCCTGCTGCACTGAGATAACCAAAATTTAATCGTGTGGAAAGAGCTGAAGAACCGTTTTATGAAGTACTAATACCTAGGAAGTCTGGGAATAGGAAAGCAGAAGCAATCTCTCTAATCTGCATTCTGTTGGTTTTCTGGGGTGTGTATGCGCTTTACGGTTGCTTTCCTTTTGCGTCAGTAACCTGTCCTTGTAGAGTCCACTTTGATTATTATTCTTCAGTCCCTGCAAAAGGATGTGCTTTCTTGTTTTTATTTTTTTCTGTATATTTTTGTACTGCGTGCCCTCTACATTGTTATCCATGCTGAGCTGATTTACCTGCTTAGATTAACATTGCACATAGCGCTTGAGATATCGAATGTTTAATTACGTCCCTACTCAGATGCTCCCTTTATGGAGCAGCAGAAGCTATAAAGCATCTATTTTTCCAGTGCGGATTCTGACAGCAATAAATCCTTGCTTACGATATGCTGTGATAGCTATTTCAAAGTGTCAGAAATCATCCCAGAGCTGGGCTGGCACTTTAAAGCCAAGCTCACGGTGGGTCCTGTTCCAGGAAGCAGGCATAATCCAAACCACATCTCAAGAAGCAGGTCTGAGGCAGTGACGCTCATGCTCAGTTCAAGATTTCCTTTGCTTTTATTCCATTTGTTGCTAAGTAGGTAGCATTTGCTTTCGTCAGGCAGATTTTTTGTTCAATTGGCTATTGTTTAAGTGGTTTTTTTTTTAATTAGGTAATCCAAGTAGTTTATGTAGCAGAAGAAAAGAGGGAGGGGAGTCTTCTTGTTCTCACATTTGTCTGCTTATAGGTTATAAAGCTTTCAACTTCTGAGTCACTGTGAAATCTGAAGAGTCCTCATGATGCCTATGTTGTCTTTTGATTTCCTACCTCATTTGGTTCTTGCTCTCCTGCTTGTATCTCCATTACATGCCCAGCTCTCAATCCCATTTCTTTTATGTGATTCAAGAACAGCTCTCAGTTTCATTCACCTCACATATGAATTTGCTTCAGAGAAGTATGTGGTAGGTATTACCTTTCTACTCTGGGTTTTACTTCAGTAAAATTGGCCAAGTCAGTGACAAAACAAAACCTAAGTGCTTAATCAGTAAATAATTAATTTTTTTTTTAAATATGAAACAATACAGCTTTGACAATATTTTTAAGGTCATAGTTGTTGAGAATTTATTTAATTAATTCATCCATAGCTGTCATTTTGAATATAGGCCTTACAATGAAAACCTTTTAAAAAAAAAAGCCAAACATATTTTTAACCTCAGAAAACAGGTGAGTTTTCTTCTGCTTTATAAAGAATTTAGATTCCCCTTCTGATTGATAAAGAACACACATGAAATCAGCAGTATGGCAGGGGAAAATTAAATACTTTCCACCTGAATTTACTTCTGGTGACATTTTTGACAATATATTTTCTGATGCTGACAAAAACCAGCAGGAATTAATAAGAACGAGGTGCCCACAGGTAAAAGGTTTCTTCTTCCATTTCAGTTTTATCAGGAAAGAAATATAAGTAACTGTTCCTGAACTAAAAGAGAAATTCCATTTTCCTATCAGATAGATAACAGGAAAGTATAGTAACAACAAGGTCATGTTGCCTCCCAAAGTCCAAAATGGTTGCAATGAATTCTGCATTTTTTTAATTCAACTTAGGAAGTCTTCCTCCTAAACTGCATATATTGCTACTAAGCATTCATGGAATCAATTTTTATTTCCATATTGTAAAATCCACACTGTTTAGCACACGGCTTGCCTATAGCCTCTTTGTGCATTGCCAGCAATATATCTGTATCATATTTCTCCAAATAGACTAAATATGCCTGAAAGCCTGCATGATAATATGCCCTTTGCTGCTCTTTTAAATGTCTACATTTTAGAAATAAACAGCCTTCAAATAAACTATGCATGCCTCTCTGTATTTTGTGATATGCAGCACCCAGCTAGGACTGTGGCATGTGTCACTAATAAATGCAGTGGCAAACTGTACATTTCCTACATTCTCATCAGCTACAAAATCGTTCTGAAGCATATCACTTTAATAGGAAAATGTATTATTCAACCAACACGCACATGTAGGAGCTAAGCTTTGCCATGAGAAAGTATTAAACAGCACGATTTTCACAAAAGTTTTCACATCCTTCCAGTTGCAAAAGACTATCACCTGCTTCGTGTGGTGTACAAAAAGATTATTGCTCTCTACCTTCCAGGCAGAGCAGCAGGGTATGCAGAAAGTCTTCTTTGTCAACTCACTCCTGGCATCTGAAATGAAAATGATCGGTTTTTTACAACCCATTTGCCAAAGGAGGAGTAATACTAGAGAAAAAAAAAAGAAAAGAAACATTGATGCATACCTCACATCAGGAAAAAATATGTTATTGCCAGAGCACCAACATAGAAAAAAAAGAACAATCAGATTTATAAGATCACAGTAAAGCAGTAAAAATCTGAAAAAACACACAACCAGGCAACCCTTCTGGGAGAAATTATAAGAAGGAAAAATATACAAACGGAGACAAACTAAAAAGCTAATGACCATAAGCAAATGTTTTTACAGGTCTAAACACATTAAAGAATTAATATTCTCTGCTTTTCCTTGACTGTGTCTGCAGTTGTAACCACACAGGAGACAGCAAGGAAAAAAGTCAGAAAGAAATGTCCTGGATACATGGGTAGAAACACCAGTGACAGATTTGCAGTTTAATCAGATTTTGCTAACCTGGGTCACTCGGATAATAAATTATTTGAAAAAACCTTCTCACAAGTCCTTCCTTAATTGCTTCCACTTGAAGGGCTGTCCTTAATCTGCCTGCTCCCCCCCTCCCCCATGGTTTTGCTACAATGCCATTTTCCCACCGCCTTTAGAGCCTATGGAACTCAGGTTGTTGCTTTACAGCACTAGATTTAGGACTCCCAATCTCCTTCCCAGCTTCTTCAGAAACTCCCTCTCCCCATTCCCAGCAATCAGACCCTCACGGAAAGAGTATTCGCACTCAACAGCTGTCATTAGAAGGGGACCAAAAGTTACCTTAGCTGCCTTCCCACCGCCACTAAAGCCCATATCCCCAGATCTTCAGTATTTCCTAATGCCACTGAAATCCATTTCCAAACTCCAACCCCCAAATACTTTCTCTTTCAACTTAGTTCTCTGTTAATTTGTTCCTTTATGCATTATGCCACTCTGCTTTTCAATATGATACATACACTGCAGAATAAAAGCCTAAGCGGAGTCATCTCTGTTCTCAGGTGAGGCCAGGTAAGATGCTCTGCACCTCGTCAGCTGCAATGTGTGTGCTGCTTTGTCTGAGCTACAACTGGGCAAAGGTCATATTGTCTCATCTTGCCCACCTTTACTCTCTGATACTTGAAAAACTGGCAATGTTCAGTAAGAACACCTTTCAGGTAGGTGATACCACTGGGCTGGGAAGAGGTCCTTTAGGATGTGTCTACATCCCTTCTTATATGCAGTAAGTATGGCCTCCCTTGGTAAAGTTGAACTACCGAGTTCCCTGATATATATGAATGTGCATTCAGTTTTGGTCAACTTTTAGTTCCAGCTCTGGCATAGCAAATGAAACATGATTTTTTCAGGAACTTGGCATGTTTTCATTGTATCTCATCTGGACAACAGCTCCATGACTTCAGAAATTCCAAATTTAAGAAGTTAGTGAATGAGCATCCTTTCCTTTTCTTGTTGAATAGCTGTCTTTCTTTCAAGGTGTGACCTGAATTCCAGTGATATACTTAGAAATTTTTAGATTGGCTACCATGGATTTCTAGCTCTGTTGAAACTATCTACCTAAAATGCAAGCAACTAATGTAATCATTGCTTAGGCTTATTCTATAGTCATAAAAAAACCTAATACGTGTAGATAGCAGTGCACTAATGTCATCACCAAGCTCAAGTTTGGCTCAATATTTAAAGTTTTCTCTCTCTCTCCCTTCATCCAAGGACAAGGATTAATTTTGCCTAATTTAGAATTAGTCCAGATTGTAGCATTTAACCTATGTTAACCTATGTCACACTTTTTAGCAAAACATACCACAAAGGAAACTCCTGGGAAAATTTCTGAGCCTCATACAGAATAATTAGTTTTCTATGGTGTTTCTAAACAGTATGACCCAATAACCGTCATTCAAATAATAATGGGAATTTGCAGTTTGATTTCTACAGGTATTTACTCTCTGAGGATCTAATTTGTGGAATAACATACAAAAGAATCGAGCAACAGAATATGAGGCATTTCCTGTCTCTCAGTGTAAATGGAGAGGATCCCTCAGAAGGCAGAGCACTTAAAGTCATTCGATCTCATGTTAATCCCATACACCTTCGTCAGGAGATCAGTGTGTGTCAGTGGAGTCTTCTCTGACCATGGTGGAGCATTTTACCTACAGCAGGTGTAATTAGCTGACATGAGTTTTAGACCACTTGTACTCTCTCCATTGTTATAAGTACAGTCTATGGCTACTGTATCTTAGAAGATGATATGCAGTTGCCATAACCAGCCTATCTGCTGTCCTTTCAAGTTCAAAGAAACTTCTCAGAATAGTGATTTCCGGAGATATAGACACTCTCAACAATTGGAGAGGAAAGTTGAATTACTTTTGCACTTTCTGTTTTATATTAACAGAAGCAGTTTAAGAAATTATGTTGGGTTGCTAGCCCACTAGAGATGTCCATTTAATAGGAAATCACATTTCAAAAAGGTGAGTTCTCAGACAAATGGAGTAGAACAGAAAACATTGCAGGCAAAGTCACAGTACCAGTACATGTTTGAGAGCTGCAGTACAATCTGAAATACTTTGCTTTGTACTGTCCAAAAAGATGGAATATTGTGGAATAATAAAAGTGCAGTCAGAGACAAATGACAGTAATGGTCAAAGGCATAAAAAAACCCATGTAAGCAACTTCTCTGAAGGATTGAAAAGACTGGGATTTTTCCTTTGAAAGAAAAAGTATAAGAAGTAATGAATAAAAATACCTAAAATGGTAAAAGTCTGTTGGCAGGTTTCTCTCCCTGATTCTTTTCCCCACCGCTAAAATAGGGTAAATATACTCTAGACCATTTATCTGGAGTTTCAGAAGGAGAAATAGAGCATGACTAAAACCATCAAAGCATTCACAAATATGCCTTCTAAAAAAGACCATGGATCCAGCAGAACACTTACATTCATGATGAAGTTTTGATAACCTTTGAAATAGCCCATTGATACTGTAAGCTAGTATATGTCTGAGTGACATAATAATCAGGAGCAGGGAAGACATACCCATTTCTATCCACAGCATTTACTTGCATTGCTATTAATGCAGCCATTTGCCCTGATCACCTTGTTGCAGATTATCTCCGGCCAGTGAGGTGATTGTCCTTCAGAATTACACTCGTATGCCACATTAGGTCCAAAGGACTTCACTATTATTAATGTTGTTATCATGGGAATGAGGAAAAAGCTGTTGTCAGTGAGTCTGGCACACATGCAGTGGTTGTAGCAGCACTATTTCTGTTGGGAATGTGATTTTTCCACTGAAATACTTTCTTGCTATTACCTTCCTCAGCGTGAGCACAACTGTAATACATCTGTGCATGTGCATGTGCTGGAGAACAGTACAGTCTCCTTCCCTGTGGGGAAATAGATACACTAAGATAGGACCTTTATCCTTCTGTATCTACATCTCCAGAATAATGTAATTAAGTAGTGCAATCTTTCTGTGATGAATTGTACATCAATATCTGAACTTATTAACTACCGCAGAACTGGAAAGGTGTTGCTATTATTCAACATAGGTTCATAGGCACAAATATATTTCAACTAGAAAATAATTTAATAGTATGTCACTCTGATGTTTAAGAGCTTAGCATCAGAATTAGTAATAACACGGTACCTAATGGCACTGATTATACCATTTAGAAAGGTCTCTGAGGACTTAAATAAATAGGATTTGCATATAACACTCACTTTCAATGTCCAGGATAGCAAAAAAAAAAAGTACATCTTAATCTTTGAGTTATTTTTTTCCCTAAGCTATCAAAGCGTTTCATTTACTAATAGGTATTTCTGGGTTTTCCCTTGCTTCTGTCAGCAACAGGCAAATGAGTTGCTCAGCATCTTAGTTTGCACCATTTATTTTGTTCAAGGTGTGCTGGCACTGCTGCCCCATGTTTCCTTTTAACACGTGCACTTGTTTTGAAAAGAATATCTACCTCAGGTGCATAGGTGCCCTTGACTAATAATTAGCAATGCAGTTTGGTAGAGACACAGAAAAAGAGACACAGAAAAAAGAACAAATAACTATGAGGTTTTCAATTCAGCAGAAAAGTTTCAGAAAGGGGAAAATACCGTGCTGGCCAGACTGAGGCTCAAGACATTGGAGATCAGTTCCTGCGCTTGCTACTTTTGTTTTGCACTACTGAGAAAACCATCATATCAGTTTTGTAGGTTAGTCGTCAAGCTTAGTCCTATTTTCCTATTGGTTACATGGTTCAAACCCCTACTGCGCACACAGAATCTGAATATCCTGAGTTGGAAGGGTCCTGTGGGGATCATCGAGTGAAACCCCTTGACATCTGGGATTAATCACAGGTCAGGCTAGTCGCCAGGGAGAAACTCACTCCTCAAGCCCTGAAACAGGATTTACCTATTCTGTTTGGAGGATGTGATGGTCACTTTCCACTGTTTTATTCCCCCACCTATAAAATAAGACAAAAATACTTTGCCTTCATTAGACCCTACTAACAGGTTCAGAGGTTAATCCTCTGGTATGAGTTAATCCAAGCTAATGGCAGTTAAAATTGTCTGAAGGCTTTGTCTATATATCACATTGATTCAAATTTTCATTTTCACATAGTTTTCAGCATAAGATAATCATTAACTAGTTATGTTAATCCATTTGGTAAAAGATCATATACATGCAGTGCCCACCTGTGAAGGGATTTCAAGCTTTGGGCTTTTCTGTACAAAGGCAATAGAGCTACTCAGCTCTCACCTCTTCTAGAATCCATTTGCCTTTTTGATGCTTCCAGAAATGAAGCAAAAAATCAAAATTAAAATGTTTGAACCATTCGAAGTTAGGGAAATGGGATGAATCTGCTCAGCTCTATTAGCTCAGCTTTCATCCTCCAGCCAATTACACTCCATTGCTGACTGGGCAAGTCAGGACTTTACTGTTTTTTTACAGAAATAAGGAAGTACTATACCTACTTTTACTTTTTCATCTGATTGTGCAAAAGCTATCACTCACTTGTCCTCAGCCTGCTTAAGTTTACAGGTAGAAGTACAGACTCTGGCATATGAGAATTTCCAAAGAAAGTAACAATGCAATAATACTGGTACAGCAGCCCAGCTCCTTCTGAGATGCATGGTTTTAAGAAGATAACTGAGAACAGGTGACATCTGAGTAGAATCTGAACTATGTAAAGCAGAACTGGTGGGAAAACAAATTTCCATTTTGCAATAAACGTTCATTTTCCAAATAACTTTCACTTCAAAGAGCACACACAAAAAAAAAAAAGAAAAAAATCTACCACTGTCAACAGGATTGAAATTCTGCAGCCTTTCATTTCAGAAAAAAAGAAAAAAAAAAAAAAAAAAGGATGTTTTCTGGGACCCAGAGCTGCTGGCTGCTATTAGCGTGGGAGTATTACATTTAGCACCACTGAACTGCAGTGATGTATTGCTCAGTGCAGTAGCGTTGCCCCCCACGTCGCCTCAAGATCTGCAGGCTCCAATGCCGTGGCACAGAACCACAAGCTGCCTGGCTCAACACAGCCCTGCCCCTCGCCTGAGCTGGGGCTCTCTGGGCTGCTGACCTCCCTACCCTGTATCAGTGAACAGTGTTTCATGATGCACCCTTAATGTTTCATTGGTGCTGCCTTTTGTACTTAACGCCAGTCAGGAATTCTTTAGATATACACAAGAATGCAGGTATCTGAACAGTACTTTGAAAACCCATGGTGACCTAATAGAAACAGAATTGCATGGGGAAAAAAATAATTAATTTAATGTTATAGTAAAAGGATTACCACGGCAGTAAGGATCAAGGTCTAAAGTATTTGCTGGGCAATTAGCAGTCTGGCTACATTAACCAAATTTTCCAGCTGGTCATAAAACCATAAATCCTAAGTTATGATTGCTGCTTTTCCACAGGAAAAATCTTTGGGTAATTTTCAATATAAATAGTAAAATAAAAAATTGTCTGAAGACTTTGTCCATCACGTTGCTTTGTGGCTTTAACTGCTCATGGCTTGTAACATAAGGTAGGCATTAAACTGCCTCAGTTTGTATACGAATTTGAGATGACTATGTAGCTGAGGATGAAAATCTATTTGCATGTTTCCCAATGGGTTATACAGTTGCATACGGTCTTCAGTCATCATAGAATCATAGAATATTTTGGGTTGGAAGGGACCTTAAAGATCATTTAGTTCCAGCCCCCCTGCCATGGGCAGGGACACCTTCCACTAGACCAGGTTGCTCAAAGCCCCATCCAGCCTGGCCT
>JAVKLA010000027.1:23215195-23228684 GCA_034782735.1 Sagittarius serpentarius | reverse complement strand
GCTGACCCAAACTGGCCAAAGGGGTATTCCATACCATGGGAAGTCATGCCCAGTATATAAACTGGGGGGAGTTGGCCGGTGGGGGCAGATCACTGCTTGGGAACTAACTGGGCAACTGTCAGCGAGTGGTGAGCAATTGCACTGTGCATCACTTGTTTTGTGTATTCTAATCCTTCTGTTATTGTTGTCACTTTATTGTTGTTATTAGTGTCATTGTTAGCTTCTTCCTTTCTGTTCTATTAAACTGTTCTTATCTCAACGCATGAGTTTTACCTTTTTCCAATTCTCTCCCCCATCCCACTGGGGGTGAAGCGGGGCGGGGGAAGCGAGTGAGCGGCTGCGTGGTACTTAGTTGCTGGCTGGGGTTAAACCATGACACACAGCAAGTGTGTACTGTCTATAGCATGGTACCCAGTGACTCTTAATGAAAATACCCAGCCCACTCAAGCCTGTACATAATTTCTGCAAATTAAAGAAAAAATTCTTCTAGGATAAGGATTGATAATATTACACTTTTCCATAGAAAACATTGAGTTTACAGAAATTCTGTGCTCTTGAGAAGGCAAAACTCTTAAGACCGTGCATATTACCTCTCAGTGTTTAGGAAAAAAAAAGTCACAATCATGCACACTCCTCAGAAACTGTGTAATTTATTTCAACCTGTGAAGATGCACTGGACGTCTGCTTCATTTATTCTGCTGTAAATTCTTTCTGCTCAACAAACACTGCCATATGGAGCCCCATAAAAATGTAGAAAATTCTAGGCTAATGTCAAAGCTATGAACCTCTATTACTTTCCAAAAATTTGGAAATAACATGCTAGATATTTTTAAGATAAAATTAAAAATAAAGTAGCCAATTCATTGAAAGTATGCACGCTTACAGATAATGTCTCACTTTAACCTTACATTTATAGAAATACCAGCCTTCTATCTTCTGCTCTTTACATAGGAAAACATTCACGGAAAAAGAGGTCCATTTCTCCTACGCATGACTTAGCAGTCCTCTTGGCTTATAAAGAAATTTCAGGAAAAGCGCCTCCAATAAAGCCTAAACCTCATGTATCATGTAGTAAATAACACTGCTATAGCTATCATACTCTATGCATATATATTTAGGATTCTGGTCTTTTTCTGTATTTTCATTGCCATAGGTCTAAGTAAAAAACCCATCTGCTGAAGCCTCTGTATTCTGCATCTAACTGGAGATAACCATGGTTACAATGCCAAGTGCTAAGCATGAAATTGCAGGCTTTAGATGCAGCAAAAATGATATATTGGCACTCTGGCATGCAGAGACACATCTGCACTAGATCCCATATTTGTGTACTAAGAACAGACTGTTTACAAGATAAGGTGACTGACATTCTTAATTACAGATGCATACCTCTAGATAAAAGAAGATTATTATTTACATAACCTGATTGCTTACTCGAATATTATACAGCGCTAGAGCTAATAAAAAGGCTTTAATAACTTTGAGACCAAGAGGTAATTTTTTTTTTTTTTTTTTTGGAAGGCACATGATATAGTTTCTTGCAAGACAGATGTCTCCCAGTCTCTCTATACGTACATAGTTTTACATTAACTGGGTACACATACTCACACATACACACCCACACTCTGGGAAAAGAGAAAGTGCAAGACATACTCGGCTATAGGACTTGAAGCAGAAAGGATTCTCAGAATTTTTCTCTTCACTTGAGAGAGAGATTGTCATGCTGTAATTTAACAGAGGTTTGTTATCCTGTCATTTATAAATTAATTCTTTGAATGTGACAATTCTAAAATAGAAGGAAAAAAAAAAAAGGAGTAGAGAGATAGGACCAGGATTGGGTTAGGTTCTTTTCCCTAATTCTTTCCTGCAGCATTTTGCTAATGAGATACACAGTAAAATTGCATCACTCATGCATTATTTAACAACATGCCCTCTGGAATTTCTACAGCTTGAGCTTAGATGACTCATGAGTTTGAAATCACGGCAGCTCCAGGCATTTTAGGTTTCAGAACATACAGAAATCGTGTACATGTTTTTCTACATCCATTATTTTTCATTAACTAGATTTTTTTTTTTAACTTGAACTAGCTGGGGAAATGAACATGTCCTTGGAATGACAGCTGCAGAAAAGTCATTTTCTGAACATGATGACTGATTTTCCACACTAAGATCTGCTGTTCAGGTAAATTTCTGAAAGTTAGATGCAGAAACCTTCGCATTGGCAAAAATCACTATGATTTAATGAATAAGAAAATTTGACAATTGAAGAGAGACTATTTGCCCAGCTAGATTAGAAAATAACAGTGTCAAATATACATGTAATTCTATTTACAGTCAGAAGTTCACTTATTAATGCCCATCCTCTAAAACGTAGACATGTGTTGATAGTATGTTACCAGCAGCTAACAAACAGCAGTGAGTTTGCTACCACTAGCAGCCTCCAAGCTGTTGTTTTCCTGTTAGGTATGTTCTCCCGGGCAAGCCTGGATGCTTTATCAACTAAACTAGCTATGAAGGACACATCTGAAGTAAACGGCAAAATTAGATTCCCCAGCTGGCAGTCTTTAAGTTTGGAATCTAACAAAACTGATGGTAAAATGCAGCGTAACATTCAGTGAGGTGTCTGCCTCATAATCGTGTCTCAGATGATTCACCCGCAAGCAGGAGGGCAGCTTGATAAAGGTTAGTGACACATGAAGAAAGCAAAAAAATTTTTAAAATTAAGCACTACAGGTTGCCCTTGCTCAGTACAGTGTCAGAGCACATTTTAGGGCCTTTGGCAAAGCGGCCTGCAAAAAGGCGGTTGATCCACTACGAGGAAATTTTTTTGTCGCAGTGCTGGTCATTGGGAAAGACTCCTCAAGAGACCATCTAAACGCAGGCTGCCATTAAGTGCAAAGGGCAAAGCCCCTCACAGAAGCACGGCCAGGTTCTGCAGGGCACAGCTTCTTTCTGCTCTCTGAAGTCTGAGTGTGCTGTGGGTGGGGGGAACTGCCTAGCCTGATTCCCTCCATTAGCTACTATTCATGTTCACCGGGAGCTGCAGAGGGCAGCAGTCATTGTCATGAACCGGCTTGACGGTTTGTTCATCCTTCTGCTCAGCTGACACCGCGAGCGGGTCCTTTGGCTGTGCCCTCAACATTAACCGAAGTGGGGCATGACGTTATAGTACATAATACGCGCATTTCTAATATCGGCAAGCACATGCGTAATCTTGCCCACGCAGCAATGCCATTTGTGGCGTCAGATACTGAGAACAGCCCTTCGCTTTCAGGCACACCGATGTGACACGGAATCTGCTTGATCAGCAGAGGAAGCCAGTTACGTAGGTGAAGGTCAGGTGCTGGCCTGCAAGACGGTTCAATCCAGAGATTGCTCCCTTGGCGGGCTGTCTCAGTGGCTGCAGTATTACACAGGGAAGAAAAGGTGTCTCCTCAGGTGACTAAGACCTAAACCAGACAGACCTTGTCTCTTTACAGACAATCTTGAAGTGAAAAGGAAAGCAGAGAAGCCACAGAGAAGCTAGTATAACGTGTTTCTTGTGCTCCAAAGCCCCTCTGACACGGGCAGCTGTGAGCGGCACACTCGCTTTTGGAGTAATCTTCAAAGTCATGGCACACAGTGATCATGCAACCTAGAAGGCCCCACACATGCAGGACTTTCATGGGGGTATTTTAGTTCCTGCAGAGAAAAAAAAAATATTTAGTCCTCCCCGGTGATTTCATGTTTACTTACAAAAAGACAGGCATCTCGCATAGCCAAAGGGGTTACAGTGCCAAGCCTGCCTTGACTGGGGCAGTGGGAAGACATCGCTAAGGACAATACTCTGTGACACAGCCAATCCCTTGTAGTTCTGTGCTCCTTCAATGAGGCAATGTTAAAATCTAGCTTATTTTCCCTTCTAAAGTTCATTAAAATCATTATCTTAACCTCTCACTGCTTCAGTGTGTCAGCATTGACTTTATTACAAAAAAACCAATGGGACTTTATCCTGCCATTTGTTTGTGTAGAATAGTTCATCCTATTTACCTGTTCTGACAGTTGTTTTTCTGGCAGACTCTACTTTCAGAGTTTATCCAGCCAGCTGGACATTTGTACAGGGTCCAGGTCTCTGACTGAATTGTCATCGCCATGAGGCATTACTGCAATGTAAACAATACATAATCATTCATCCTACTCAAGGCCAAGGGGTGACTGCAAATACAAAATCAATATGACAAACAAAGAAGGAGCCGCAGCGAGTAAAGCTGCAAAGACATATGTAAATGACTGACAGACTCTTAAACCTCAATGAGATGCCTTCTTATGAGGCACTGAAGTTGTGTGTGTATACGATGACAGAAGGCTGCAGACTCCAGAGCAATAGAAACCCCAGAGTACTGGCAGATCAACAAGAAATAATTAGAGAGAAATATGCAAGTTAAATGAAAAAATTCCAGATTACTCCAAGCTGTGCTTATACAGAGAAATACATATGCTTTCAGAATTTTAAACAGACACATGAAAAGATCCGTTTTCCTATAGTAATTTACAAAAAAAATAGAAGCAGTTTCTATCTTCTCATGCTTCTGGACATTTGACAGAGTCAGTGACAGACTAGTGACACAACTGAGTGGATACAAAGATCTGGAACTGCTGCCATCCTAGCCTAGCATAGTCTAACCCCAACACTAAGTGTTGGCCAGGGTACACACTGTACCACAACCTTTCCCGAAGGCTACAACAGCACAGTGAGATCATAGAGCAGAACAGATGAGCTTTTCATGTAACTGTCGCTAAGGAAGACACATTTCTGACAGAGGCAGAACCAGTGCGGCCAGCCCTGCCGTCCCTCGAAGGGACCGCTGCCTTAGGCATGTCAGATGCAAGCTGCAGGCAGGCAGGCAGGATTTGTTGCCTGCAGTGTGTAGGTTAGGACTGCGTTCAAGAATGAACGTGTTACCATTTGTCTTCTTTCAGTCCTTCTCCTGTAGCCATAGTTTCTGTTCTGGTGACTCTCCGGTATCTTTCTTGTCTGCTCAAGCCATTTTACAGTGACATAATAGCTAGTCAGACTCTCAGTAACCCAGGAATAAGTTTTTTTCATAAGGCTATTCATAGATTTGCTACTAGTACAGAAGAAGACACCTTTATTATTTAGCAGTATGCATTATCTGCAGATATAGACAAGTAAAAGATTACTTCAAATGTTTAATTTGCTGAATACCTCGGTATCTGAGCTCTGCCACTGCCCACTCCCACTCCCCCTGCAACTCACACGGCCCCGTGATCCCCCCATCACTGACAAGGGTCCAGAAACACGAGCAGAGGAATTTGCTGGATTCAGAGCCGCCTTGGAAGGGAACCCACACACTGGGATTATCTGTGGGTTGCTTCTCAGGAATGGTATTTTAAAGGGGCATATGTAATACAAACATCTCAGGGGTAACTCAGAACCTAGCAACTCTGTGGTGCCAAAATATACCTTTCTCAGTGCAATTTAAGTGGGATAAACACACAGTCTTTTGGATCACAACCTTGTCTTCCCTTTTTCTCTTACCATGACTATCTTCCTTTACCACCTCCACATCCTCTGTCTTCTCTGGATAACTTGACTCCGAATAGCCCCAAAATTAGCTCTGTTACATCCTTTATGCAACATATTTTAAAAGCCATCTCTCCTTCTGGTGAGTTCCTTTCTCATACACAGTCGTCTTCCTCCTTTTCCACCTGTTGCTCATCATGTTTCCTCTTTCCAGCCTCTTTGCTTCTCAAGAAGCCAGCCAAGGCCCAGGCACCAGAGGATCTCATTTTTCCTCCAGCCTACCTGTGTCACATTTTTCACATGTGAACTCCAGACCTCTTGTCCTTGGGGCTGCATGGCTCTGCTCCTATTTCTTTCTTCTTACCCTGAGTGTTGTTAGAGCATTGCATGAGTTGCAGAGGTTGAGGCTTACCTCTTTCACATGCAACTATAAATCACAGGCCCAGAGAGATGGAATTTCGCTAGTATAACATAGTGGATACAAAAAGTCTATGTCCCATTTCTTGCTATGGCAGAAGTCCCAGACTTTCCCAGCTTATGTGAACAATATCACACCTTGCTTTTCAGGTCAGCATCTATACTGGATACATGTGCTCGTCCTAAATGGGAAGAGAGTAACCAGACAGGGAGGGGATATGGAGAAGATTGCAGGGAGATTTCCTGCAATGAAAGTGACAATGACAAGGGGAAATTTTGGAAGGAAACTATACTCCTAACAGAGTGAGATCTTTTTTAAACTATGCCACAGGACCACTACTAAGTGTTTTTTCTGTCTTGGGGGGGGGAGGGTTTTTTGTCTCTTCCCCCCCCCCCCCCGCCACCTTTTTTCTTCTTCTACTCCATCCTTAAAACTCCCTGGTAATCATAAGGTCTGTTTATTTTTTGAATTTTCTTTGCACCAGATTCTAGACATGTAACAAAACATTGCTGGGCAAACACATAACAAAATTATAGTGCCTGTCTTCAGAAGCTTATCATCTTCTGCAAGTTTTAAAGAAAAAAGCCAATAGATACCAAAAAAGCAAGACATCTGCTGTCAACATTGTAAGCAAAAGTCTCAGCCCAGAATCCAACACATTTTTTTTCAGTGTTTTCCAGGACATCCTGCCAGGTAACATTTAAAGAGACTTTAAAGGAGAACTTCTTTACCTGTATTTATAAGGAGTTCTTTCAAATGACAAGTAAAATAGGAGAGAGCAGAAAAATGCTTTTCTGAAAATGTAACTAGTCAATGACGGTAGCTGATATCCTAGGCCAGTGAAAGGTAGGGGCTGACCTCCCAGTATTGTCTAGGAGATGATAGATTGGATGTGGATAGGCCATGAAGTCTTTTGGATTTGAGGATTCATGTCGCATCCATCTAATAGTATTAAAGCATCTTCCCTCTTCAGCTCTGCCTGTATACATGATCATTTATACTGTTTTATCTGTTTAAATTAGTTTGTTAGCTCCTACAGAGCCTTCCACATGTTTGCAAACCTTTATGGACACCTTTGATACCATATAAATTATAATTAATCATAAAATACCAAACTGTTTTATTTTTTATCACTGTTAAGTGCTTCCTTCAGCTCATATTATGAGTACTTCCACTCCACAATGCTTAATCCTGATTGTATAGGAAATCAATAAATAAAAAATATTACCTGGAATAATTTTCAGTTGAGAAAGTTATCAACATGATTAAAAGCGGTAAACTGAGATTTTCTGGCTTTCATGGTTCTGAGATAAGTTTCTTAAAAACCGACCTATTTCTCTAAAAAAAGAGAAAATAAAACCAACAAGAAAAAATCCCACAAAATTCTTTTCTTGATCTCAGTTACACGTGCATGTATGTCTTTGGGAAACAATAGCTAGGTGGAAAAGTAACTTTTCCTTCACTGAAGGAAGAAACTTTGGCTGGCTTGATGTATTTAGTGATTATTCTCCATTTGTGAAATGTTCTTTGCAAGTGGCCCTTCAGAACACTCTAGGTTTTTAAATTACATCGATACCCAGGATTTCCAATTTTTATTTATGTGAAAAAGGTTTCACCATTTTTAATATTTCCTTTGTTTAAGGGGCATCTATTTCCACTGACTTTTCAACAAAGTTCAAGATTAATTTTAACGGTTTTTTCTCTTTGATCAGTGGTAGACTATGGCCAAGCGCCAGATACAGATTTTGGCAGGAAGCAGCTGAGCCAATTTATTGCTTCCTCATGTTCTGTGGAACTTCACAACCTCTACCCTTAAACCAGTTCATCCTCAAAGAATGATTTCTCCTCCTTCATTAAATGAATCAGAACTGTTTGGAGTAAATGGCTATGACAAGGTTATTTTTCCTGCCCTTTCCTTAAAGGTGAGATTTCACTTGCATGATGCCATTCTGCACCTTGCCATGCGTACACTTACCCACTTTTCCTCTTCCATTTCCCCCAGGAAAGCATGCACCATGCCCAGAAGAGTGTGAAGTCCTCTTCCATAGTTCAGCAAATTAGAGAAACACTGGAAAATGTTAACTTTTATGTGTTCAGTCTTCTTGCACCACACAAGTTGTTTAAGGAATTACTCTAAGCAAAATGAAAATAATCTGTGAGGATGTAAGTTTTTTTCACTCTTAAAAAAACAAAGGAAACCCCCACAAAAGTTATCTGGTTAAGCAGAGAAAAATCAGGAGATGTAGTTGGCCAAATTTCCTTTGGATGTGCAAAGTAATGGGGGAAAGAAAAGGAAAAAAAAATATTTTGTCCAAGAGTTTGTTTCCCATCCCCTCTTCACAGCAAGTAACTGCTTGTTCATCATAAAATATTGTTCTGAATTCAGTTATGGAGCTGAGAGACTTTTTGGTCTTTAAAATAGCAGACTGAGCTTTTTTCTCTTTTCTTCTTCATATGCCCTAGCGGGCCTTATACCTAACATGCACGTACATTGATTATAAACAAATCAAAAGACTTGTGGTTTTTATGGGGAAATATTTGCTAACCAATCAATACAGGCTTTCACATTTGTGATTCTGTTTTATACAGTAATAGATTCTTTAATGTTTGAGTTAGGTAGTTTCCTCTATTGGTGTTACATATTGTATATTAATGTTGACTAACAGGACAGGTTTTTTTCAAATACAGAGACAAAAAGGCTCATGACCAATTGGAAAAAAGTTAGCAACGTTCTGCTTCCTTTGATCTGCTCTGGTTTGAAGACTTTCGTGAATAGTATTCAATCAATAGATTAGCTAAAATATATTAACATAATATTCAAGAAGGATGTGTTATTCAAGTTGGTATGTAGTTAAACCCAAATTGTTATAACAAATCAAAAATCCTGGACTTTCAGTAACTCATTTTAAAGCAACCTTATCTACTGGGAATGTTTTTTAATTGCATTCACTAATTACCTAAGATTATTATACACATGCAACTACAGGAGAATTCTTCAGTTTTTCAAAAAATATATTCTATGCAGCATGCCTACATATTTTGAACAGTGCCACAAATGCACTTTAGTCCTCAGTAACCTGATGTTTAATTTTCATCCCACTTACAATGATGTAAATCAAGAGAAAATCAAGTTTAGTCAGAATGAAATTACACGCAAGCGTACATTATGTGTCAAGGTCACTTACAAGCCTGCAAAAAAAAAGAAACCTCAAAGTGATTGTCCAAAATTCTCTTGGGAAAAATTTAATGGAAATATTTCAAAGAGATGTATTCCTCTGGATTTTTACGCTCCCCTATATTTAAACAACTTTAGATTTATACTAAAAGAGTTTGGAACCTGTTCCCACTAAAAAAAAAAAAAAAAGAGAATGTTGTCATGTTGTCTCTGTTTTTGTTTAGGTCATTCAATGCCCAAAGTGACCAAAGCAGACTGCCAGACAGTCTAGGTTGTCTCAGCTAAGCCCTGTACTGCAAACATAGAAACACTACACGCAGACCTTTGGGAAGTGTATATGAACATTATCCAAACTGCAGATCAACAGGATCAGCAGCAGCACCCTTGCTGGTCTTCAAAATGTAAACAGCACTGCAATAAGAAAAAGTTTGAGGATAGACTATAGGGACTGATTTGCCACACAGCTTTTGTTTGGCTATTCCACCATGAATTGTTAGGTGCTCCTTACTTCATTGAAACCATTCATGCGCATACAGCACAGACTTTTTTGGAGATACAAGCAGGCAGCTTTCTGAGGAGTATCCCCCGGTGCTCTGTCCTGGTGGTGCGGCGATGCACTGTGGGACGTTCTGTTAGCACATTCATAGCTGGCATTCATAGCAGGGCCTTCTTGAAACCACTAGAATGAAGTGATTTATTTCCAAGATTCACCTCCTTCTGAGCAGGCAGGCAAGAGTGATCTACTCTCTAATGTTGGCACTCATTGATCCATGCAAGATACATAGCTGGTATTTCAACACTGGTCACTCTCCTTTTGGTGGCACGTTCTGGCAGGTATGAAGGAACCCCAAAATGAAGAGCCCATTGCAATGAACATTTTTGTGGGGCTAAAGGAAAAGAACAGCATGATGCAGCAGAGCTTGCAGTGGACAAGTTAGCAATTGTCTTTATACCTCTGCAGGAAAATTGGTTCTTCACTTGGAGAACACCAGTCTGAGACAGGACTCCAGGAGCAAGGGTAAGAGTTATTCAGAAAGGCCAAAGACAGATCAGAAATTATCTGAAGATGAGCACTGCAGTAAGTTGAAAGAACAGATAAACTGTAATGCCTGTGTATTCATCATTCTGTTTTGGGAAACCAGCTCCTACCAAGCGTTCTGACCATGACTTTTATTTATGCCTCCCTGTTATAAATACACCTGGCCAGAACTACAGCTGGCATAAATCAGCTTGACTTCAATGGAGCAATACCAAATTACAGCAAGTGAGGATCTGGCCTCTTGGAAATATTGTATGTCCCTTTTGTGGCATTCTGCTGGTTCTGAAATCAATACTTCATTTATCTTCTGTCCCTGGTACAATACCAGTCCTGCTGTAACTGTGTTGCTTTAAGCCTGCTGGAAGTAGCAGTATTATGCAACTGAGGCATACTTTCATTTGCCAGAGAGCATTCATTTTTCAAAGCAGTTCTCCAAAAGCTTTTATTTGTTCCATGCTCCACTTAATATTCTTCCAGTTTCCTCTCACAAGCAAGTTGGTCCCATTAAAGGTAGCAGAGGTCTGAGACCTGACCCTGCTCTGGTCCCTAGCTGACACATCTTCATTTTCACACTCAGTGTCTAATTTCAAACAGCTGTTTATCCATTCCCATGTCCTACCCTGTGTCACAGCTTCAACAGACAAAGTCATGTGCTGTCACTTACCCTTCCCATTTATTCTGTACTAATCAGAAAGGGGATATGCACAGGATTCAGCCTGCCAATAAATAAAAAGCAAAGATAATCACATACAAAAAAAAAAAAAAAGACATTTAAAGCCAGAAGCACACTTACTCTTTGAGCCACACTGATATCACTGATGATGATACTGAGCACAAAATCCAGTAAAGAGAACTGGGAAGATAAAAGACCTAAGTAAATATTAGTACAGTTAAAAGCATAGGAACACTAATATCAACAAAGGAACTGACAGTGTATACTAATGGAGGAACTGATAATGTATCATTCATCTCAGGAAAAGTGTCTCCACTACCTCATTTTGAAAGACACTTTAACACTGAGTAAAGAATAACCTCTAATAGCTCAGTTACAAGCTCTGAGTCACCTTCCATAATGCGTCTACCTCCACCCACCATTTTTAAAGGGATTTTAGGATTCTACCTTTCTCCTCACAGCTATACTTATGTTTAGGTGCCACGTGAATATCCCATTGCAATGTTAGACTTTTAGCCATTGAGAGCTTTGCATATTCCTGTTCCTCTTCCAAAATTTTTAATTCATCTTCTTACCATGAGTGTGAAGGGCAGGAGACATAAATAAACCACACAGTAAGGCTAGGAGATTGGTGTCAGTAAAGACAATAAGGACAATTATTTAGGCAAATCGGGAAAGAATAAGAGCTGTAGCCCATCTGTATACCTACCAAAGTACTACATTTCATATAGATATATGAAATAAAGTATAACCACTAAATACAGTTTTTCTAAATGCTATTTAAACAAAAACCCTATCACAGATACAATTAAATTAGCCAGAAAGGGATCTGAATGTCCAGTTAATAGCTACAACTACAGCGATGGTCTATTTTGTGCAAATGTCTGTCACTGACACAGAGTTACAGATTAATAAACCCAACCAATCTGATGCACTTTTCATGAGCTACAATACTGTTAATGAAAGTTGGGGGAGGTGTCTCCTGTTCCAAGGGAGTTCCACTTAGTGCTCTGCAAGCAGTGTTATTAACCCTAAAATATCCCAGTGCTCTGAAGCACCAACCACTGGAACTATCAGTACGTGGTTGCCTACGTGCCGGCCTGGAGCATTCACTGATATACTTTGCCTCTCAAAAAGGAAACTAAATCATTTCTGCTAGCTGAGCCATGCTCAAAGTAAGAAGGGAATTTTACTGTTCTACTTTGTCTCATTTCATTCTGAGTAGCTTCCTTTTCTCATCCTTGGGAGACTGATGTCCTATCTTGAACAAGACACCAAGAGGTTGTGTGCTCCAGCCAAGACTTAGCTGGACAAGGCTCTGAGCAACCTCATCCCCCATTGAACCTGGCTCTGCTTTCAGAAGGTGATTGGACTAGGCTGCCAGGCAGAGGACACCTACTCACCAAAGGTCCCTTCCAAACCTCATTTTTTTGTTGTTGTGTATTTTTTACATCAACACTATCAGTTTGTGAGTCACCAGTATGGATGAACATACTTTGCACAAAATAGCTTTTCAGAGGGTTTTGTTCACTTTAAGCAAGCATGTCCTTTCTCTCTGACTCTCAGACATTTTAGACAACTTCACACTGAATTATCTTAGCTTCAAGTACTCTATATTTTTGCCATAATGCCACTGATGAATTTTTCAGTTAATAATTTCAAACATGTATTTGTTGCAGAAAACAGACTCTATATGCTCTACGATGTGAGTAGCTATACTCACTATAGTATAATCACTATAGTATACTATATAGTATACTATAGCCTTTTCTACAGCCCAGCATTTCTGTTCAAGGAATTATTACCTTAGTAGGCCTTTGTTAAATAATATCTTGATAGATGTGACAGGTAGTGTTGACTTTTTATTGAAGTAAGCCAGAGATATGTTAAAATTCTGCTAATGCTTCAAATTTACACATTTGTAGTACCCAATATAAATAACATCCTTTATTATTACAGAAGATCTTGGGTATTCCATGCTAAAAAAATAATTTTGCAGCAATCACTTACAAAATCTACTTTTTTTTGTGTGATATCTTTTTCCTTACAGTCCATATACATGCGTCAGGGCAATCCCAGGCACAAATACAGGCTGGGTGGAGAATGGATTGAGAGCAGCCCTGCGGAGAAGGACTTGGGGGTGTTGGCTGATGAGAAGCTCAACACGACCCGGCAATGTGCACTCACAGCCCAGAAAGCCAACCGTACCCTGGGCTGCATCAAAAGAAGCGTGACCATCAGGTCGAGGGAGGCGATTCTCCCCCTCTGCTCCACTCTCATTAGACCCCACCTGGAGTACCGTGTTCACCTCTGGGGCCCCAACATAAGAAGGACATGGAACTGCTAGAACGAGTCCGGAGGAGGGCCACGAAGATGATCAGAGGGCTGGAGACCCTCTCCTGTGAAGACAGGCTGAGAGAGTTGGAGTTGTTCAGCCTGGAGAAGAGAAGACTCCGGGAAGACCTTAGAGCAGCCTTCCAGTATTCAAAGGGGGCCTACGAGAAAGCCAGAGAGGGACTTTTTACAAGGGCATGTAGTGATAGGACAAGGGGCAATGGCTTTAAACTGAAAGAGGGTAGATTTAAATTAGATGTAAGGAAGAAGTTCTTCACTGTGAGGGTGGTGAGGCACTGGAACAGGTTGCCCAGAGAGGCTGTGGCTGG